>OX359270.1:20998555-21426055 GCA_947179155.2 Hedera helix
CATATGATAACTGGATTTATTTCATATTTATTAAATATTTTTAGGCTTAATTATTTGAGAGTTTTTAAGTATTTTTAGTATTTTAGGTAATTTATTTAATTTTATGCTTTATTATTATTATTATTATTATTATTATTATTATTATTATTATTATTATTATTATTTGTTTTTGTAGGAAAAATGAAGGAATTTAATCATGCATGGCAATTTCATAAATAAGCTGCACGATGACTAGTCGCGTATGGCACGCAAATAGATTGCTGAGTGGGTGGCGTTGTTTTAGCGGATTGAGCTTAAGGCAGCTGAGGCGCATTGCGCAGAGGATCAGTTAAGAAAAAAAAATACGGGCCAGGTGCGGTTTACTAAGCGGGTTGGTTATGATTCTAATTTGGCCTAAGGCTTTGTTTGGATCGCACGAAAGTGCTAATAAACCAGATTTTTGGGGATTTTTGTTTAATTTGAGTCCAAATTGGATTTTTTTTAACTTTTGCTTAAGATTTTTATTGTACTCCTATAAATATACTATTAGAGTCTTATTTTCAGCACATTAACATATATTAACATGAGATAAGAATAGAGTTATATAGAATTATATTAACATAGTTAGGAGAAGAATTTGAAGTAAATAATCAACACGAAGGATTTGAGAATTAAAGGCGAAGCTTGAAAATTGAAAACTGTGATCCGGGTGATAGGCAAATATCAAAACACATATTTGAATCTCTCTTTTCCTTTTATTTTTATAATTTTGAGATGTTGAATTATTTGTAGATAATTTATTATTTAATTATGAGCTAATTTTTATTTAAGATTGTAATGAAACCCAATGTGTAATTTAAATTAATTTATTTTCTTTTTTATTATTATTAATTATAATTGAATTGTTTATCATATTTTATGTGTTCAAGTATTTAATTATTTGTATTAATTAATGTGGTAATATATATGAAATTGACGAATGGATTATAGTGTTTAGACCTAATTAAATATTTTGCGTGTTAATGTATTAATTAATTATGGAAAATTATTAGGATAATTTATATAAAATTGAGAGATCGATTATAAATTTATATCTAAATATGATAACATATGTTTATGTTTTATGCGTTGATGGAATCCATAATTCGTATATAGGATAGAGATATACATATATGTCATATGTAACCTTAAAGAGAATCTAATCTTAAAATCCTTGTTAATTTTATTCACATAGAGATATAGTGATTTATTTAATTAGGATGTTATTTATAATTATGTTGCCTTAGTGTTAGATTTATAAGGATTTGTTTATATGTTATTAAGAGATGCGTATAAATACTATAAAGAATTTTCGGTTAATAATTCAATATAATTAATTAATTGAAAAGAGAGTAAAGAAATTTAAATAAAGCATTAGGAGAAATTGTAATATTAAGTATTTAACATATGATTTGTATCCTTGTCATTTAAATTAATTAGTTGATAATTTTAATTTATTTTATTTTATAATTATTTGCAATTGTTTAAATAAAATTTATTTTATATAAAATTAGTATTTGGTAATAATTATTTTTAATTCTCTATGAGAACGATACCTTACTTGCCATTATAGTGTTATATGATTGTGTATACTTGTGTGTAAAATCCTAAGTTAAAAATATGCAAACAAGTTTTTAGCACAGTTGCCGGGGAATTAAATTAATAGTTTTTGCCAATAGTAATTTCAATCAAATTAGTTTTAATTTAAACGTTTTTATTTTATTTTTATTTTTATTTTTACTTCCTTTTTAGGCATTATAGAGGGCATATTTAAGTTGTTGACTGTACAAGTTACGGAGATTACTAGGAAACTTGACATAATTATCAGTCATCTCATTCAGAATGCCCACAATTAACAACAAAACAGCTACACCCCAAACTATTATCATCCAGGTTGGCAAAATCATTTGAGTTTTTCATAGAATAACAATCAAGATCAGTTCTTTACCCCATGCTATTATCATCAGAATTTTCAATATTAACCTCCATCACAACAAAAGGATACATCTAATTTGGAGGAATAACTTACCAAAGTCATAAAGCATAACGAGATAAAGTTGAAAGAGCAAAAAGAAAAAATCTTTGGAGGAACGTGAACAAAACGAGTTAAGGAGTAGCAGTCTAGAAGCATCAATGCAGGATCTTGAGTATCAAGTGGAACAACTTACCAATGATATCATTGATCACCCGCAAGACACTTTACTTAGTGATACAGATATTAATTCTACGGAGGGAGGTAAAGAGTTGTGTGAGATAGATACACTAGAAAAGGGCAAGGAGTTACACGAGGCTATTAGAAGAAACTTAAAGAGGAAATATTCTTATATGGAAGAATATTTTGAGGTTGAAAAGAAGAGGAGAACGATTTGGAAAGAGGAAGAAAATGACGATGATGATCAAACCTTGGATTTGAATGGTATTAAAAAAAATCTGATGGTGTCTTTTGTGCAACAAATTTAGAATTCTAAAGAGTACTACCAGGTTGACTTTGTTGAAGGCAATGATAACTTAGATAAATTCAAGTTTTGGGGTTGTCCAAAATTGCATAAGAATGTAATGGAGATCAAAGAAAAGACTAAAAGGCGGCATACAATGACAGTTTTGCGCTTGAATCTGATTTAAGAAAGGAAAGTAGTCAGACTGAGACTTTAAAACAAGCGCTTATTGGAAGACAACCCAAGTTTTAGTTTTAGTTTTTATTTTTAGTATATTTTATTTTTAGTAGTAATTTTAGATTATTTAGATATTTGTTTTAATATTTTATTTTTGTTTTGTTTTAGATTTTTTATGCCAATACACTCAAACTTAGCAGATAAGGAGAAAAATGCTACATCTTCAGTGGCGTCTTTTGTTCTTAAATTCCTTTATTTTATACATTGAGGACAATATCTGTTTTAAGTTTAGGGGTGTAGGTAAATTTTAGGTAAATTTAGAAAGAAAAAAAATTAGGTTTTATTTTAGTTTAAATTTTAGAATTTCGTGAGTATATTCACTGTAAACTCTCACGAGACATAACTCGTCCACTTAGAGTTTAAAGGCTTGTTGCACATGCTAAATACAATCTTGTTTCCCATGAAAATGGAGTAACTTAGTTTTTTAGGATGAGTCTGTTCGCCTTTTTCCGTTTCAGAAAATACTTCATGCAAGTATACGTGGTCTAATCGTAGTACAACGCTAGCAAAGTATCGTTCCCACGAGGATTTGCAAATACAGTGTGGAACTACTAGTTAATAATTGAAATAACATTAACTAAATCTTTTGACTTGAAAATTTTGTTAAGTTCCGACATTAATATCAAAGATTGAATTACTAACGATCTCTATGTTAAACAACGTTTAGGGTTTACAATTTCACTACATGTCATCAACTGAACCTAATTATTACTGTTAAATTAAAATACACGCAATGAGTTGCTAATTAAGAACTCTTCATCAGCTGGATTAACATCTTTCGATTATTATACAGCAAATCTTCCCCAATCCTACCTATCCTGGACTAAACTGAAGAGGAACATCCATTTAAACCAACAATCTATATTTCTATGAATGCTGAATTTAAAAAGATCATAAGCTCAGGTTCTCTATCAATTACACGCGGCAATTAAGTATATTTCTATCTCAATCACAAATTATATTAACAACTATAATCACATGCTATCATACATCGGTCTATTTTCATATTCCTCTCTCGATTTCATATGAAAAACCAAATAAATCACTGGCCCGGTAATTAAAACAATTGAAACTATTATGATAGGCAACCTTCATGAATCCAACACTAACAAGTAATAACTCAATTCAGGTCAAAAAAATAATTTTATTACAAACCCTAAACAAAAGTAATTAGTTCATACTTAAATTTAGATTAAATACAGATGAAATAGTTCTAGCCATAACAAGCGACAATATGTGAAGTACAAAGATGAGAGATAAACTAATAATGCCTTGTTGTTCTTCTCTGCACCAAGCTTCCAGTTGTTTTTCCTTCTCCAGATCACTCTTCTTCTTCTCTGTGTTTCTTCCACGCTCCTTTTTCTGCTGTTTCTGGCCCCCTCTTTTTATTACCCGCACTTGAGCAACTCAACTGACCATCAAAACTGACTCAGAAACTGCTCAACAACATGAAGAGAACCACTCGCTCGTTCCTTTAACGCGGTTGCATTATATCTCACGCAGTTGCGTTGAATTTTCTAAATTGCAGCAGCCGATGATGCAGTTGCGTCTCTTCTCACGCAGCTACATTGAGCTCTCCTGGCGCAGTTGCGTCACTTCTCACGCAGTCGCGTTGAATCTCTTGACGCAGCTGCTTCATAACTCACGCAGCTGCGTCTGACCTTACTGGAATTGGTGCTGCTTGTGATGCAGGTGCGTCACTTCGTGATGCAGCTGCATCACCTTTGTCCTCAAATCACCAAAATGCCCTTGCAAGCTTCTTTCTCTGCAAACATGAAACAAATACACAAAAATGTTTAAAATTGAAATAGAAATGCCTAAGAACTCATAATAAACAAGTTAAGAAGCAATTACTTTGCACGTATAACACTGACCCAACAAAGAAAGTGTGGAACTACTAGTTAATAATTGAAATAACATTAACTAAATCTTTTGTCACTTGGGCAATGAATTTATTGGATTTCAATTTTTGATCGATGATAAAATTTTGATTTTTATTTAATAACTCTTGAAAAATTGATAAATAATGTTAATTTGAATTTTGGCTATTTATGATTATTACTTTATTTGAGATCCTTTAAATTTTTATCCACTTATATCCTTTTGTTTGAACTAGTTTTTAACTTAAGGGAAGTTTATTTAGTTAAATGCTCATGATAGATATTTTAAATTCTATATCTTATTTGATCATAACTTGAAGTGAAATGTTGGAATGAATATAATTTACGGGAGATGATTTAGGTAATTTATCTAGAATTGTTTTAGTTAAAAAATAAAGGAAAAATAATAAAATTATTATGTGGTAAATTGAGTTGTAGAATAAAACGCACTCACTCATAAACACATGTGAAGCGAGATAGAGCATAAAACGCACTCGCTGGTGAGATAAAGCATAAAATGCACTCACCGAGAGAAGAAAAAAAAAGAAAAAAAATAGGATGGAGCATAAAATGCACCCATTTAATTGAAAAATAAGAGGCTAAAATAATAATAATCCTAGTGTGCTTAATTATTTTTAAAAACTTTGGATCCTCTAGTTTATATTTACCTGTATTACCTTTAAGGTATGTGAAAAATAAAAGTATAGAGTTTTGTTATAAAACTAACCCTTTTTTATATCTTTTATGATGCATTTAATTATGTGAATTGATCTAAGTTTTTTTGTTAGTT
Organism: Hedera helix; assembly: GCA_947179155.2. Taxonomy (NCBI): domain Eukaryota; kingdom Viridiplantae; phylum Streptophyta; class Magnoliopsida; order Apiales; family Araliaceae; genus Hedera; species Hedera helix. The sequence continues at coordinate 21,003,916 of OX359270.1, forward strand.
TTATACATTTTGATTTACACATACACGAAGTGTCTTTAGTAAAGTAAGACTAATGCATATGTTGAAATTTTAGACTTAACATATTTTTAAAATTTTCTTTGAGTTATAATTTCAAAAATCGTTAAGGCCAAAGTTGATATTCATATTGTTTTGTTGCTCATGTTAGTTGATGAATTTTGATTTATTTAGTAGAGTCTTATTTTTATATTTTAATGTTAGTTTTGCTTGAGGACAAGTAAAGATTTAAGTTTGGGGTTATTTAATAAATAGATTTATTTTTTATTTATTGAATATTTTTATGCTTAATTATTTATGAATTCTTTAATATTTTAGGTAATTTATTTAATTTTATGCATTATTATATTATTATTAAAGGAATTTAATCATGGTTGGCAATTTCGTAAATAAGCTAGATGGTGACTAGCCGCCCATGGCGTGTAAGTAGATCGCTGAGCAGACGGCATCATTTTAGTAAATTGGGCTTAAGGCAACTAAATCACATTGCGCGAAGGATCAATTGAGGAAATAAAAAAACACGCGTCAAGCTGATATGATGCTGATGTAGCTTAAGGCTTTGTTTGGATCGCACGAAATTGCTGATAAACCAGACTTTTCTGGAATTTTGCTTAACTTGATTTCAAATTGGATTTCTTTTCCATTTTTGCTTAGGACTTTTATTGTACTCTTATAAATACACTATTAGAGTCTTATTTTTAACACATTAACATATATTAACAGCAGATTAGAATAGAGTTATGTAGAATTAGATTAACGTAGTTAGGAGTATAATTTGAAGCAAATAATCAATACGAAGAATTCGAGAATTAAAGGCAAAACTTGAGAATTGAATACTATGATCCGGGTGACAGACATATATCAAAATACAAATTTGAATCTCTTTTCTTTTCCTTTTATTTTTATAATTTTGAGATGTTGAATTATTTATGGATAATTTATTATTTAATTATGAGCTAATTTTTAGATTGCAATGGAACTTAATGTGTAGTTTAAATTTATTTAAATTTATTTTATTTTATTATTATTAATTATAATTGAATTATTTATCATATTTTGTGCGTTTAAGCATTTAATTATTTGCATTAATTAATGTGGTAATCTATATGTAATTGACGAATGGATTATAGTGTTTAGACCTAATTAAAAATTTTGTGTCGTAATATATTAATTAATTATGAATAATTATTGGGATAATTTATATAAAATTGAGAGATTGATTATAAATTTATATTTGAATATGATAACATATGTTTATGTTTTTTGCGTTGATGGAATTCATAATTCGTGTATAGAATAGAGATATACCTATATACCATATGTAACCTTAAAGAGAATATGATCTTAAAATGTTTGTTAATTTAATTCACATAGAGATATAGTAATTTTTTTAATTTGGATGTTCTTTATAATTATATTGTCTTAGTGTCAGATTTATAGGGATTTATGTATATGTCCTTGAAAGATGCGTATAAACACTATACAGAATTTTTGGCTAACAATTTAATATAAGTAATTAATTAAAAATGGAGTGAAAAGATTTAAATGAAGTATTGAGAAAAATTATAATGTTAAGTTTTAACATCTAATTTTTATCCTTGTCATTTAAATTAATTAGTTAGTAGTTTTAATTAGTTTTATTTATATTGTAATTGTTTAAATAAAATTTATTTGATATAAAATTAGTATTGGGTAATAATTATTTTTAATTCTCTATGGGAACGATACCCTGCTTGTCATTATAGTGTTATCTGATCGTGTATACTTGTGTGTAAAATTTTAAGTTAAAAATATACAAACACCATAGTATGAATTAAATATAATTAATTGATTATTACGATTATGTCATTTACTTCTTAAATAAATATTTTTCATTTGCGATGTGACCCTTTAGGTTTTTCATATTAAATCGGTTGTAGAATAAACTAATTAGAATCATTATAATCTTATTTATATAAATGAATTAACCTATTTAGTTTATTTAAATAAATAATATTTATTCCACAATAAGGATAAGGCCCTTAGCGATCAACGATTTTTCAGATTATATGAATTTCAACATGTGATCATAAAAGAACCTATTCTGCGAATAGTTATTATACAATTCAATTCTTCTACCATACAATATCTCAATCAAATATAAGACATAGAATTACTGTCAAGTCTTATATTATTTGATCATATGCATTTCGATTCTAAAATGCACAACTCTAAATAATGCAAATTAGAAACTCATTTCTAATTTTATTTTGCCTTAGCCAAGGTTTACTGAGTTGTCATTTATCGAATCACATAGGACATTCTCTTTTTTACTAGAAGTGGTAGATCCTTTATTGATTATTCACCTATCTTCATGTACAACTTATTACACCCGAGTAAACCCTTTTTTATACCCTAAATGTCCTAAGGAATATATCAAAGTGTAACTCATCATACATAAGATACTACAATGATCTCAAGTCCAATGATCACTTGTATTACTATCACAATAAGAACTCTTATTGACTGGCAAGTAAAACTCTATTAGATGTTTCATGAGCGAGTCACGTTCAGTGAACTTATTATATAATAAGTACCTACATACTTGTTTTAGTGTCTCTACACAAATGATTATGAGATCAATCGTCCTCTTCAAAAGAGCAACCATAGTGTGTACTAATCTATCTGAATTCACTAATCCCCATTTTAGTGATTGTAGACACCCAAATTTTGCACTTCTCTATTAACCCTGTCAGGAGGGCAAAATCGTCACTTGACCCGACACGCAAAAAGGAAGGTGGACCCCAACATGAAGCCACCCCAACAACTTACAGTCAAAGCCGCCACAGCAAACAACGAGCATCAGGCAAGGCAAACGACTGATCCAGAAGAACCTGGTTGGATCACCAAAGACGACTAATGGCCACTACGCTTACGATGTTCGGAAGCCAAGCACAAAGAGCGATTTATACATCAGGTAACAGCCTTCCGAAATAATACAGCAAAAAATGACGATTTAAGACCGCGGGGCACAGAAATCGAGAAAAGGAAGCCAGACAGCCGCGGATGCATCTGCGACCAACGACTTTCGGGGTTTCGCATGGCTCGAGGGCGGCACACGGCAGCCGAGGCGACGGCCACAGCAGGCCCAGCCGCAGATGCATCTGCGGCTGCCTCCGATCAGCTATACATTGCCATTTCCGCGTCCGAGAGAGAAAAAGAGAAGAAATTTTCAAGGTTTTAGAGAGATAAAAATGGCGGAATAGAGAGAGAAACCTTCGGGTTTGGTCAAAAAGTGTGAGATTTCTTCTCCTTTTGTTCAATCTTCATGCTACACCTTGTATTCTACATTGGATTTGAGTGCTAGTACGTGATTTCTATCAATATCAAGGCAAAAATTTCGATATCTTTCTTAGTGTTGGGGAATTTTGTAGATCTATTAGATTTAATATTTCATCTTGCTTTAGTAGTGTAATCGATAAATATTTGTGTATTTGTGCATTTGTTGGGTGGATCTACTGTTAGATCCGAAAATATTTGGTGCATTGCTATTTAAGTAGTTTGATTCGGTGTATTTTGAAGTCAGATCCAATGTAGTCAATATATTGTAGATCTATGGATTAGGGATGGTTAGAGAGGATTTATGGCGGATGGAATCTCCTCCTAACCTCCCGATGATATCCCTTTAGTTTATTTTATAATTTTTACATATGTAGCGATGGCGATGCATTTGTATTATATATATGTAATTTATAGGCCTTAAAGCGATGTCGAATCGAAAATCGGGTTTAAGGCCCCGTGATAATGAAATATGTGATTGTGGGCGTTTGGGGCTATTTAGATGGCTTACATGCCCACAAATAGCTCCAACGTTATTTTGATGCTCGGTTTTCCCTTTCGACATGAGAAAACAAATTTTTGAATGAAAAGATAAAGATTTTCATAAAATCAATCAAAGTAGGATATTAGATCACTCGTAGGCTAAATAAAATTGTAAGTGTCGGATGAGCTCTATTCCTATTTGACGAAGGGTTTGAAAAATATGTTTTACAAATATCATCGGTTTTATTATCGAAACAAAAAAGCAATAAAAATGAACTTTTCGATTAAGTCAAATCCTTCGTGCATAGGGTTAACGAGATTCTGAAGCACTTTCAAAGTAAAGCATTTCAACGACATTCATTTAGGCACATACACACACACACACACACACACACATATTTTTAGGATTTAAAAGGATAGGAAAACATCAAGATAGCGGTAACCATGTTTCACGGAAGTCGGGGGGTGCCTAACACCTTCCCCTCGCTTAAGCAAGCCCCGAACTCTATGAATCTCGGTTTGCGGACCAATTGAATCGGAGTCACGTATGAGCCAGCGATTGCGAAAACAAAATTCGGATGAGTTGGTACATCCATTTCAAATATATCAACTGGCGACTCTAGTCAATTGGCTCATCATAAAATCAATCTTTCAAAACCCGTCGACATTCAAGCCGACCCCTTTTCAAAACCACATCAGAATCCAAAGGCTAAAATCGAAAAGGGCTTTTTATTATTAAAAAACGAGACGACCAAAATCCCGGCATCGACAGTGATCTCATGATTAGGAACAATTTTAATTTTGAGTTATCTAGAATTTAGATCTCATTAGCATGATTCTAAAATCATTGCTCAAAATTATGTGTTTATCATAATTAATTCAACAATTAAATATGGATAAAAAAATGTCTTTAAATAAAACTTTTATTAATAAACAAATAAGATTACAAAGTATATACTTATCACATCAAATGTGATTGAATTGAGGGCATACTACTTTCAGAGTATAGGTTTAGATCTTGGTATGATAGCATATGTTTATATAATCTCATTGTGAATTAATATGATTAGTATATAGGATAGAAATATACCTATATATCTTTTGTAGCCAATAAGAGAATTTGAGCTTAAAATCCTAATTAATACATTTCATATAGGAATATAGCGAATTAATTAATTAGAGTGTTCCTTGTTGATTCTATTACCTTAGGGGTCAGATTTAACAGGATTGGTTTATATGTATGTCGGAAGAAGAGTATAAATACTATTAAGAATTCTTGGTTAGCAATTTAATTTAATTAATTAATTAAAAAGGGAGTTAGTTAGTTTAAATGAAACACTAAGAGAAGTTGTAATCTTAAACTATCAATTCTGCATATATTTCGTGGTTAATTCTTTCAGTAGTTAATTTTAATTAGTTTTAATTTCAACTTTGCAATTTTAAATCATCAGTTTAAATAGGATTAATTTGGTTAGTTACTAATATTTGATAATTATTAATCTATTTTCTCGTGGGAACAATACCTTACATGTTGAATATTACAAACGAACGCGTATACTTACATGTTAAAGTTCCAGTAAGAAATTAGGCAACAACATTTGCGTAGATTTTCTAAGTAGTAAATTAGACGTATGCTAATTTCTCAGGATTTGGGTACTTGGTCTCGGCATCCCGAAGAGAATGGCTAACATAATAAACTGGTTTATTCCCCTTGAAGTCTTCTCGGATTAAAGCTGCGTTGATTGCCAAAGGACTTGTAGATAAGTAAAAGTATAAATCTTCTCTGGGTAAGGCCTTGGTAAATATAGGAGGAGAGGATAAGTACCATTTAATTCCATTAAAGGCCTTCTGACCTTCCTCGGTCCAATAAAAAATCTTTTGACTTAGAGCTATTTTCAAAGTATTAAATAAGGGAAAGCATTTTTCTACCAACCTTGCCATAAAGCATCAAAGTGCTACCAGTCTTCTTGTTAACCTCTTGTGATGACATCAACGACACCCTTTGGAGCTTTATAGGAGAGGGGCGACATAAGTCGATCAAAAGTTGATTGTCGATTTTGGCTTGTGACATAACAATCTAGGTTTCCCTTTTGTACTTGGTTTTCTAGAAAACACTTTAGATGGAAACATTCTTTTGTACCGTTGCCCTTCTCGTCATGATAAGAATAGTATTTGCCATTTTATTTTTTTGGCTGAAACCTTGATCTTCAGGGGCCTCTCGAAGAAGGGCTCATCTCTGATTTCCTTTACAATCCGAACTCTGCTGGTATTCAGAGGGTGTACTCTTTATCTAAAGAACTCTTGTATCTATTTCCCCCCCCCCCCCCCCTTATCCCTAGGGTTATCGTCCTTGTCGCGTCGGTTACCCTTGTAACCTTTTATGTCATTAGCTTTTTTGTAAGTGCCTTTGCTTTTGGACTCCTTTCTTTAATGGTAATTGTCGTTATATTTAGAAGAGCCCTAAAGGCTACAAATGGCCTCTTCCATCTCGATGAAATTTTCCACTTTGTCATAAGCCTTAGTGAGATTCTAGGGAGCCTTAGAGATAATTTCCTAGATCAAATAATTGGACTTATCAACGTTCAGCCCCAGTATGAGAAATTGTATTGTTTGAATAGGATCCAAGTTAGAGATCTCGGCTACGGCTTCACAAAATCTCTTGATATATTGTCAAAAAGATTAATTTGACCTTTGCCTCACCTGAATCAGAGAAGTCATCCTCTTTCCTCATTTTTTATTACTGCCAAAACGTATGTGAAATTGTTCTTTCAGCTCTGCCCATGAGCCAATAAACCGAGGAGGGATCATGAGCATCCACTCTCTAGCAGTCTTCTTTAGGGTAGAGATGAAATGATGGCACTTTTCTACAGCATTATGACCATAGAAATGCATTAAACGCTCATAAGAATAAGTATAATTATAGGGATCACCTGTTCCATCATAAATCTCAAGATGCAATACTTTGAGTGATCTGTTAATCCTAGCTTCATCAAGATCTCTGGTAAAGGAAGATGTGTAGGATTTGTTGTCGTTGGTCCCAACATGCCCTTCAAATGGTTTAAAAGGAGATTCTTCATTTGAGAAGTTGTTATAGCTTCGGTGAGGCCTTCGGTATTGATCATTATTTTTACATTATGAAGGAGATCTGGTTCTTCTCCTTCAAAATATGTTTGAGTCAGATGATCTCGTACTGGTACTGGAGGAAGAAGATTTTAGGCTACAGTAGGGGCCTCAGCGACCTGATTGGGAAGGTGTTCCTCGCTTACATAGTAGGCTGCCTTCAACCTTTGTTAATTCTGCAAATTGTTTGTCAAACTCTTTTTATTAGAGTTAGAAAGCGTTTCTCTTCTCCTGGCCTTCTTGGAGACGAGGCTGCTTGTCACTGTCCACTGATTGACGTGACTGTGAGCGGACCCCTCTCCTTGAAAACTGTCATAATGAGTTGATAACGGTTATGGTGCTGCCATGGGTCATTACAAAAAGTGGTTGAAAAGAGAACTCTACTAAATACTAGATGACCTTTCTTCTAGTGCCAATGTTAACGCTCGCTTCGTCTACGAGTTCAACCACTAGCTTGGACATGAACTGCACTAAGAAAACTACCAAAAGTGCATAAAGACTTGGGCCACCGGGGGATATCTTCGATATGAGAGTAAAAAGAGGTTCTAGGTTAACAATGGAGATAACAGTATTTAGTAGGTTAATCATAGAATAAGATGTGCGTACCTCTGTTATTCTCCTGTATTTATAATTTAGCATTTCCATCTCAATAGCAATGTAATTCCTAGTTGAAATTGTATAGAGGGATCCTATTGGGAAAGGCAAGTGCCATATAAAAGTAGTATTGGATATGATAAATGTGACATCCCCAAATCTAAGTACCTTGAACCTTAGACTTGGTACGTCACGATACATCATCTTCATACATGTTCTATAACTAATGCGGAATATATAAACGTAAATTGTTTATTCTACAACATTTCCCAAGGTTTCTAACCTTAACTTACATATATACCTTTAGATTCATAAAAAGGTTTACAAAATTACTTACATCATATAACAATTTAGTTATCATGCATAACACTATAATCTTGTCTTTTGCTTCTGCCTCCGTCTCTCCTCGGACATTCGTATTATTCTGAAATTTGTTATCATGATATAGCAAGAGTGAGCAACGACTTTGCTCAGCAAGTTTAAATACAATAACGATATATCATGATTGAAAGAAAGAATAAGTTTTTGGATTTTCAACAATATAATAATTGTAAAAGAGTACGAATCATAATTTCAGTAATTGAATGACTGAATCAAGTAATGTTGAGTGTCAATAATGACCATGAACAAATTTAACTGAACCTTATGGTAATGAAGGTGATCAGCCTTTCATACCTGATGAACACATGCAACAAGCACTATATGCGGATCAACAATTTAAAGAGGTGAAATAATTATACAGAATTAAACCATAGCATGCTTGAAACATAATAACTTGAGTTTGAGTTAGGAACTTGAACAATAAAATAATATATCCTGCTCGAATATAAATTGAGTAAGTTTAGGAAACTTGCCTGTATGCTCAACTACAATAAATGTCTAGCTTTAACTAACTGGTTTTGAAAGACCTAACATTAATAAAGTTGGTCTAATAATTAGTACGGTGTATTTGCACGACTATACGCTTACTAAGGAACTTATCTACCACATAAGTACTAACACATGATATACATCAGTCAAAACAATATTATTAACCTTATAGACCCTCAATCATATTATGTTAATAATTTAATAAGTTAGAAAATAATTTTCTCAAGTGTTAAACACTTATTAAAATATTAAATAATTTATTATAATTGTTTAAACAAAAGAGTTAAAAGACATTTTATTTATTTCATTAAATCTAATTTCATTTAATTACTATTTATCATTAATTAAATAGTAAGTAATTAACTACCTTTAGTTATTATTTAATAATAAATAATAACTTACTAGATTTCTTTATCATTTAAAGTTAATCAAATAATAAATAACTATATTATATTATAAATAATCAGATATCTTTAGTTATTATTTAATAATAAATAATAACTAACTAACTAGATTCATTTATTATTTAAAGTTAATTAAATAATAAATAATAAAATTATATAGTAAATACTCAAATATCATTAGTTATTATTTAGTAATAAATAATAATTAACTAACTGAATTTATTTATTATTTAAAGTTAATCAAAGAATAAATAAATAAATAATCAATCTTAGTTGTCTTTAATTATTATTTAATAGTAATTAAATCATAATTAATTAATTTATCATCCTTGTTTATTATTTAATATTAAGTAAATAATAAATAATTAATTCAGTCATAAATTAGGAAAATATAATATTAAACTAACTAGATTAATATTTAAAACATTAGAATATTAATTCTAAATACTTATTTTATTTGAAAAATATAATATTAAACTAACTGGATTAATATTTTAAATATTTAAATATTAATCCTAAATACTTATTATATTTGAAAAATATAATATTAACTAACTAGATTAATATTTTAAATATTTAAATATTAATCCTAAATACTTATTATATTTGGAAAATATAATATTAAACTAACTAGATTAATATTTAAAATATTTAAATATTAATCCTAAATACTTGTTATATTTGAAAAATATAATATTAAATACCTAAATATCATTTTTCTATTTTTACTATTTTTTATAATTTTTAATTAATTTTTAATCATTTAAATTAATTAAAACTAAAATCGGATGACATTTTTGTAATTTGGCCAAAATCTCAAAAATTCTTAACACTTCCTATTACTGACTTCGCCTGTTTCTACTAGTTCATCTTCTTCGCCTCTTCGGTAGGACAATAGCCATTAAAACAACACCAAACATGCTTTAATCTACCCAAAAATTCTAAATCAATTACCAAAAAAACTTAGCAACAATTAATAACATAAAAAATTAAATACCCATGAATTATTTCACAAATTTTTGAAGAAAAATTTATTCACATAATTAATTCCATAAATACATCAAAATTATGATTTTCAACCTCAAATCCCATAAATAATCACATAAACAAATACTACAAATTATTATATACCAAAATCCTAATTTTTCTATGTTATCCAAACAATTTATTACATAGCAAACAATTCTTTTGGATAATTAAAATAGGAAAGAAAGCATACTTTCAAAAAGTAAAATAAGTATTACCTTCTTTGATGATTTCTATTTGAGAGCTAGATTAATATTCTTCCTCTAGTAATTTCCTTGTTGGCTATAAAATTTTCGGATGAAAATTCTATGGAGGTTTTGAGAGAGATGATTTCCGTAGAGAGAAGAGGGAAATGATGAACAAAGAAATAATACTCTCATACTTCTACTGACATACAAACTGGAACACGCCAACAAGGAAACACTCCAAAACTTTTTACCAAACACGCCACAATGATTGGTACATTTTTAATATATTAATTATTTAATATTTATACTTTAAATACTCCTTAATTATACAAACAGTGTAAAGAATATCACCATATGTATAAAAATTAAATATACCATAAAATAGTATATATATTCACGATCATTTTAAAATTCGTTTCACTAAAAACGGATGTACTTTATTTTACCACATAATAATAATTTAGTACACTTTACACCTCCAAAAATAATTAAAAATATATATATAATTAATATATATATATATATATATATATTATTTTTTACAATTTAATTCATTATATAACATTTTCACTATTTATTGTTAAATTAAATAATTGAAATATGTATATATATATATATATATATATAAACACACACTTACCCGCATGCCCAAACAAACCCAGATACATTCACACCCACACACATGCGTTTATATAATATATATGTATATATTATCATACACACAAATCTTACATACATACATACATATATATATATATATATATATCTTATACATTTACACACATTAAAAATAATATATTTTTAATGTATTTAAAAATAACAATTTATTTAATTAATTCTTTATTTAAATAATTTATTAAATTATTTAAATATTACACAAATAATTGTGTAATTAAATTACTCACTTCCATAAATCATTTACAATGATTTACTTAATTATGGAATATATTTATTTAATATATTCAATTACTATTTAAATTACTCAATTAATTTAATCACTTTATATATATAAATATATATACACAATTAAATATTGTACAATATATAAAATTACTATTCTCCCTTAATTAATTTAACTACCTTATATAATTTATAATTATATAAATTACATAATTATTCCTCACAAATAATTTATCAATAATTTGCATAAATATTGATTAATTAATATAACCAATATAATAACTCAATTAATTCCACAATAAACCTTTTAATTCAATTCGGATTTATTTAATATTAATCCCTTTATTTACCCTAATTTAATTAACCATTAAATTATGTTGTAAAATATGTACATATATACATATTTAATTAACACGCAACCACGTCGCATAATTGCATAACTCCACTAACTAATTCTTTTAATCTAATTAGACTTGCTATTAATCAAACTTATTGAATTATCACTTTACTCACTAACTTATAAAAAAAAAATTTAATATCACCATATCTAAGTTAGTCCATTAAATTTAATTTGTACCTCTATTTATCTACCACTACTAGATTATCAAACTACAACCTTTATTAAATATTAAATATTTTATTTCTAATTCATTTAAATATCCGGGATATTACAATAAATGTAGCAAAGCGGTGACCCAAAACCTATTAGACTTAGAAGTCTATTATGGGCGCTTAAATAATAATGGGATGATAGAGAATAAAGTCCATTAGGACAGCCCAAAATATGCTGCCCAACAATGATATTTTCATAGTCTGAGATATGAGAATGTTGCTACAAGTACGACGAATGACTTAGCGAATCAACCAGCATGCCAACAAGTGAGCAGGTAGAGATCTTGCTTGAGCTTGTCATTTGTCTTTGTTTTGTCAGTGATAACTCATATCTATATTCTCGACCGGATCCAAAATGACATGGTCGAGCAAACATTAAGTGCCTTGGTAGGTCTACGACTCCCTTTCTTTAGCTAACAGTTGTTACTCATCGTTCATCCGCATTGATAATTGATACTACCTATAAGTTCTCATTCTTCGAAAGAGAGTTAGAGGAGAACTCTTCAGTAAAAATATATCAAGGATAGAAGAAGAGAAGAGAGCAAATACCCCTGAATATTTTCTCAAGTAGCCATTTGATTGCATATGCTTCCATTTGGTTTACTACTCATAAAGTGGGTAGGGCAAAATTGAGTATCTAATAGCAACGTAACGATAAAAGGGTATGGTAAGAAAGAATTTGAAAGTGTCCCACATAGTTACCAATCATCGAGTTATTCCCTTCATTTCACACCCAAAAAATGAGGGGGGGGAAAAAGATTATTTTCTAAAGAGAAAATAAAGAAAAACATAAAGAAAGACACGGGGTTCAACTATCTTTCTATTATCTCAAAAAAGTAGGGAAAACAGACAAACGACCTCTAAAAATATTTTACATTGAAAAAACATGAAGCGTATTCGTACTTTTCAATTCATAATAAAAAATAAAAAATAATTTTGGTTTTCCATGTCTCAACAACAAACATTCGGCGTGCATGTCGGTGTAGCATACAATTCATGAGATTCACATATTCCACATCCTTCATATTCTTTTTATTTTATTATTATTTTCTTTGTCAAAATCTTACTGGTAAAAAAGATTATTCTCTCTGTACTTTCTAGAGATTATCAATTTCGTTTCAAGTCATTGCCACCTCATTAAAAAAATTAACATGGCCTGAAGAAAAAAAAAATGTTGAGATGAATTAATTAAATCCTGTCTATGAAATAAAGGATAATTTTGTCTTTTCAATTTCTAAACTTCTTTCAAATGTCCTTCACTAACAATAGCATTAATATTAATGAAACATTTAATAAGTCAATTAAAATTAATGCAACTATAATTAATAATCATTTTTTTTAGATTATACAACTAATATCAGCATTCGCATCAATACAATTATCATTAATTAACATTTTTGTTTTGACAAATATTAATTAATTAACATTTATTTAGTCACTTACCATTAATATAAGTAACAATAATGTCAATAACTAAAAAAATTGATGGCATTTTTTTTTTTTTTGTATTAATCAATTTTAGACGACAAAGCCTTTAACGCGGATGACAATGGTAAGAAAGTGTAAATTAAAAGACTAAAACACCCTTCATTTTAGAGCAGAATGAACCTACAAGAATCTGTTGTGACAACAGGTCAGCAGTAGCAATGATAAAAAAAATCAGTTTTTCATGCTCGTTCAAAGCATTTAGAGCTTCGTTATCACTTCATTGGAGACTTAGTGAGCAATGGAGAAATTTGCATGGAGTTTGTTAGTACTAACGACCAGCCAGCTGATGCTCTAACCAAAACCAGTCACAGGGGAGAAATTTGAGAAGTTCAAGAACGATTGAAGATTACAAATTAAGAGGGGTTGTCAGAAGGTAATTATGTAATCTCATATTCCTAGAAGCAGTATTAAATATGGTTGTTGAATGAGTTGGAAATGTGGAAATGTTATGGATGAAAATTATCAACAACAAAAAAAGTATAGGGAGATTTATGAAATAAAAAATGTACATCAATGAAATTGAAACCAAACTTCGAATTTTATCCAATTATTTTGTTATTGAGTTTTTCAATGAACAAGGAAAAAAAATAGATAAAAAACTTTAAAAAAAATTGAAAAACTTTTCTACCAAAAAATGAACAGATTTAGACGAAAAATTAAATAATATAAGTAAATCTTTTATAATCACTATTGTATTATAAAAATAACAAAACTAATATATGCATAAAATAATATTTTAAATATAAAATTTAATTTTTTTTTATCTTTATTCTTTATAAACTCAATAACATCATGAAAAAAAAATATAATTCCCCCTCCCCCGGTGTTAAAAACTCAGTAAAATACTGTACGTTAGGGTTTGTTTGGTTTTGAATAAAGCGGAAATCCCCATGTAACAAAGTTGGTGTAAATTGAACTTTATAGAAAATAATTTAAAATATTGGGTGCTGGATATGATACAGAAGAAATGACAAAAACACAATCCACCAATAAAATATAAAATTGCCCACTTCTCACCACCATGTGTTAGTGACATTAATTAATTGTTTTATCTGTATCTGGATAAGATTAAAGAAAAGAATGTTATAATATTATTTTCTGTTAAAAAAATTATTTGCTTTGTTAATTATGATAATAATATATAAAAGAATGACGTGTTATCAATTATGATAATAATATATAAAAGAATGATGTGTTATCGATTGATGGGAAACTAATGGCAAGCAAACCCCAAAGAAAAGGGGGGCAAAAAAAGAAAGAAATATTTATGTCTAAGCACCCTTAGCCACCATACGCTAGATTAGTCAATTTTTAATGAGTTGGCTTTTTTAAGCTAGAGTTGGCAGCATTTGATTTTCGGCAGTACTTTCTCTCTTTTAAAATATAAAATATAAGATTAATATTTATTTTTAAAAATTAATTTTAAGTTTAAAATTAAAATAAATTAATTTAACTTTATAAAATATAATTATAAAAATTATAAATTATTTAAATAATACTATTGTGTACTAATACAAATTTTTTTGTTAATTTTTAAAAATTAAATAAATTACATTAATTTTAAACTCGACAAAAATCTCATATTAACTTTAAAAAAACTTTTTTTAATGTCCCTTCTACAAAAGAATATTAGTACAGATACAATGAATCATTATATAATCAATATCAACAATCTCTCGATAAACATTATTAAGTAAATTCACATTCTATGGATGAGATACAATCTAAATAAAAAAATAAAGTCTCATAATAATAATAAAAAAAAAACGTTCCACAAAAAAGAAAAATAAAATAACAAGAATCAGGATCTAATAATTTAGAGTGTGACGCCCCCAAATCTGGGCTCATACAGCCCAAACTTGAGTCGTCAAAAGACTACAACAAAATTATTACAAGATAGAATAACGTTCAACAATACAGTGTATAATAATACACAACTAAGTCTTCACAATTATTGTCACACTATATACAACATGTGAAGACTACAATAGCTATCCCTCGGACTCTCACTCCATTCCCCTGCTAGGCTCAGCTATGTTCTCATCTCCTGTTTGAAAAACAATGGAACAAAAGAAAGGGTGAGCTCAAATAGCCCAGTAAAGAATATCATGACTAAGATAATGACAAGTAAATTATCGTTAGCCTTCAACAGTTGAGTTCTTGATAGAATACAATAGACTACAAGGTTTGTATCAAAAACTGCAGTTAAATTCTTAAACAACGTTCAGATCAATAATAGCAGCGGAATGAGTAATCTATTAGAAGAATAATGCAGACTATAATGTCCACTCGATTCTCTTTTTAGGAAAAACATCATCAACTTTTATCATCTGAAATACCATTAGTCAAGATAATACAACTTCACAGTTCCTGGTCATAATCATGCAGATAAACAGTTCATCTTTGCAATACGGGTCAAAGACATTCAATATAACACCAACGGTCATGATTATACCAGATTCAGCCTTTGGTCATAATCATACCAACCAACAGTTCATCTTTGCACTACGGGCCAAAGAGAACATTCACCGCGTGCCATAAAAGACACCGAACAGATGTATCGCCTTTAACCTATTATATCGCCTTTAACCTATCATATGTTCAACAATTATATTGCATCTGTGCCCCCGGCCACAGATATTCACAACAACTTGAATTTGGATGATTAGAATGATATAAATGATGAACAGAAGAAACAGGATAAACAATAAGTATCAGAAGTTTACTTTGTACAGATTCAAATAATGTCCAAATTGTCAACATGATGTGGAGTGAAATTTAAAAATGATATTCAAGATCCACAGTTCAGAATAACGGTTACAGTTCAATAGAAAGGTCCACGTAAATAGGATGGTTCAATTGAAATGATGAAGTGCAACTATTATGGAACATATAATATTTTCAGGAATTATAGAAGCAATAGTTCCATAATAAGTTTCGATTTAGGTGTATGAAAGAAAATAATATCCCTTACCGTAGCAGGTTTGATTAACAAAATGTGAAGAAAATTAATATCCCTTACCATAGTAAGTTTGAATAATGGAAGATGAAAAAGATGGTATCCCTTATGAGTATAAAGGAAAATAATATCACTTACGAATATGAAAGAAAATGATATTATAAACGAATATGCAATAAAAGTGTCATGTGATAATTCGTGTAAACAAATTATTTCCACAAGAGACAAATAAGAAATGAATACAAAGAGTAATTCACCAAACATGCGGTAATCCGCGTAGTCAGGTTATTCTCAGAGATTAATAAGGAATGAATACGAAAGGTTATTCACCAACAGGCGATAATCCGCACCGTAAGGTTATTCCCACAATTTAATAAAAATTGAATACGAAGAATCATTCACCAAACAGGCGATAATCCGCACCGTAAGGTTATTCTCAGAGATTAATAAGGAATGAATACGAAAGGTTATTCACCAACAGGCGGAAATCCGCGCCATAAGGTTATTCCCATAAATTAATACATGGAAATAAATGACATATCTTATGAGTAAGAAAGAAACGATATTATTTTCGAAAATCAAATAATGATAATCCTTTACCTTAACACGTGACTGGATATTGATTTAAATGAGGTTGATTAACTTGAACAGTACACGTACACTTATAAATCTTCACAAATACTCAAGATGACTTAAGCACACTTAGAGAAAACTTTCACAAGAAGTATTTAGAGAGAGAAAGAAAGAACAAGCAAGGAAGTTTATGAAAAATCCTTAAGTTAAGGCCTCTATTTATAGCCAAAAATCTTATCATAACCAAGATTTTCTAATTTAATCCAAACCGTTCATTTCAAGATAATGTTTAATCCATACCATTCATTTCATCTTTTAAGATAAACCATTCATTTAATTATCATCTTTTAATCTACACCATCCATTTTAAATTCTATATTATCTTTAATCTATACCATTCATTTTATATCACCTAACTTTATATTATAAACAAATAACTTTATCAATTCAATTATTCAACAATAATTCACACTTATTCATTATTATGACTAATTGTTATAAATGCAGTGTAGTTGGCTTTCTGAGTTAGATATCAAGTCAATTAATTAATGAAATACAACTGTTTAAATAATACCATAATAGAGATAACAATAATGCAGAAAGTATGCAAAAGAAAGATTACGTTACTGTGTTATGACAATTATTGATTCAATAATGTGAATTACTGTGCATATGCTACTGTGACAATTATCAATTTAATAACATGAATTATTGTGCATGTGACAATAAAGTCAAATATTGTACGATAACCACTTTATCAGTTTAATAATACGAAACACTGTGCAATGTCGTGTGCTACTGTGCAATACCGTGTGCTATTGTGCAATACCGTATGTTACTTTTAATACCGTATATTACTATTCTTTTACCACCGGATATTTTAACAATTAAAAGTAATAATACCATTGACCATTTTAAAAATTGTTTATGTCATTTTCTATATCCGACAATTATTCTTTGTAGGGTCCACCTTTGTGGGGTCCACCAATGATGGGGTCGTACGGCGCCGTCGTACGAACATTCCCCGACAGAACGAATATTCCCCGACCAAAAGAATATTGTCCGACATAATATAATTTACACATAACATCCTTAACTTTTAACTTTATCAATTCAACCACTTACTGTTTCATGAAAATATATATGAAGAAAAATAAATTTTATATTTCATAAAATTCGGGGTCTTACAACCTCCCCTGGCATATCGAAGAGGTAAGGATACTTAGATTTCATTTCAGATTCTAGCTCCCAAGTCATTTCCTCAGTATCTTGGTTCCTCCATAAAACCTTAACTTGAGGTATAACCTTTGAGCGTAGGATCTGCTTCTTCTTATCTAGGATCTTAACAGGTACCTCCTCGTACGTTAAATCCTCTGCTATAACGTCTGGTTCTAACTCAATGACGTGGTTTGGGTCCTTCACATATTTACGTAACATAGATATGTGAAAAACGTTATGGATGCGAGACATACTTGGTGGTAGGGCTAGTCTGTAGGCTACGGTTCCTATTCGATCGAGGATTTCAAATGGGCCAATAAATCGAGGGTTGAGCTTTCCTCTCTTTCCGAATCTCGTAACCCCTTTCCATGGAGAAACACGTAAGAATACATGATCTCCGACGTTGAAACTTTCGTCTCTCCGATGAAGATCAGCATAACTCTTTTGTCGTTCTTGTGCGGTCTGTATTCGTTGTCGGATCATTTGGATCTTTTCTGTTGTCAAGCGTACCAACTCGGGTCCCAACAATTTTGTTTCTCCTACCTCATTCCAACATACTGGAGAGCGGCACTTCCTTCCATACAAAGCCTCGAATGGAGCCATGCCTATGCTTGCTTGGTAACTGTTGTTGTAAGAAAATTCCACCAATGGCAAGTACTTATCCCAACTTCCTTTGAAGTCTAACACACAAAGTCTCAAAAGATCTTCGAGGGTCTGGATCGTCCTTTCCGATTGTCCGTCCGTTTGAGGATGGTATGCAGAACTAAAACGTAGTTCAGTGCCCATAGCTTTTTGTAGATTGATCCAAAAGCGTGAAGTGAATCTAGGATCTCGATCAGAAACTATGGAAACTGGCATGCCATGCAATCTCACAATCTCATTTATGTACATACCGGCAAGACGTTCAAGTGAAAAGTTTTCTCGTATAGGCAAGAAATGAGCGGATTTGGTCAATCTATCTACGATGACCCAAATTGCATCTAAGCCTTGAGAAACTTTGGGAAGACCCGTCACGAAATCCATATTGATGTGTTCCCACTTCCATTCAGGAACTTCAAGTGGTTGTAATGGGCCCTTAGGTACTTGATGCTCTGCCTTGACACGTTGACAAGTTAGGTACCTTGAGATAAATTCTGCAATCTCTCTTTTCATATTGTTCCACCAAAATGTATGTCGAAGATCTCGATACATCTTGGTACCTCCTGGGTGGATTGCAAACGGCGTGTAGTGTGCCTCCATCATGATTTTATGCTTCAATTCAGGATCTTTAGGAACACAGAGTCGAGAGTTAACTCGAAGTATTCCTTTCTCGTCAATTCTTGCCTCAGGAATAACACCTTCTTGTACGTTCTTCATCATATTCATCAGCTCCGGATCAGTAGCTTGAGCAGTTTTAATTTTATCGATTAAAGCTGGTTCTACTCGTACGTGCGCAATCTTCAAGTGGGTCATTGGTGTTTTTAGCTTTATCTCCATATTTTGCAAGTCGTACAAAATACGCTTTTGTGTTGTCAGCAGTGCACTTGTACTCGCATAAGATCTTCTGCTCAAAGCGTCAGCTACAACGTTCGCCTTTCCCGGGTGATACTGGATTGTGTGGTCATAATCCTTCAACAGCTCAAGCCAACGTCATTGTCGTATGTTGAGTTCCTTCTGGGTGAAGAAATACTTGAGACTTTTATGATCTGTATAGATATCCACTTTTTCTCCGTACAAGTAGTGTCTCCAGATTTTCAACGCGAAAACGACTGCTGCCAACTCTAGATCATGAGTAGGATAATTTTTCTCATAATCTTTGAGTTGTCGAGAGGCATAGGCTATAACTTTTCCATGTTGCATAAGGACACAGCCTAGACCTTTGCCTGAAGCATAGCTGTAGATAACAAATTCTCCTGATCCTGATGGTATGGTCAGAACAGGAGCTGAAACAAGTCTCCTCTTGAGTTCTTGGAAACTCTTCTTGCATTCCTCGCTCGATATAAGTTTTGTACTAGAATGAATGATACCAATATCTAATAATTAAACTTTTAACTCTTGGCATTCTATGGGAGCCATTCGGTATGAGGCTTTGAAAATGGGTTTGGTACCGAGTTCAAGATCAATACAAAATTCAATTTCACGGTTTTGGGTAAGCTGGGAAGTTCCTCAGGAAAAACGTCAGAAAACTCATTAACAATGAGAATATCATTCAAGTTTAACGTATTTTTGTTCAAATCAATGACATGAGCTAAAAAGGCTTGACATCCGTTTTTCAATAAACGAATGGCTTTATGGCTAGAAATAACAGTTATAGATTTCAATGGTTTAGTTGCTTGAACTTGCATGACAGGTTGATTAGGAATATGAAAACTAATAATCTTATGAAAACAATCAATTTTAGCATGATGGGTAGTCAACCAATCAATTCCTAAAATCACATCAAATTCATGCATCTCCAAAGAAATAAGGTCAACATGTAATGTGAGATTGTTGATTTGAACTAGGCAAGATTTATAGACAGTAGATGTGATAGATATTTCTCCCAATGGAGTTTCAACTGAAAAGTCTAAGTTTTCAGAAGTCAAATTTAAACGTTGAGCACACGTATGTGAGATAAAAGAATGGGTAGAGCAAGTATCTAACATGGTATAAACTTCACAAGAATTTATAAATAGCTTACCGGTTATCACTTCATTCGGTTCTTGACTGTTATCGTTAAATCGAATTCTGAATACTTCATCCGGATCTTCACGTATTTCAACCATGGGAATACCACTGAATAATTTTCTAGCAAATTGTTTCTCGGATTCATCAACTTCATTAGTAGTAACGTACCAATGATTTCTATAAGAATAGTATTTTCGATAGACTGCAGTTTCCATGATAGCGACTAACTTAACCTGAATTCCTCTAAATTGTAATGCCCAAAAGTATAGAAACATCATTTTTAAATAATCTTGAAAATCATAGCTGGAACACCATAAGTCCCAAAGACTGATATGAAAAGTCCATATATTCTGATCTTTTGCTATCGAGCATAACCAAGTGATATGATCCTTCCAATTAGTGAAAGGCAATAATTTCTGCAAGTTCATTACATCCTTTAATTGCTTCTAAGAAAGGATCTGGAACGACTACAGTAGAGCTTTCACCTTCATCCTTATTGGATAGAACACACATAAATTTTGCCTTAGGCAAAATATTCAACTCTGAGTTTGTAGGAAGATTATTCGTCATCTCTTGATTCGCAGGAACATTTGTTTCGGGCACTCCATTGTTAATTTCCTGATTTTTATATGCCATATTCAACTGTAGTCACAAAATAATTGTTAGTTCAAACAAACTGACTCATCTCTTCATGTTCCTACATTTAAATCGATTCATTAGATAAAAAAATCTAATTTAGGTAGGACACATTAGTGATTGATTCTATTCGTCTCTCCCCTCCTAGTTCTAACCCCAGATCTCCATTAAAGACCATATCCCTCAGCTCTGATGCCAACTGTGACGCCCCCAAATCTGGGCTCATACAGCCCAAACTTGAGTCGTCAAAAGACTACAACAAAATTATTACAAGATAGAATAACGTTCAACAATACAGTGTATAATAATACACAACTAAGTCTTCACAATTATTGTCACACTATATACAACATGTGAAGACTACAATAGCTATCCCTCGGACTCTCACTCCATTCCCCTGCTAGGCCCAGCTATGTTCTCATCTCCTGTTTGAAAAACAATGGAACAAAAGAAAGGGTGAGCTCAAATAGCCCAGTAAAGAATATCATGACTAAGATAATGACAAGTAAATTATCGTTAGCCTTCAACAGTTGAGTTCTTGATAGAATACAATAGACTACAAGGTTTGTATCAAAAACTGCAGTTAAATTCTTAAACAACGTTTAGATCAATAATAGCAGCGGAATGAGTAATCTATTAGAAGAATAATGCAGACTATAATGTCCACTCGATTCTCTTTTTAGGAAAAACATCATCAACTTTTATCATCTGAAATACTATTAGTCAAGATAATACAACTTCACAGTTCCTGGTCATAATCATGCAGATCAACAGTTCATCTTTGCACTACGGGCCAAAGACATTCAATATAACACCAACGGTCATGATTATACCAGATTCAGCCTTTGGTCATAATCATACCAACCAACAGTTCATCTTTGCACTACAGGCCAAAGAGAACATTCACCGCGTGCCATAAAAGACACCGAACAGATGTATCGCCTTTAACCTATTATATCGCCTTTAACCTATCATCTGTTCAACAATTATATCGCATCTGTGCCCCCGGCCACAGATATTCACAACAACTTCAATTTGGATGATTAGAATGATATAAATGATGAACAGAAGAAACAGGATAAACAATAAGTATCAGAAGTTTACTTTGTACAGATTCAAATAATGTCCAAATTGTCAACATGATGTGGAGTGAAATTTAAAAATGATATTCAAGATCCACAGTTCAGAATAACGGTTACAGTTCAATAGAAAGGTCCACGTAAATAGGATGGTTCAATTGAAATGATGAAGTGTAACTATTATGGAACATATAATATTTTCAGGAATTATAGAAGCAATAGTTCCATAATAAGTTTCGATTTAGGTGTATGAAAGAAAATAATATCCCTTACCGTAGCAGGTTTGATTAACAAAATGTGAAGAAAATTAATATCCCTTACCATAGTAAGTTTGAATAATGGAAGATGAAAAAGATGGTATCCCTTATGAGTATAAAGGAAAATAATATCACTTACGAATATGAAAGAAAATGATATTATAAATGAATATGCAATAAAAGTTTCATGTGATAATTCGTGTAAACAAATTATTTCCACAAGAGAAAAATAAGAAATGAATACAAAGAGTAATTCACCAAACATGCGGTAATCCGCGTAGTCAGGTTATTCTCAGAGATTAATAAGGAATGAATACGAAAGGTTATTCACCAACAGGCGATAATCCGCACCGTAAGGTTATTCCCACAATTTAATAAAAATTGAATACGAAGAGTCATTCACCAAACAGGCGATAATCCGCACCGTAAGGTTATTCTCAGAGATTAATAAGGAATGAATACGAAAGGTTATTCACCAACAGGCGGAAATCCGCGCCGTAAGGTTATTCCCATAAATTAATACATGAAAATAAATGACATATCTTATGAATAAGAAAGAAACGATATTATTTTCGAAAATCAAATAATGATAATCCTTTACCTTAACACGTGACTGGATATTGATTTAAATGAGGTTGATTAACTTGAACAGTACACGTACACTTATAAATCTTCACAAATACTCAAGATGACTTAAGCACACTTAGAGAAAACTTTCACAAGAAGTATTTAGAGAGAGAAAGAAAGAACAAGTAAGGAAGTTTATGAAAAATCCTTAAGTTAAGGCCTCTATTTATAGCCAAAAATCTTATCATAACCAAGATTTCCTAATTTAATCCAAACCGTTCATTTCAAGATAATGTTTAATCTATACCATTCATTTCATCTTTTAAGATAAACCATTCATTTAATTATCATCTTTTAATCTACACCATCCATTTTAAATTCTATATTATCTTTAATCTATACCATTCATTTTATATCACCTAACTTTATATTATAAACAAATAACTTTATCAATTCAATTATTCAACAATAATTCACACTTATTCATTATTATGACTAATTGTTATAAATACAGTGTAGTTGGCTTTCTGAGTTAGATATCAAGTCAATTAATTAATGAAATACAACTGTTTAAATAATACCATAATAGAGATAACAATAATGCAGAAAGTATGCAAAAGAAAGATTACGTTACTGTGTTATGACAATTATTGATTCAATAATGTGAATTACTGTGCATATGCTACTGTGACAATTATCAATTTAATAACATGAATTATTGTGCATGTGACAATAAAGTCAAATATTGTACGATAACCACTTTATCAGTTTAATAATACGAAACACTGTGCAATGTCGTGTGCTACTGTGCAATACCGTGTGCTATTGTGCAATACCGTATGTTACTTTTAATACCGTATATTACTATTCTTTTACCACCGGATATTTTAACAATTAAAAGTAATAATACCATTGACCATTTTAAAAATTGTTTATGTCATTTTCTATATCCGACAATTATTCTTTGTAGGGTCCACCTTTGTGGGGTCCACCAATGATGGGGTCGTACGGCGCCGTCGTACGAACATTCCCCGACAGAACGAATATTCCCCGACCAAAAGAATATTGTCCGACATAATATAATTTACACATAACATCCTTAACTTTTAACTTTATCAATTCAACCACTTACTGTTTCATGAAAATATATATGAAGAAAAATAAATTTTATATTTCATAAAATTCGGGGTCTTACATAGAGTCTCAAATCTCAATCTTAATTAACTATCTAATTAAGACATTATTAACAAAAGTTAAAATTAATTTTATATTTTAGAACGCACTTGTTACTTTCATATTTTCATTTATTTTATTTTTTTGCCACCACAATGAGAAAGTAACACTTTGGGTAAGTAATTCTTACCTAAATGATTCCCTTACAACATAAAAGAAATTGTGGATATTGAAAAACTAAAAAGACACTTTAAAATGGGCTATAAAAATGAAAAGGGAAATAAAAAATAATAATAATAAAATTGGATAATTGAAGGCCCTCTTCTGCAAATATCAAGGGTTTGCCGGTGTAATGGGAGGTCAACGTCTCAACGCAACAATCAAAGGTGGAAACAAAACTCAGTAGGGAGTTTGATGAAAATTAAGTAACATATGTGATAGTAATTTGATATGGTCCCCTTAACATGACTTGTTCATAATTATTGTAAATATATATATATATATATATATATATATATATATATATATATATATATATATATATATATTATTATCAGCAGAGTCGTTCAGATATATTCACAGGAAGTCCTAATTATTGTTTATTAGAACAATTAAAAAAAATATAGAGAGAATAATACTCTGTTTAGATGATTGAGAAATCTTGTTCGCTTGAGATAGGTGGCAAATTACAAATAGAAGTAAATCATTCAATCTAGATATTGTTTATTGCAGCAAGCAACCGGACACCAAAGTCACCAACCATACTTAAATAAGTTAATCATTCAGGGATTTATTTTATTTTATTTTAATTTTTTAAACTAACATTTTAAAAGAAATCATATATATTATGAAATATAACTAATATTTTGTCTGATTAACTAAATTATGTATAAAATCTTAGTATTATCTTTTTTAAAATTTATATTAAATGATAAAAAACAAAAAACAAAAAACAAATCAATACTAAAAGTTTAGGGTAATATCTGACATTAAGTCATTAATTATTTCTTAAAATTTTAAAATATTAAATAAAATGAACAAAGTTTTCACTAAAGACAGATAAAAAATAACGGACGGAGCAATACTCAACTTGGTTTGTATCTGTTCCAATTGAAAAAGTATCCTATTTCAATGGGATTACTTCACCTCAATAAATTGACCACCAACGCGATGTAAACATCAAATTACTATTTTCATCTTTTCATGATGAAATTGGCATTTCAACAAGAAAAGCATTGAAAAATAATTGTATATTTGACCAAGACTCATTTAATACAAACCTAGCTAAATTATTTGAAGTAAAAAAAAATAGATGAAATATCGATAGCCGATTGCTCTAATAGTATGAATCATTTCTTTTAATATAAAGATTGACGGTTAGAATTTTGTTGATAGTAAGTTATTACGAAGACATGTCCAAAAATTTAGAAAATAAAAGTAAAAGTAGGAAGACAATAAATTATCTCTTTCACCTTTAAGTTATGATAAATTATTATAAAAGATTAAAAAAAATTATATATATATATATATATATATATATATATATATATATAACCCTTGTATTATTGAGAATCTTATTAGATTATTGCAAATACAAAACTTTTGTCCAGAAGATGAAGACAACAAAATGGGACATATTTCATTTTATTTTCTTCGAAAATGTTTTTAGCACGTTTTTTATTTGGGTCCCAACTCTTTATTGACAGACTAGTGTTATTTTGCGAAAAGAAAGCCATATGAGTAGCTTTCAGCTATTCAACAGTTTGGAAGGACATCGAAGAACAGAAATTTCAAAAGTTGAAAGGAATAAAAGTACTCCTACTGACAAAGTAGATGAATAGTACTCCTTTCATTTAGGGTGCGTAATTTTTTTAGTACAATCGATATATATATATATTATACTGGACTGATCTGAACCGAAAAATTTGGTATAAAAAGTGATCAATCCGATAATAATTTAGTATATCGATCCAACTAATTCGGTATCAGTTCCGAGATTTGTAAGTTTGATATATCCTAAATTGTATCGGTTTTCTATTTTATTTTATTATTATTATTATTATTATTATTATTATTATTATAAATAATAATAATAATTAGTATTATTTTTTGTATATAATCATTTAAAATCGGTACCAAATCAGCTAACCAGTTCGGTATACCGGTTCAACCGTTACCAATAACGATACCGAATTTTTATTAAATTTGGTACCGGTCCGATTTGGTATTAACCGAATGAACACCCCTACTTCCATCCATCCAAAGACGGGTCTAATTATTGCAAATGTTTACATTAATTTTTTAATTATTAGTTAAGTGAATAAAAATTAATAATAATTTTTTTTGAAGAGATTTATGATAAGTGGAGCTTTTTCTATAATTTTATTCAATTTTTGTATTAATAAATTTCATAATTATAATTCGGCATAAATTTATCGCAACACATAACAAGAGTCTTTCTGGAATATACTTAAAAGTTTTGTTATCTATTGTGAAAGTTTTTTCTCTACTTACAATTGTTACGTACATTAATACATAAAATTAAATAAAATTATGATTAAAAGAGTTATTATTAATAATTATCTACATAATTAATAGTAAATAAGTTCATATATAAAGTTGGAAGATATATCATTTTTCTATACTCCATCATAAAAGAATGCGGTCCCAAGGAAAGGAAGTATTGTTCTTCTTTTACAAATTGTATTTTGTGCATCTATTTATATTGTTTTTTATTTATATAATTGTATATACACTAGCTACAAATTGCTACTTTTATTTTTGTCAAGTGTTGCTTCTATTCATAAACTTTTTTGAGAAATAAATTGAAAACTCGGATTCCCATCCAAGTGCCAAAGTTAGATATCTGACTCAATTATAAATTTTACGCTATAGGTTCAAATTCGATTTCGACTGTAAATTTTATTTTGAATAAAAAAATACCCTAAACCTTGAGCTCTTAAATAATTTACACTCTTCTCACCCTCTCAAAACATTTTGCAGAATAAATTTTAATGTGGAGGGTAAAAATTATTTTGATATTCTAAATTTATGGTAATTTTAATCAAAAACAAATTTTGAGTTGAAAATTAATTTTAAACTTTATGTATGGAATGCAATTTATAATTTAGTCTAGATATCTAGTGCCCTAATTTAGTAATTTTGAGACAAGTGAGACTCTGTAGTAAACGTTGAGAGAGATCATAATAAGTGTAGTCAATGTAGATGGTGACAAAAAATACAAAGAAATAATCATAGATAAGAGTGAGGTATTCTGGCATGTGATTTTAACTTAAATGCTGGTCATTATCGTCATTAATAAAAGTTTAATATTATTCATTTGCATGAGATTCTTGTTTACGACGTTCATTATATTTATTATATTTGTAGTGATATCCTCAAAAATGTGTGTAAACAAAAAAAAACCAATTTAAAGAAAATGAATTCACTTACAAAAAAATTGTCCTAAAATTAAATGCTTCGTATTACATATTCCATCTGTTCCAAAAAATTCATTTTTAAAATGGGGATTGTTAAGAATAATTTATATTTTTAAATATGTTATTGCATATTTATTATTAAGCTTATTTTTTATTTGATGATGATTACTGCATTGCTAATTCCGACAAGTTTAATGTATATTTATAATTAGAAAAGAAAGCAAGTAATTTTTAAAGTACTTCAAAGTTAATAATTATAAAAGAACTTTGTAATCAAATAATATTAGGTTGATCCATTTGATAGAGATAGAACTTGTAATAGACTAGGAAGTCTAAGTTCGCAAATCAAAGACATTGAATTAAAGTTCGGATGAGTTCGAACAACAGATTAGATAAAGATAAAAAGATCGGATCAGATACTAGAAGAGTTCGGACAAGAGATCGAGAGATCGAATCAAAGTTCTGATGAGTTCAGACAAAAGAACAAATATGAGCTCGGGCAAGAGATCAAATGAGTTCGGTTAAAAGATCAGAACAAGAGATCGAAAGATCGGATCAGAGATCAGATGAGTTTGGACAAAATGAACAAATACGAATTCGAACAAAAAGAATAAATATGAGTTCAGACAAGAGATCGGATAAGAGTCCAAAGAGCTGAGACATAGTTACTCTAAGATCGAAGAGCGAACTAAGCAACTATTAAAATTATCAAACAGAATACAAATGACTGAGAGTTCATAGAGCAATAGAAAGACATAGCAAAAATGAAGAAGTGACTCCAGATAGTCAAATAGAAGATCACTATTAGACAGTCAATGTAATGTTCCGAATTTGTATAAGACTTGTAAAATGTAATCTTGAATGATTATAAAGGTTAACTTTATAACCTAAACTATGTGTTATGGAATTGATTATATGTGATTATTTTATTGAATAAGTATCATATATAAAGACTTGTATAACCTATACAATAAAATGTATTATACCTAAGTATTATACATGGTATGAAGTAGGAAATCATTATTCACTGATTCCAAAAGTCAAAATTAGACGAAGTCAACAATTGTATCTTGAAAAATCAAAATTAGAAAAAGTCAACAATTGCAACTTGAAAAGTCAAAATTGGACAAATTCAAAATTGGCAACTAATTTGGTAACTATAATAACCAAGAATATCATGTACAATATTATTAATGAAATGAAAATCAATTAAAAAAATTCTTATGAAAATGAGTTGTTTAATTATGTAATTATATATATAAACATATATATATGAAATAAATGAAGAGAATGATTAATCAAGTGATTAAGAGCTTGAGTTATGAATTAACCAAGCTTAAATGAGATAATGTAAGAGGCCCAAGTTGAATTATAAACTAAACCACAAGAGATGTTTAAGAAATGTGATTATGTGATTAATGGATTATCCTAACTGTTAGGTCCAAGAATTAATCCAATAAGAATAGTTAAAATAAGTCCAATGTGATTAATAGAATGAAATGTCAATGACTATGTTATGGCCCAATGTATTATTAAGGTGCTAGGAGACTTAAGCCCAATGTAAGGTAGTATAAGCCCAAGTCAAGTTAGACTTGCAAGAATTATTAAATTGGCCAATTCATTATTATATCTAAGACATTAATTTGGCCCAAATAAAGGAATTCGAATAAAAGTTGACATATAGGAAAGTGGCCCAATCTATATTGCAATAGCCCTAACACTAGCCCAAGATGGGGTCCAAGTTCTAAAAAGATGGGTGATATATATATATATATATATATTAAAAAAAAGAAGAGAAATAGTACTCTAAAATCCCCCCCCCCCCCCCCCCCCCCAAACCCTCCCATGCTCCAATTCCTTGAGCCTTGTACATTTTGAGCCAAGAGAAAAGTGGTAATAATTATGTCCAAGTATGGTTGCTAATCAACTTTTAACGTAATCCTTTTGATTCAAGGGTTAATACCTAGTTGGTGGATATATACATGTATATGTACATGTATGTGTAGTACAAGTGTATGAGAAGGTTCCCTATAAATAAGACTCTAATTCAATTCTAAAAGTTTGCTTTATTTGCACAAGTGAGGGCTAGAGAAGAGCAAGCAGAGAGAAAAGAGAGAGTTGAGAGAAAAAAAGAGAGTTTGAGAGAAATAGCTAAGTGTGGGAGAAATTCTTATTGGAGTAATGAAGATCTAGCAAGGAAGAGCCTTAGGAGGTGTTTAGCAAGCCACAACCATCAACCAACCATCAAGAAGGAGGATTCACTTTTAAGGTTAAAAAGTATTCCTAAACCCTAATTTAGTTAAATTTTATGTTATAGTATAGTTTATACATGTTTGATTGTGGGAGATTTGTGTATTGTGGGATTATAAAGGATCCAAATGTATAAAGGTGGTTATATGAATGAGTTATGTGCTTAGTTTGCATTATGTTGCTTAAAAGTGCAAGAAAAATGTATATGATTATGTAATATGTGTAAATCAAGTGGAAACGTGAGTTTTAAAACTATGTAAACCAAGATATGTATGTTATTTACAAGATCTAAGAATCACATGTTATATATCTAAAAGATATGAAGATAATCCAAGTGGAATAGAAGAAAAATGAGTTGAAATGAATCTACGGTGAATTTTCTTGTAAAATGTGTTCTAATGTAAACCCTAGAAATTTAATCTATGATTTGGCTAAATAAGTGTGTTTGATTTAGTGTGAAACCCTTAGATTATGATAAATATATTAGTTTGTAAAAATTCATAGATATACAATCAAATTGCATAATAGAGCAAAAGTATGGTAAAATCATATTTTAAAATTTTTACAAACCATAAATCAAGATCTGCCTTTATGCACAATTATTAATTAAACAAGAAGAAGTTCGAGAATCACACCCTTGTAGACATTATTCTTCAACAAGTATATGTTCACCTCCAATTCTTCACGTTCCTATTCAAATCCACCAATTAGATTATTTAGATCAACGTTAGCTACCCAAGTGTGTAGCCTCTAGAGGTGATCT
Organism: Hedera helix; assembly: GCA_947179155.2. Classification (NCBI taxonomy): domain Eukaryota; kingdom Viridiplantae; phylum Streptophyta; class Magnoliopsida; order Apiales; family Araliaceae; genus Hedera; species Hedera helix. The sequence goes on from OX359270.1 coordinate 21,034,495, forward strand.
ACAAAAAAAAAAAAATGAATTTAAGAAATAATTGATTCTACTAGATCTTTGGTAGTGGCAAACCTTAGTTTTTTCTCTTTTCTAATTTCTTAAATGTAAAGAATTCTCAAGTAATCTCTATACATAATAAAACTCTTATTTATAATTTTTATCAACAATCCTAAACTCTTTAGAAATAAGATTTTAATTTAACTTTTAATCTAATTAAAAAATAAATTAATTTAATATAATAATTAGAATTCCTAAACTCTTTAGGAACTTAATTATTTATAATAATAATAATCATAGTAATAATAAGTCCCTTCTTATTAATTTATTATTAGTATTTCAAAAATAATAAATTATAAAAATTAAGTTATTTAATTTATTCTATCACTATAGTATAAATTAAATATACTTAATTTATTATTATGATTATGTCACTTACTTCTTAAATAAATATTTCTCTTTTGCGGTGTGACCCTTTAGGTTTTTCATATTAAACCGGTTGTAGAATAAATAAATTAGAACCATTTTAATCTTATTTATATAAATAAATTAAACTATTTAATTTATTTAAATAAATAATATTTATTCTACAATAATGATAAATCCCCTTAGCGATCAAGGATTTTTCAAATAATATGAATTTCAACATTTGATTATAAAAGAACATTTTTGCGAATAATTACCGTATAATTCAATCATTCTACCATACAATGTCACAATCAAATATAAGGCATGGAATTACTCTCAAGTCTTATTTTATTTGATCATACACATTTCAATTATGAAATGCACAACTCTAAATAAAGTAAATTAGAACTCCTTTCTAATTTTATTCTACCTTGGCCAAGTTTCTAATTTCATTCTACCTTGGTCAAGGACTACTAAGTTGTCATTTATCGAATCACATATGATATTCACTCATTTTACTATAAATGGTATATTCTTTGTTGATCATTCACCTATTTTCTTGTACAACTTATTATACTTGAGCATACCGTTTGTTATACATTAAAGGTCTTAAGGAATATGTCAAAGTACAATCCATCATACACAAGATACTATTTTTATCTTAAGTCCAATGATCACTTGTACTACTATTGTAATGACCATGAATTTCATGTTACATTGTAATTATAATTATTAAATAATTATCAATCAATTAAATTTTTTGTGTGAATTAATTTTTCATTTACATGATTGAATAAATATATGTATGCTTGTATATATTTATTAATCTAACAATGTAGCAAGGTAAATGAATTAATTAAATTAATTCAAGAAGAGTCCAAGTAATTAAATTACACTAGTGGGCTAATAACAAGCCCAATCCTTGTATGTAATTTATGTGTTGATATCTATTATATATACTAAAATGCAGTACATAACACCGTTGCTTGACAAGTGGCTTTCTCACAATGAAACATATGTCTTACGTATTTAATACCCTCAATCCTTACTATTGGGAATTTACTCCACTTTTTATAATTTTCTAATATTATACATTTTATATAATTATACCATACATATAACTTACTTCCCAAATTACTAACCATAATTACCCATTAAATCCGGCTCTTGGAATTTTAAAATATTATATACCATTTATAATATTATATTTTACATTATATCATACATATTATTATTAAATAAATAAGAACAAATTTGAGCTGAACCATTACTCATGCTTTTTGTATTTTATAATATTATACTACACATTATACCTTAAACAAGTAAAAAAATACAATTTACTAACCATTATATACCATTTATAATATTATACCACACACAAATAATAACAAAATTATTTTTATAATGTATGGTATGATCTACACGATCACTACAAATCTAAATTTAATTATGTTCAAACATAATTATTATATCCTAAAAACAAAATCAGTACATATCTAAACTGTTTTGATAATCTCAAGTGCTCTGTTAATCTCAACTGCAAAAATGCTATCATTACTAATTTAATTATATTATAACGTAATATTATACAATTTATTTACACTTATATAACAACATTAATTATATTACAACCATTTATCTCAATCCCACGTTAAATCTAAACTTATGCCACGTGTCGCTCTATGATGAAACATTACTGGAAATGTCACTCGCAGCAATACATAAATGGTAATGCATGGATTATACATATTGCTCAAAACTACAATTATACAATAGATTCGTATGAATTTTTTGTTCTAATGTTGTATTCATATACCAGTCAAACTCTATTGACTTGCCGCAATTTCAAATTGATATTATTCAATAATTTGATTTTTGAATTGTTTTATTATCTCATTTTTTGCTAATAACTCTGACACATAAATATATGATATTATCCAATAATTTGAATTTTTAATTTTTTTAAAAATAATTCTGAAGTAAAAAAATATGTAATATTATCCCATTATTGGGCTTTAGAACTTTATTTACAAAAAAAATTCATGCATAATTTTTAAAATTTTTAAATTCCTTAATCAGACAAAAAAAATTTAATATTATCTCATAAATACAAATCTAAACTGATATTATATCCCAAAATTGCATCAATTCTAAATTGATATTATATCCCATAATTTTATTTTATATTATCTCAAATTGATTGGTGATTAATCTAAACAATTTTTAATTTTTTTTAACAAAACGAATAATCCCGCCGTAACGCGCGGGGTTGTATCTAGTTTTATAACTAACCTAATCTAGTAGCCCAAAAGAATTAATAAGACAAGTCTAATTGAATTATATACTAAGTCCAAAGGAATTAATAAACTAGGTCCAATGGAGGTGAACTAGTAGCCTATATATGTTATTCAAATCCATATGAAATATATTTGAATATATTAATTGATAGCCCAAATATTACTAGGTTAATTAATTTAACTAGTAGCCCAATTGAACTTGTAATGAAGCCCAAAGGGAAATAATTTAATGGCCCAAACATGTGACCCAAATCAAATGCATGTGACGCCCCCAAATCACTATACTTACTATAGCTGACTTGATGCTCACTATAAATGCTAAATCATTAGGTTTATAGATGATTTCTTTTATTCATAAACAAAGTTCTCATCTTAATTCTCAAAGATCTTTCATTATTTCATACCAAGTCCTTGTAATTAATGCCAGGGAATTGATACTCAATCATAACATTTTATCCTTAATATTTAGATATTCTATAACTTTACATGTTCCAACATTCACGGCATTAAATCATTAGGGCGACTCTTGGGAACAGAGAATCTTGCGATGAATGTTTGCATCTTCACCCGTCATAAATGTTTACATCTTTATCCGTGACAAATGGTTGTATCTTTGTCCGGTGCAAAATTATCTTTCTGTACAGAACATTACCCAACTAGTTAAAACCCTCATTCGAAACATATTTGTTTAAAATGATATCTCTTCATATTAATCATCCTACTTATCTGACATTCAGAATAGTAATAATGAGTTATACCTGGGTCCGAGGAACCTTAACGATGGATTTGACCAGTCAACATCGCTTAGTTCTGTCTCGGATGTACAATACTCACAAGTTATTTACCGATCATCATTCAGATAAATAGATCATTATTAATACTGTGTTAAGTTTTAAACAATTCTAAGTTTAATCAAAGTAAAGACATAACAAGAGAATGTAGTAAAACTTGATAATATTTATATAATATTCGATTACATGTGTGAAATTTGTTCTTATTACAAAATGTCATTATGACTACAGTTAAGAACAAGTAAGGAAAGCAGTAAACTAGTCTATGCATTTCTTCTTTCCTTACTTCTTTGAGCCGGAGCTCTCGGGTATGTCTGCAATTTAGGTTTATGCAAGAGTGAGCTAAGATGCTCAGCAAGTCTTAAACACATAACATATAAGTGAACTCACACCGATATGGATTGTAAGGATTCATGGCACAACAATTGATATAACAAATGTTCTTAACATAGTAAGACTGAGTGATGGTTAGACATTGAACGGTTCTTTGTCTTTCGACTTAGAACCTTTTACAGTGGATGTAGAAAGGGGATCAACCTAACGACATCCTACGTTATGCATAACATACTATACACTGGACTAATTACGAATAGTGATACATACTTGTTCATCTTAGTTTACTTAACATGTCATGATCGCCCCAAGATAACTTGGTTTGATATAATAAAGCATGATTCGAAGAATTTAATGAGCAATGACTATATTGTAACGGGAAGATTTCAAGAAATCTATATAAAGAATAGAAGAATCCAAAAAGAGAGAGAGGGAGAGAAATTGATCAAAAAGTCAAAATTCTGCAAAACTCAAAAAGCTCTACGAAAAGTTGAGCATCTCACTCAAGCTGTTAAGTACCTGAGAAGTCGATCGTATTGCTAACTTAACAACAACTCACATCATCTAATCAACTACATCTTGTGTCTTAGTGACATTTTTCCCAAGTTTTAGTAACTTGAAAAGATCTAAGTAATCTGGACTAAGTGTCTTTATATACTGAGACTTAGTGATTAGAAAGAACCTTAGTGGTTCAGTTGTAACCGATCTTTGTGATCAATATCCTTAGTGGATTCCCTACTCGTGGAGTAAAAGAATTGAGTATAAGTTATTACGTCTCTGAACCACTTAAAATTTGTTGTCTCACTTTTATTTTCAGCATTTACTTTCTATTTTATATTTACTTATGATTATGCGTGCTAATTATTTTCAAGTTCTAAATCTCATAACTATATTTGATAAAACCTTATATCAAAAGGGGATTTAAAATTATATTCCACTGTGCATAATTGATTTTGTTTTACAAATTATCAATTAACATTAAATTAAAGTAAAACCAATTTTTTTTTTTGAAAAGACCTATTCACCCCACTCCTTCTAGATTTTTCTGTACATCTGGGATACAACAAATTATTAGGTTGATCCCTTATAAATATCTATGGAGGGTTCGAAGTCTTTATGACTGACGAACATTATTAGTTTTTGATTTAACAATCACTCAGTTTACTATAGTGACAATTGTTGAAATTTTTTGTTGAGCTATTATTTTTTTGAATCAAAAAAGTTGAGAGTTCTCTTATATGTATATCTTTAAGACTTGTTGAGCAATATGTTTCTTGGGAATATTTTTATTTGTAGCTAAGGAATAATTACCAGAAGCGTTTGACAGTAAGGGAAAAGAAAGGAAAGATAAATAATTAGGTCAAGAAGCATGTAATAATCGCCTTTTTTTTATATCTATTATAACTTAAGTTGTAATGACTTTTGGAAACAAGACTAAGAACTGAGAATTATAATATTATTAATTCATTGATATTATAATATTATTATGGTTTTGTATTGTGTATTTAATTTACATTTTAAGTTAGTGGATGTTAAAGTTATATTATTAGACCAGTTTAATTATTATTATGTTAGTATTTTTGGTAGTATCTAAATGGTTTTGTCTAGGAAATGGGTTACTTGATTTCACGTCGTTTTAATAGGAGGCCCCATCTTTCTTGGGAACGATTTGGTTTTTGGTATTGTGATTGTATAATGTTGGATAGTGAGCACTAGATCTAACGTAGTAAATACATGGATTTAGGGGTGTCACAACCAAAACGTAGAGTCAATCAGTATCGAAGAATGAACTGCAAGAAGCCTGACTCTACAATCCAAGCTAATCAAATCGTAGAGTGCAACCTTGAAAATTACCGTTGGGGCATGAAAGCCTCTTCAACACACTGCTATCCTGAAGTGTTTTGACAAAAAGAAAGAGGTATAATTAGTCGCAACTCCAACAACTATATTCAGTAAAGACAGTCAGTCACAACACATAGAAATAAACATGTCATAGGCGGCTACAACAGACTGACACAAAGACTTTTGCGGCTATGCTACAAGAATTTCTAACGGGCATTTTTCAGAGAAAGATCTATAAATAGATTTCATTTTCAGGCTTCAAAGTTGCTGATCGATCAAGCATAACATGAGATAAAACTTACAAGTCTAAAAGCTCAAAGCATCCCAATAATCCAAAGGAAACTTTACACCTTGGAAAGAAATCAATCATGCTGCTATGTCATTCAAAAGACGAGCTTAAACGCAACTAAGCAGCACCTCAAGCTTAATAATAGAAACATTGTAAAGTCGAGACAGAGATCTCGCTTGATCTTAAGTGGGTCAAATCCAGAGGGAGGTTGAAAAGTCGAGACAGGGATCTCACCTGAATTTGAGGGAATCAACTCTAGAAGAAGGTTGTAAAGTCGAGATAGAGATATCGTCTGATCCTAAGTAGGTCAGCTTTAGAGGGAGATTGTAAAGTCGAGATAGGGTGCTAGCATGATTATGTGGGAATCAATTCTCGAGTGGGATTTTGTAATTGATTCAGTGAAACCTTATCCTATAATGGATGAATCTTACTCATTTGAGTGCAAGAGATGATTAAGAATAGTTTAAGTTCTGAATCTCTTAAAAATTACTGTGTTATTTTTTATTTTATATAACTGCTATATAACTATTATATCAACTATTATATAACTGCAATATCATCTGACTTGCTATCACATTTTCATATCACTAAAGTCAGATTGGATATCTTGATTCAATCTTAAAAGGGTTTTTTCAAGACATAATATTTCGTTGTATTTAACTGAATCAGACTAATTAATTATTTGATAAATAATTTTAATATAAAATTTTAATAAGATCTATTCAACCTCCCTTCTAAATCTTATTTTGCCATCTGGAAATAACAAAATATTCTATTAACATTACTTAAGAGGATTCCTTTTGGCGGAACAGTTGGTGAAATAAAAACATTTTAAAACTAAATTTAAAAATCTTTTATTGTTTGGTAGTTCTCCAAAAGTATTTTCAATGAGTAGAGATTTTGGCTAAGAATTATTTTCGGCAAACACAGAAAAATTATACTTTTGATAGAAGTACTTTTAGGTGAAAAATAATTTATAAATTTATTCTTAAATTGTTGGAAAAAAATAATAAAAGTTCATACTGCACATTTTTGTATAAATTTATCCCTTAATTTTTTTAAATCACTTTTTCAATTGTGTAATTAAGCACTATGTTAAACTTTCTTGTGAAAATGCTTGTGTTAAAAATTCTACATTTAAAATTGATCTATGTTATTCACCACACCGTCATACAGACATTAAAGAACAATGGTATGATATAAGAAATAATAGTAAAAAATAATAATAAATTAAGAATATAATATTACTTTATAACCTAAATAAAATGTACTCTTAATTTTAAAACGAATTAAAAATAAATAAATCTCTAATTAAAAAATATATTGAACCCCAAACTTGAATAGTATTAAACTTGAATAGCAATAGGTATATTAAAAAGGCGGAGTTAAGTTAGTTTTTAATTAATTAAAATATCAATTGAGTTAATTCAATAGTAATATATATTATTTAACTAAGTTAATTTGATAATAATAAAAATTATGTTAATAATTAAAACTGAGTTGACTTTGTAATTATTAATGTTATGTTTAATTATTTATCGTATTAATTTTTAAAAATTATTGATGATAGGTGCAATTTTTTTAGCATTAATTGAATATCCATGTATGTTTGTTTTTCGAGTTTTGTGAATGTATTTAATTATAATCATATTTAATATGAGCTGTTGTAATTTTTTATATAAATTATTCAAAAAAAAATAACTTAAAGAAAAAAAAGAATTATGAATTTATTAGATATTTTACAAAAATTCATATAACTAAGAGGTTGAGAATTTAAGAGCCATTTTATAAAAAAATTCAGAAATTGACTAAGTATTATATTGTTTTTATTAAATTCAATAATACTCAATTTAATATTTTTTTTATTAAGTTCGATAATACTCAATTCAATAAATTATTAAATTATTTAAAATTTTTATAAAATAATTAAAAATAGAGTGATGGATGATTTGGACGGAAAGGAAAACATTTTCAATTTCCCCATCCCCTCTGCTCAACATCACTGTCAAAACTACTCACATAATTCAGTTGCAGCCACAAGCGACAGTGGCCCCACTTTCCAATCTGACACCTTAAATCAACTGGTACTATTTTTTTAATCAATTCCACCATGTGACAGTTATGCCATTGACTCTCCCTCCCCTCGTCTTTATTCTGGATTTGATATTTTGATTGTAGACAATTTAATTTGAATAGTCTACAAAAACGAATTGTATGTATAATCAGAGAGCAATTGCGTAACACTCATAGACGAACCATTCGTCGGTCCAGTGGATCGTTTACATAATCCAAAATTTGTGTTTGATTTTCATATTGCGTATCAAAAAAATATAATACTTATAAAATAAAAGTAAAAATGAAATTATTTTATCTCTTTTAATGAAATTAGAGACAAAAGTAATCACTTTTCAATATTAACAATAATTCTATGAATTTTTTTATTTTATTTTTGAATTTACCCTTTTAAAAAAAAGAAGTTATCTTTTATCTCAATATTTTTTTTTGAATTTTTTCTACTCTTGATTATTCCTTATTTTTTCTTCAGTATCTTTTTTCATTTATTTTCTTCGAAATTATATAAATATTTTTTTAATTACACATGTAGTGTGTACGAAAAATGCTACTCCATGTATAAATATGCAACTGTCTGACATCGTAATCCCTTTCTCCCCACGTTTTCTTATATTCTCGCACAATTTCTTCTTTCTCCTCCTCTTCCCTCCTTTTTCCTCCCCATTTCCATCCATTTTGTGAACATGGATTTCCAGAAAATCTCTCTTTTTTCTTATATCTCAATTTTCCCCCTAATTTCCCTTATCTATAGCGTCATCTTTACTCCAATACTAGTCCAAGCAAACACCTCCCCTGATCAGGGATTCTCATATTTTGAACCCAAAAGCATCAAAAACCCAACGGAAAACCAACTCAATTTTTCCTCTGTTTCATGTTCATGGAAATCCCCTGTAATTTCACCGCCCCCTTCATCATCAGGCTGCACAATATGGACAGAGGAATGCTCCGACCAAATCCTCCGGCTAGCCAAACACCCGGAAACTGCAAGCTGGTTGAAAGCAGTGCGGCGGAAAATCCATGAAAACCCGGAACTCGCTTTTGAGGAATTTGAAACTAGTCGATTAATTCGAGAAGAATTGACCAAACTTGAGATTGGATTCAACTTTCCGTTGGCTATTACTGGGATTCGAGCCACCATTGGAACCGGTGGACCGCCTTTTGTGGCCATCAGAGCTGATATGGATGCCCTTCCTATCCAGGTATTTTACTTTTTTGTTAGGTTATATTTTGAGAATTAATATTTTTACAAGAAAAATGATATTTTTGTATAATTCTATCCACATGAAAATAAATTTCATTTATTATTAAAAATTTACAAAAATATTAATTTTTTTTATAAAAATATCAATTCTATATAACAAAACACAATTATTTTTGAATTTCTCGCTCAATTAATAAAGTATCAAGCCCGTTTAAAGTTTAAGATAAATTTTACCCTTAATAATGTCAAAGACATTTAAAAGCTAGTCTTCTATATTTTCTTATGTTCCCTATGTTACACTGTGTTACTAAACTTTGAGAAGGAGAGAGAAGAATGAAAAGTTTAAATTTTGTACTCGGTTATTTTCTTTTCCTTCTGAAAACTCATTAACACGTGTTAGTATTAATAATTTGTTAGCACTATTGAAATTATTGTGATGATTTATCTATTTTTTTAATTTTTTTATAGGAAGCGGTTGAATGGAAGCATAAAAGCAAAGTTGCCGGCAAAATGCACGCGTGCGGACACGATGCGCACGTGGCAATGCTTATGGGAGCAGCTAAGATTTTAAAGAGTCGCGAGAATCATTTGAAGGTTTGTTGAGAGTAGTGTTCTTTATGATACAAATCTATTATTAAACAAAGTTGAAGTCATTAGTAATGTATTAGATATTTAGATTCTATATAATCTTGAAATGTGGATGCTTGTCTTGTTAAATTGACACCACTATAATAAAATATGAAATATGCATAGAAGAATCTCAAATAAATATGCTATTTAAGTGCATCAATACATAAAATAAAATAAAAAATTCTATATTCCAATCATGACCTAAGTGGAAATTAGACGAATCCCATTAATGTTAAAATAATATTCCTTCCTTCCTAAATTCATAAGATCAATATTAATTTTTAAAAGTTAATTCAAAATATTTTTAAATTTAAAATTAAAATAGTTTATTAAAATAAAACAATAAAGCTTACATTTTATAGTATTTTTTAAATAATTTATAATATTTATTATTGTATTGTCTAAACTTAACGAAAATTTATATTAATTTTAAATTTAAAAATATTTTAAATTAATTTTTAAAAATTAATAATAATTTTATATTTTACAATAGAAAAGTATTGAGAATCTTGTAGTAATCAATCTATAGGCTAATAAGATTAGTCCATTGATAATGGATTAATATTATGTAAGGTACCTTTTTACCACTTTGTTTAAAGAACATTAAATGAGTTATAAAAAAAACACAGCATGCTCTGTTAAATAAGGAAAACACTAAGGTGAGTTTGGTTCCCCAAATAAAACTTTGATATAGTGCAATAGTTTACGTAATTTAATAAAATTATAATATAATAATAATAAATTATTTTAATATATTTGTTTGAATAATTTTTGATATTTGTATAGTAATTATTATGTTATTATATTATGTTCAAAATTATGTTTAGTTCATTAAATTATATGATTATATATAATGAATAAAATAAATTATAAATTATAAATGTTAAATCAATTGTAATTATTACTATTTTATTTTTTATAACTTATTATATTATAGACATAATAAATCAATACATCAATTGAATTATATAATGAAAATTTTAAAAATTAATAAATATAATAGATAAATCAACATAATAAATAATACATTAATATAATAGCCTTACGAAATTGGAGACCCAACACCTCAGTATATATTTCCTAGAGTCTGTGATACTCATGATATCTGTCTCTCGATATGCCAAATGCTTAGGATTTTTTAAGTTTGACTAAAATTTCCAACCCCAATAAAATGATAATAAAAATATTCAATCAAAAATCTTAAATGGAGAAATGGAAGTTGTGGCATGTCCCAATCAATCTGAGCTATATATATATATATATATATATATATATATATATATATATATATGCTCATTCATTAATAAAATTGTTCTCTTTTATTATTTTTGTTAATGATATTTCAAATATTTTATTATTTTAATGTTACATTGTTTTGGATCCGAGAACCTTGTAACTTTAAGGATAATGAAATATCACAAAGAAATAGCAGACAAGGGTTCAATTATCAGCCATTAATTTTGGAAATTCGTGACTTGTGAATATCCAAAACTTTTTAGGCTACGTATCATTAAAGATCGTGTTAGGTTTTGATGACCCGTCACAAAATTAGTGGGCCCATAACATGTGTAATTAAAACAATTATTATTTTGCCTCTTCATTTTATTTCCTTTATGGATATTAACAAATGTAGACATGACAATTCTGCGTCATAACTTGATGTGAACTTTCAAGAGTTTCATTACTCCAATTTTGCATAACATTTGCACACATTATTAAATTATGCTTTGTTTGATTTGAAGATTAAAAACCTTTATTAAATTAGCAACAACAAAAAAATAAATAAAAAATAATAACCTTTATTGCTTTGCTTGATTTGAAGATTATAAATAACCTTTACTGTAATCAGGGCCGTCCTTATAGAATAAAATAAAAAAAAAAAGCAAAAATAAAAATGGTACTAAAAAAAGCAAAAAAAATATATTGAAATTAGTATTAAATTTTATGTAGTTTATAAGCTTTTTACATATATATTAAATAATAATAAGATATATAGATTTAAAAAATAGTCAATTTAATCATAAAAATCAACGAAAGATGTACCAAACGTAAAAGACCTAATTTAAAAGTATTGTTTTAGGTTTCAAATTGTCTTGAGTCACTCTCGACTGTAATTGTTTATTTTGAAACAGCAAAAATTTATGATTTTTTTAAATGTTTGAATTTTAGAAGTCTTGTTTTCATGACAATCCTTCTTAATATAGTTATGAGTCATTTAGTTGAACGAAAATATTTGTAGGTGGTATAGGCTAAAGAATAATATAATTGTAATGGAATTTGATCAGGAATCGAAATCATTTAATAGATTAGTATGGAATTTTTAATATAATTACCATTCCGAGCTGTCATTGTCATTTGAAAAGTAGGAAAATAGATTGAAATGAATATTTTTATGTTAAATGACCAAAATATCCTTTTAAAAAAATTAAAGATCAAGTTAGAAGAGAGGAAAGGAATTACAAAATCAGATAACCTTTAGTAGGAAATATTTTAGAGAAATTTCTCTAGAGATAGTTGGTAAAAAAGATTTTGGACTAAATATTTTTTAGACCCATTTGGTTCGATGGTGCAATCACTATTATTATTTTTTTTTTTTGGTAAATACCACATTTCCCCCATACCAAATGCCCCGTTACTATCTTATGTGGAAATTCCGCTAAATTTATGAGCTCATCACCATAGACTGTGTTATGACTATATAATGTGCCATAGCTATGCTCTTTGTTTGCTGATATATACGTATCTTTTATAGGGAACAGTAATAGTGATATTTCAGCCAGCCGAGGAAGCAGGAAATGGCGCAAAAAGGATGATCGGAGACGGGGCTCTTGTGGACGTTGAGGCAATATTTGCAGTTCATGTATCACATCAGCACCCAACCGGTGTAATCGGGTCAAGACCTGGTCCATTACTTGCTGGCTGTGGGTTCTTTAGAGCTGTCATAACCGGAAAACAGGGTCGTGCAGGGAATCCACACAACTCGGTTGATCCTGTTTTGGCTGCTGCAGCCGCTGTAATTAGTTTACAAGGGATTGTGTCGCGTGAAGCGAATCCATTAGATTCCCAGGTAAATTTGGTAACACCTACTACTTTAGTCAAAAATGAGTGTTTCTACATGGTTATAGAAACGCTGATCGACTAGGTATGCGAAATAAAATCGGGTACGAGAAACGATCTATAGTGAATGTTTTAGGTATCTTAGTTCTTGTACCACGAGAGTACGCAAAAAGCAGGAAATTAGAGTTCCCTGGTAACTTGTCAAAATGAGTGCAGATTTCCACTACGCAAAACAATCATCAACAACCAAGTCCACTAAATAGTTGTTTATATTAGAAAGACTTGAGTTTAATGATCCAGGAAAAGTAACAATCCAGGAAAGACTTTAGTGTTAGTAAAACTAGGAAGATTACACATGTTTGTTGACTGTGTTTGTGCCCGGACGCTATAAAGATCGATGTGTAGTACCATGTTTATGGATGATTAGACATCAATGTAATGACAAATGCAAGTGAATTACCTGATAAAAAACTTCATTAAGCAGTGCCATCGACTTGATTCTTTTGTGCGCATGCGTATAGTCATCTTTGAATCTCCCTTTCATGTACACAAACAGGATATGAACCTTTTAGTGCTAATTGTGTTTTCACATATGTTGCTTTACTGCTCAGGTAGTATCAGTGACTTCATTCATCGCTGGAGATGATCTCGACATGATACCAGATTCCGTCGTTCTGAAAGGCACTTTGAGGGCTTTCTCTAACACCAGCTTCTACCAACTTGTTCGAAGGATAGAGGAGGTTTGTTGCATAATCATTCTCAAGAACTCATTCAAAATAACTAGTTTTCCTGTTCAATTTACTTGAAGAAAAACCAACTGAAATAAAGAAAACTGTGCTAATCTAAAAACAGGTAATTGTTGAACAAGCAAGGGTCTTCAAATGCTCGGCAACAGTGGACTTTTTTGAGAAACAAAACACGATATATCCTCCCACAGTGAACGACAATAACATGTATGAACATGTGAGGAAGGTCGCCACCGATTTGTTGGGGCCAACAAATTTCCGAGTTGTCCCGCCGATGATGGGCGCCGAAGATTTCTCTTTCTACTCAGAAGTAGTCCCTGCAGCCTTCTACTACATAGGCATAATGAATGAGACGTTGGGTTCAACACACACAGGGCATTCCCCTTATTTTATAATTGACGAGGATGTTCTTCCCATTGGCGCTGCAGCTCATGCTGCCATTGCCGAGAGATATCTCAATGAGCACCAATGATGAAGAAACTGTTCATGCTTCGTTGTACTATTTTTTTTTTACTCTAGGGGAAGGATGATGGGTGTAGTATAGGTTTTCTACAAGTTGGTGCACTGGAATTAGTATTAGACTACATATTTGTAGAGTTTTATTTGTTCATCAATATAATTGTGTACCATGTCCTAATGTCTTATAGTAATGATATCTCAGTAATGGTTCATTCTGTATAACCCAGGCATCAGATATCCTTTAAACTACAAAGCTTGTGCACGTTTGATTGTTTCTAAGAAATTGAACTGCTGAGCGATAGCACGTGCCAGTGGGTTCTGCATTAGTGTTGGATAAGAAACCCTAAAGTCCAAATATTTTGTTTGGATTAAAACTTAAGGCTTGGAAGTGTAAACTATCCAAATGCTAAAATTCGGCAGTAGCAATTCACACAAATTAAACCTAATCAATTCCGAGAGATGAGATAGTAGTAATTTTAATGTGCATTTACTAAAAGAAGGAAAGTAAAAGATCAATTCCTTCTAACAATGGTTTTCTCATCCAAACCCTAGATTTTTATCTTAAGATCAATTTGAATAACCTTACATGTGGTTATTAGAGGGATAACCGGAAACACCATTGAGTTTTTAGCGCATAAAGAGACTATTTTGCTCTTTAAAAACTTATATGTTGTGCACATGATTCATTTATTTTGACCAAAATTAGTCAGAGGCCGCAGACGGTTTTGCAAAAAACTGAAACGTTATCTATGAGATTGCAAAAATTGAAACATTAGCCACTACAAAAAAAGGTCATTGGCGACGGACAGGTCCATCGGTAATGCGACGTCCCCAAATTCGGGTTACCTTTAACCTCAGATATGGTGCTTACGCTACTACACTATCACAGTTCAATATCCATACATTTCATTAAAACATTACCTAATTACAATATTCTTACAACATATAACTATTCCCAGGTTACTATAACATTACATATACATAATATAATAATAATGCTAAGTCATATTATACATTACTATTTAACAAAAACTAACATATCAACTTAACAACTCCTACTCGATTGCTTTATCCTTTCCTTTATCCTTATTGGATCATTTGTCCTTCTCTGACTTAGCTGAAATATTATGTTCAAGCAAAGGTGAGCAATTAAGTTGTTTTGCAAGTATAAAATATTTTATGACATAATATCTCATGAAATAAATGACCATTTTTAGATAACCTTCAACAATTGTGTAATAATTATGAATGAGTTTGAATAACAAAAACAATATTTTTCTTTGATTTAGAATTAATATCTTTCATACTGAAAGATCATAAGACCAAGAACTCGTTAAGAACATTAACAATCACAAGGAATGATAATGTCTAGTAAGTCATAAGACCTCATTACATTAAGATGTGTACTTTAGGGGGATCAACCTATCATACTGTAATGACCAAAAAAAAATTTGTAATTTTTTTTTTTTGAGAATAAAATTATGTGAACTGAACTTATTTTGTGAAATGGTGTAGCATATATATATTTATAATTGTTTAATGTCAAGGTGTATTTATATTTTCGTGACAATGAGAATGTCTTGTGTTTTAGATTTCGAGGACGGAATCCTTGTAAGTAAGAGGTGATATAATATCTAGCCAATTTATATTGAGAATATTTTATGATGTTTCACTTGTGAGCACATTTATTGAGTTTGATTTAATTATCAGGTTTCGTGATTATTTTGAAATTGGAGACTTATGATTTATATGGTGGATCTTTTGTTGAGTTTTAAGAAAAATTAAGTTATCTCATTTATTTGGAGTTTTGATTTGGGGCTAGTAATATTTGTTATTTTGGGTTATTAAAATTTACTTTACTATGTTAACCTCAGGGCCTTGTTTACTGCAAATTAAGTTTGAAAGGTGATTTTGAATTAAATTATTTCGGGTAAAAATTTGTTATATGTCTAGTAAGCTTAGTTGAGAATTTTAAGTGTTTAAACCAATTGAAGTGTTCGAAAAATCCTAATCTTATGGCCTTAACCTTATCCTTCTGCTCTTTATAATTTTTTTAGTAAGACTTGAGTTAAGAGATTACAGAAGGGATAGACATGTCTCATTATTTATGAAAATAGAAAGATAGGGGTGTGTGTGTGTGTGTGTGTGTGTGTTATGTTCATCATTTACTTAACAAATTGTTGATCACTTTTTACACTTTTGTGGGTTCTAATTTTGATCATTCGTGAAGAGTTCCTAATAAATTTTTTCAATAGCCTTCACTTCTACTCTTTCTCTGTAAGTGGCTTCGGTAGATTTCGGGGACGAAATCACTTTAAGGAGGGAAAAATGTAACATCCCGTATTTTTTTTATATACCTTTTCTTTTCTCCTAAATAATTAATTAAAATAGAAGTAATATCCAATTTAATATTTTATCTAATTTAAGTGTTTAGGGCCTAAGTAATTTATTTAATATGATTTGTCTAATAATTTATTAGTGGGCTTGGCCCAACTCAGTGTAGTTTAAGAGATTTATATAGTCGTGATAGAATAAAAAAGAGATTATGTTGTTTTATTTTCCTTAACCAAGAAGTAGAAGGAGAAAGTAAGAATATAGAAGATGATTGATATGGAAGAATAAT
This sequence comes from Hedera helix, assembly GCA_947179155.2. Taxonomy (NCBI): domain Eukaryota; kingdom Viridiplantae; phylum Streptophyta; class Magnoliopsida; order Apiales; family Araliaceae; genus Hedera; species Hedera helix. Next base: position 21,051,232 of record OX359270.1, read on the forward strand.
CATTAGTTAGCGTTCTTAATTTTAATGTAAGAATATTCACATTTATTGTTTCCATTAATTTTTACCATCTTTTCAACCCTAAATATCTATTTGATTATACATTTAAGTTAGGGTTTTTGTCAATCATTAATTAGGGTTATTGAGAAGCATGACCAAAGGTAAATTTGGGTTATTTCACCTAATTAATGTACAAATCTTTGCTTCTTTAAATTTAAATTTGTGCAAAATCTATCTAAAATTTTCAGCACTGTTCAAAAAATCATATTGATTCTAGACTTTTTGGAATGGTATAAATGTTATCGACAACTTTCGTTCTTTGAGTTTGTCAACATTCTGACTCAAAATGGTTGAAACAAAACTTTTGTGTTAACATAACTTTTTGTGATGAAATCTGACAAGAATCTTATTAAATTTATATAAAATCCATTTAAACTCCGATTTAGATGATTCTTAAAAATCTAGAAAGCTCTTGAAATTCACTAAAATGTTTATTCTTTAAGGTTTTACTAATTCTATCGTTTCATACTTCAAAACAGAACATTTCTAAAACTAGTCTGAAATTAACGGAGCAAATTTTCTACAATAAATTCGTATTTTCAAATATCGATAACTTGATAATTTTAAATCCGTTTTGAGTGTTTCTTGAGGCCAATTTAAAGCTCTTGAAGTCTAGTTTTTCATATTGTTTTTATATTTGATAAACAAATTATAAATGAGGGTGGTACGACCAAAATAGTGGATTGAGGTCTTAAGTATATTTTATCAAGTTGTGATTTTTGAGAATTTCTTGGCTTTTGTGATTTATTTTAATGAGTTTATGAACATGTAAGTGTATAAATAACTTATAAGTTATTTTAGTTTTAAAAAAAATGAGATAATATTGTTATGACGTTTAATATTATATTTAGTAAGCTTTGGGGCATTAGTATTTTGTAAGTTATAATTTTATTTATCATTTGTAATATTTCTAGTAAGTTTCTTTATATATTGGAGATGTTCCAATTATACTATGAGTTAACTTATGTATAAGATTTATGTATGATTTTGCGAATGATATAAGTTTTTGTTTATATTTTGATATATACATTTGAGAGCATTATAAGATATCCGACGTGGGTGGATTGAATCTCATGCTTGACACTCCTTATGTAGTACAAATATTATAGACATGTCGTCGATGTTATGGAACACGTACGGTCATGACTAGTAAGTGTAAGCTATGGAGTTTGTGTAAGTTTATGATATTGGGTAGCATTGTGTTGTGTGTCTTGAAAGCCCATGTAAGTTTATGATATTGGGTAGCATTAAGCTATGTTTCTTGTAAACCCGTGTAAGTTTATGATATTTGGCAGTATTGTGCTATATGTCTTGCATGACTGTGTAAGTTATGTGATGACTACGTGTAATGACTAAGAATTTTCATAAATAATTTTTTTTTTGTAACAAAATTTTATTAATGAAATAATATCAGTTAAATTTTGTGCATATATATATATGTGTGTGTGTGTGTGTGTGTGTGTGTGTGTGTGTGTGTGTGTGTGTGTGTGTGTGTATGTGTGACCTGGTTCAAGGGCATACTCCCTTATAGAGCATACCAAGCATATCCCTTTTAGCGATGGACCCGGCGACGGTTTGGTCCGTCGCTATAGGTTCGTCCATCGCTAAAGCTTTTAGCGATGGACAACATATCGCGACGGACAAACATATAGCGATGGACAAACCTATGGCAACGGACCAACCCGTCGCCGGGTCTGCTAAAGGGGGTATGTTAGGTATATTTTTTAAGGAGTTATGCTCTTGAACTTTACTATATATATATATGTATGTATGTATGTATGTATGTATGTATGTATGTATGCATGTATGTATGTTTATTCATTTAAAATGGAACAAAAAGAAAAGTCATGTAATTAATTTAATTTAGTTACTTACATGGGTTATGATTTAAGAAATGTTAATAATTAATTAATTTTAATGGTAGCTGTATGGAAATTAAATTAAAGCCCAAGTTATTAAATCATCAGGCTAATGTTAAGCTTGGTAAATTATGGTTTCAAAGCCCAAGGTATTGATTGAACCTAAACCCAACGTAATTATATTGAGAAGCCATTTCGATAATAGAAGCCAAACTTGAACCCAATGTTAGAAGAAATTAATGAAAGCCCAATATGTTATATATTAGTAAGTGTTGGGTGGAATTAAATAAACCCAAATGATAGATTAAGAAGTGGGGACCCCAAGTGCATCATTGGTATATTTTTATACACCTATTTTGGTAGCCATGTGAATTAGTAATGCTATCCAATATTAACAATTAATCAAACCAGGACATAAACCAAAACAATCCATGTATGCTAATTGTTTTGAACAACCTGTTTCGGCCCCTTGTTCCCATGACTTAATAAATTGATTTTGATCAACTAACTGTTGGAATAAATACCTTGAAGAAAAAAAGTTAGTCGCAAACATTTCATTAAGATATGCAAACAGTGGCCTAAAACAACCGGTTGTTAACAGTTTTCCTATATGGACTGTTTTTCGTGATTTTCTTGGTACATTTGAAAAATCATAACTTGACCAATTTAGATCCGATTACTACCAACTTTGGATATGACCTAGACCATATAGCATAGTATTTATTCATCAAAAGATTTGATTTAAAAGACTTCATTAAGACATGCAAATAGGGGGCCGAAATGGCCTACCCAGAACAGATTTGTAGTCTTTCATGATTTTCGTACCACTTTTGAAAAATCTTAACTTCCAAATGGCGACACTTCTTCAAGTGCTTTTATTCTACCTCTAACATCCAAATAACGTCGTCCTTGTTGTCTGCTACCTCTCCGCACTATGCGCCCAACTATGCCAATGCTGCTTTTTTACAATATTGGCATCCAACTTTAATTTTCTTCTTTTTTCATATAAAATAAAATAAAATAAATATTAAAATAATTTAAACATATAATAATACATAAAATACCTAAAATACTTAAAAACTCACAAATAATTATGCCTAAAATATTCAATAAATAGGTATAAAACTCACTTATCACTGATGTTGGGCTTCCTTCCTCTCCATAACTCGTAGGGCATTTTCTTAAGTGTGGGGTGAATCAGTGATCTATTTTGAGTGTAGTAGGCAGTGTTGACTACTTCAACCTAGAAGTATTCAGGAAGACGAGCTGCTGCTAGAAGTGTCATTCCTGGCTCTATGAGAGTTATGTTCTTTCTCTCAGCTACTCCATTTTGTTATGGAGTTCTTGGGGCAAAGAAATTATGATGTTTGTCGTTATCTTCACAAAACTTATTTACCTCAGAGAAATCAAAAATCCCTTCCATGATCACTCCTTATAGCTTTTATCTTCTCGCCCTTTTCATTTTCAATTAACTTAAAAAATCTAATCAACTGTGAGATGGTTTCATCCATATAGCCTAAAAAGAATACCCATGTGAATCTTGTATAATCATCTACGATGACTAGTGAGTATCTTCTTTTTCTCCAAGGCTGATAGTTGGGATAAGTCCTAAAAGATCTGTATGAAGTAACTATAGAGGCCTATCATTAAAGTTATTTTTCTTACTTTTGAATGAGCTCTTGGCTTGGTATCCAAGTTAGTAGGCTTTGCATGGTCTTGCCTTGATAAAATTCAATTTTGGCAAGCTTGAGACTAGGTCTTTGGTGGCAAGTTTTGACATGCTCTTGAAATTCAAGTAGGGATAATATGCAATGCCATAACTATATAACATCTTTTAAAGCGTTAGCGAAGAAGCACACTGTTTCTATCGAACTTAACTCTAAAAGATTAACAACATACACGTTACCTTCCCTAGTTTCTGTCAACTTTAAAGAGTTAGTTTCTAGGTCTTTGACTTGACACTGGTTATTAAGGAATGTAACTTGATGCCCTTTGTCACATAGTTGGCTAATACTTAGCAGATTGTGCTTCAATCCTTCAACATAAGCTACCTTACTAAATTTTACTGTGTCATTCCCAATTGAGCCATAACATTGGCTCTTTTAAAAATTATTGTCTCTAAAGACAACTGTAGGACCATCTTTTTCCTTGAAGTTTGACAAGAGAGCCTTGTTGCCAGTCATATGCTTTACGCATCCACAATCGAGATACCAGATAGAATTTATGGAGCTCTTCACCTACAAGAGTAATCAGTCTTTATTTTGGTACCCAAACTTGCTTGGATCCTAACTTGTTAGTAACCTTGGGGACCCAAATCTGTTTGATTTTAGTTTAATAAAAAATAAGATAGTAATCATCATAATAACACGATGTAGCAATGTGACCATATTCTTGATATTTATAACATCTATTATGATGTATAAGTGAGTGTGTATGTGTGTGTGTGTGAATCAATTTTCATTACGGACATGTGTGGATGATATTTAGTGCTAGCCTTTCTTCTTGGTTGAAACTCTTTTTTCTTCCATACAACACTACAATTTTGTGGTCTCATAAAGGTGGAAGTCAACTCTATGTCTCAGGCAAGGTTGGTTCGTAGAGTTAGTTTTACTTAACTTTATGACTCTTCGAGACTTGATCATAGACTTTGGCTTAATATGTAATTTAACAAATCCCAGACCATAATATGACCTATTGTTCTTGGGAACAATAATTTGGCTTGCCTACGTGATGAAGAAGCATTAATGTTAATCTCCATTGATTTCTCCACACTTAAATTTGAAGAAGAGTCCCCAAATCCCAAACCTGGTTGGTCGAAAACAACTCTTTGTCTTGTGATCAAAGAGTCCATTGATGACGAAGATCGATTCCTCGTGGAGATTGTCTTCTCCAGCTCTTCTATCTTAGATGTTAGGATTGACTCTCTCTGTGCACTACGTTCGATTATCTGTCTCAACCTTGCATTCTCAGCCTCAAGATCGAAAAGATAGGGGGTACTTCGTAGAGTTGTTTATAACTCTACTCGGACTTTCTTTTTCTCCTCTTAAAGAAGATAATGGTCATTTAATAGAACCCTGAACCACTTCATATATTGATGCAGATCTAAAGTAATAGCATGCAAGGAAGTTCTTAAATCATTAATATCAACATCAAGGGAGTTGAAATCTAATACCTCACTGATGTTAATTTCTTGATGATTAGTAGTGTTGACAGCCTCTGCTTCAATGGCCATTAAATATAAATTTGCCACTTGAGTTTCTTCATCATCACTTTACTCAGAACTTGAGTCATTCTCTGAGTCATTCCATTATCCTTTAGCGATAAGACATTTGTCCTTTTTCTTCTGAAACTTCTTATAGCCCTTGGATTCTTTCTTTTAGGCAGACTTCTCTTCAACTCTTCTTTTAAGGGCTTATTGCACTTTGTTATAAAGTGACCTGGTTTCTTGCAGCTGTAGCACCAATTTTTGTCTTGATCTTTGTTACTGCTGCTTGTATTGTTGTTGTATCTTCTATATCTGTTATCTCTACCTTTGCACAGGAACTTCCTCAATTGTCAGGCTAGCAGGGCAACATCTTCATCATTAGAATCCACTTTAATACGAGCATTGGATGTTGTTTCTGGTGCTTTGACTAAAGCTCCTCTGTCATTCTTCTTTCCTTCTTGAATGGTTTCTGCTCGTTGGTTCAGCTTTAATTCATAGGTAAGTAGATTACCGTAGAGCTTATGTATTGTCATCACATGCAGATTCTTCGACTCTAAAATGGCAATTATTTTGGCATCCCACCTGCAGGGCAATGTTCTCATAAACTTGATGTTAAGGTCTTTATTTGGGTAGACCTTTCCATAAGCTCTTAGAGAACTGAGTAGCACATTGAATCTTTCAAATGTGGTCGTGATGCTATCCCCAGATAGGTGAGAGAACATTTCATACTATTGGGTGAGCAGGGATTGCTTATTTTCCCTGACCTCTTTAGTACCTTCGTGCATGACCAGCAAAGCTTCCCAGACCTCCCTTACTATTGTGCAGCTAAGGACATTTTCAAAGAGTTCATCTTCTAAAGCCATAAATAGAATGTTCTTGGCCCTCTTATTCAGTTGCACCATATTCTTATATGTATCTATCCATTCAGCTCTTTATTTAACTTTTATCTTATTTAGATCTTTTATTGTTAGAGCGAGTTTTGTTAGGACATAAGGACCGTTAATGACAGCATCAAATAGGTCTTCATCAATAGCATCCATATAGGCCCGCATTCGAACTTTTCAATTAGTAAATTTATCTTTATTAGAAAGAGGTGCCAACCTCAGAACTAGTTTTAGTTTGTGCCATAAATCTACTAGAGCAATTAAGTTGTGTTCAAGAGAACCTGCTCTAATACCACTTGTTGTTTCCTAGGGGCACTAAGAGATCTAGAAGGGGGATTGAATAGATTCTTTGAAAACTTTTTCTTTTAAATAAGGATTACCAAATTATAAATTAAGTAAGTTAATTTATTTAAGCACAACAAAATATTGGTTTGAAAAATCCCTTCAAAGATTTAATAAAATTCCCAGTTCTGAATTTAGTTGATCTTGTGGAAATTAGTCACAAACAAATATAGACAGTGCAGAGTATAAAGTGCATAAATGTAAAGGAAATATAGAGATTTTAAGTGATTCGGAGCACAGAGATCTCCTAGTTCACTTTTCTGTAATTCTGGCAGGGAATCCACTAAGGATGTAGGTCACTAAGACCAAATTTCACTAAGAATTTTTATAACAATCAATTAATAAGATTTCTTCAAGTCACTCAGACTTAGCACCACCAATTCAATAAGAACTCTTCAAGCCCCGCAAACTTGGCAGATGTCACTAAAACAAAAGGTCAACAATAAGAACTCTTCAGGTCACTTAGACTTGGCATCAATGAGGTCACTAAGACTAGTACTCACAAGTATAATGAGTGATTTGAGTCGCTGCTAAGTGGATTTAAGTCCAATAGGTAATGACTTAGCAGCAAAGCAAGTATTTCTTGATCGTAGATTAAAGCACTTTAGATTTTGACAGTGATTTGGCTCTATGCTTGTTCCTTCATTCTTTGTCTCTCTTTTTTGATTTAATCTTGATATCCTTTTTATAGAAGACCTTGGGATTTTATCGTTGATAAATAGTCATTGCTCATTTAATGCCTGGATTCTTAAAAGGATTGTGTTAGCTTGCTTTCAGCTCTACCTTCACATCAGTTTACTAAAAATGGCAATCTTGTGTCTAATGTCACTCGGTCAAACTAGCCATTAGACACAACCCTGTCTAACTTTTATTATGAGCTTGTGATGCTCAGTAAACCTCTTAAAATTCTCATTCTTCAGATTATCCCATTGTCAGTCCATTATCAGACCTGTCATACTCTATGACTTTCATGATTATATTATTCCTTGGCGATAGTACTCTATGAACTGGGAGCTCTACGGTATGTCCTATAACTTTCATGCTTTGCGTTCCTTTTACTCTACGAAATGTATTCTTCCTTGCAAACTCCAAGTGAGCTTTGCGATTTTCAGTCACTATGAAACTTTTGGTTTCCTATAATCTATACATTGAGTTCATTCATAGATCAACCTAACAATCTTAATCTTCTACTCTAAGTCCTTGTACATCAATTTCAGTATTAAGGACTTTACAAAAGCTACTGGTTACAAGTGTACATTAACATTTTCATCAAGTCATAATCAAATCATTTAAACATGCATTTATACTAACAACCTTTGACAAGGTCTACCCAAAGAAGGATGTCAACATCAAGTTCACGAAAGTTCTACCCAGCAAATGGGATGCCAAGACCACTGCCATCAAAGAGTCAAAAAACCTCCATGAGATGATTTTGCAGTAACTTTATGGGAAATCTACTGACTTATGAGCTATAGCTAAGTCAAAGGGCTGAGACAACATCAACTACTGAAGTAAAAAAAACAAACAAATGTGTTGCTCTCAAAGCTGCAGAAGGCCCTTTTATAGTCTCAAAGGAAGAATAAATGGCTCTATAGATGAAGATGGAGATATTGTTGTCATGGCCAAAAGACTAAGAAGATTCATGAAGAAAGGTAGGAGCAGCACCAGAAAGTTTTTTAAAAACTATAACAACAAGAATGATTATATGAAATATATGTGCTTCAACTGTAAGAAGTTGGGACATTTTATTGTTGATTTTAACAAACTTGTCAAAGAGGGGCCAAAGAAAGAAAAAAAGAAAGAATATGTTCAGAAGGAGAATAAGACATATCCAAAGAAATTTCACAAAAAGGACAGAGGGCTAGTGGATGATGGTTCTTGGAGCACAACTAAAAGTTGGACTTTGGGTCAAGTGAAGATAAAGGACCTCACAAAGTCAACATCTGCCTCATAGCAACTGAAAATACAAGGAAGATTGCTGCTAATATTCTAGACTTTGATATCAATGAGGTATTTGACTTTAACTCACAAAATGTTGATATTCATGACTTAAGAACTACTTTATGTGGCATAACTACTGATTTACATAAATACATGAAGTGGTGTAGGGTACTCTCAAGAGATCATTCTCTAGTTCAAGTAGAAAAGGAAAAAGTAAAACTTGAGCTGGAAAAAATCAAGAAAGTACCGCTTCTTTATCTAGATTTGAGACTGATAATAACATCCTGGGAGATCTACCCTTGAGCAGTTTGCACTTAAAGAGTGTGACACACCCAAATTCAGGTACCAATACCTCAGATTTGGTGCTCGCGATCAAATACATACATCACCTCTTAAACAACATATATTACTAAATGCGGAATAAATAAACATAAGTTTTTCATTTCAAAAGGCTTACTACGGTCCCAAGGTCTCAACCTTGATAAAATTACATCATGAAAATCCTATTAATATAAACAGGGTTCCATGATTTACAAAACAGGAATAGAAATATTTAAACTATTCTTAAAACTTGCCCTTGCCTTTGTCCTTCTTGGAGTGCTCAGGCCTAACTGCAATTAGTTCATGATATATATAGCAAGAGTGAGCAACTAATATGCTCAGCAAATTTAAAATAATACAGACATATCATGAATAATTGCGAATAAAGTGAAAGCTCAACAATTTATAGAAGTTAATGAAATGACTGCTAAGATAATCAAAATCCAAATGAAGGAATGAAAGATGATTATTTACTGCTGAGTGGTCCAACCGACCCTGAACGCTTCCAAGGAAAAAACCTTCCGATTATCCTTTTATAAATCAGACTGTACTCGAGGGGATCAGCCTCTTGTACAACATGTATATGCATAACATTAAACTCTGACCATGTCGAACTATGACAATTATAATTCCCCATTTAGTGTTTGTTCTCTCAGTACAAGACTTCCACACCAATCAACTGGTTTGGAATAGCTTTTAAAAACATTTACTTTATATGCCTACCCGAAACAAATGGCGTAGACCAATTTTTGAACAGTTCATGAAATAAAGAACTTTAAATAATTTACATGTTCAATGATAGAACATAGATTTCAAATACATCAACGTGCGAATGTCAATACTTGCATTTACATGGAATAATTAAAAATAATCAAACCATTAACATGCTCAAAAATAATAGCTCGAGTTTGAGTTAGGAAACTTGCCTCTGTCATAGTCTACAGCTTACACGACTTAAATTACAGTCCTTGAAAGACCTAATATTAAAAAGGTTTATCTATCAATTAGAAACACATATAAGATTTCATATATCACTATTAAACAGTATGCCACGTAAGCACATAATTCTCTATTTAGAAACACGTAGCTTATACGACAATATTATCACATTCAGATAATATCTTAATTATTAAACAATATTATACTACATTCAATAATATTTAATTCGCTTACCAATGTTATTAATTGTTTAACAACATCCCAATTGATTATTAATATTATTAATCTTTTAATAATATTTAATCCTCTCTTATTATTATTAACTATTTAATAATAAGTTAATCACTTAGTATTATTATTAATCATTTTATAACAAATTAATCATTCACCATTATTATAAATTATTTAATATTAATTTAATTGTTTGCTATTATTATTAATCATTTAATAATAATTTAGCTAATACCATTATCTATTAGTATTTTAAACACTTAGTAACTTATAAAAATCTAAACAATTTTCAAGCAAATTGTTTAACTACATTGTTATTTCCTTAATCTCATTTAATATTAATTAAATAAATAATTAAGTTTGATTAACCTTTATTTCTCTTTAATTATTATATAAAATTATTTCAATAATAATTAATTAAGTAATTATCACCATTTATTATTCAATATAAAGTAAATAATAAATAATTGTTTTATTAACTTCATCTCCCTTTTATTATTGTTTAAATAATAATTAATTAACTAATTTATTCTTATTTCTTATTTAATTATTAATTAAATAATGAATAATTATTTTATTAACTTTATATCCTCCTTTATTTATTATTTAATAATAAATAATTAGTTATTATTTTTATTTGCTTTAATTATTATTCAATATCAATTAAATAATAATTAAGCATATTAATGGCCTTTATTTCCTTTATTTCTTATTTAAAATAAAATAATAAATAATTATTTAACTTGGGTCCTAAATTAATTATATCAATTTTTAAATATTTTGACCCATTTTGGTTATATCACGTCCGACCCGACCCGTTTCAAAAGGCTTGACCCGACCCGGATGATAAATATCATTTTCAAAAATCTGGCATCAAAGCCTCGACTTTCAAAATTGCACTGATTTAAAAGCCCTGGCTTTCAAAACAGAAACACACTTTGGGCGAATTTTTCAGATTTTCCAATTTTGTCCATTTGATTTCAACTTTCATAAAATCTTCAATATAAGTCCAAATGACCTCAAATTGGTATCGATGGATTCATATCTTCTTAAACTACAATATTCCATCATTGGATCAAATTTTTGAAAAAAATTTGGTTATGAAAAATAGCTACAAAGTGGATGGTTGCGCATTAAGGCTTGACAATGAACCATTTTGGTTTCAAAAAACATAACTCACTCATTTTAAAATCTTTTTCAATGATTTAAGATGGAGTATTTCTATAACCTTTAAAACTATCAAACAAGCCATAGAACTAATAAAAATAACAAACATTACTTGCAACACAACACATCAAACCACCAAATCAAGCTAGTGTTTTTACCGAAAAGTGTTTATATGCACTTTTCTTATACCAAGTCACATAACTCACATATCAAAACATATGATAAGCATGTTTAAACATGGATCTTCATATATTTTATAGATATAACATTATAGGTTCATAAAATAAACTTTGAACCACTAGAAACATATTTTGACCAACAAAATCACTATAAGTATACAAGACACAAGGATTTAAATGAAAGCTAGGGTTTGAACACTTTTAAACCTTTTAATAGCTCTCCTTCTTCTTGCTAAAAACTTTACAAAGCTTGGATGATCTATCTTGATGACTAGATGATTTTATTTCCTTGCTTGGATCTTCATTTTCTATGGTTTCCTCTTCCTTTCTCTTACTTTATCTATTTTCTCTCCTTTTGCTCTCTAGTTTTCTCTCAAGCAACTTAGAAGAAATGAATGGATGATAGAATAAGATGATAGCAAATGTGAGAGAGTGAGAGTGTATTAGTTTTTTTTAGATGATAGGTATACTTACATTTGGTGTAAGTATACACACATCACCCATCCATCAACTTATAGGCCTACTAGCTTTAGTTCTTCCCAAGACATTGAGCTCCTAAATGACTTAATAAACCAGCCCCAATCAGCCACTAAAGCTGGCGAAAATCTGAGCAAAAAATCCAAGAATTGCTTCATTTTTTCCTTTTCTTTTAATGCCCAATTCAAGTGCTTAAATATATATATCAATACATACATATATATATATATATATATATATATATATATATATATATATATATATATATATATATATATATATATATGATTACCAATACATACATGGGCTAAGTCTAGGGCTAGAATTTAATTCATTCATTGAACTTTTACTAACAATCACCTTGGGCCTCAATTAATTAATGATTGGGCCTACGATTATTTCCAACATTGATTTAGGTTGGGCTTTATATTAAATTCTAATTTGGGCTATTAATTGTAACATTGATTACTACTACCAACACTTGGATTAGTACTAAATTGGTTGGGCTACCAATTAAATCTACTTGGGCCTCCAATAATTTAATCAATGGGCTAGGCAATTTACTTGATTGGTTTATCAATTAAATCACACGATGCTTAATTAAATGCAACATTAACACGACATAGTTAAATAAAAATTTAATTCACTTCATTGATAAATATTTTCTAAATATATTTATAATGCAACGTAATATTCTCGGTCATTACATTCTCCCCCCCCCCCCCCCCCCCTTATAAGAATTTCGTTCCCGGAATTACAATCATAAGGTTACTAAAAAAGATTAGGATAATTTCTCCTCATCTTTTCTTCCAGTTCCTACGTAACTTCCTCAATCGCGTGGTTTCTCCAAAGAACCTTGACCGAATATATAACCTTATTGCTTAGCGTCTGCTCCTTCCTATCTAATATCTGGACAGGAATTTTCTCATACGATAAATCTTTCTCGACTTGGATTGGTTCGTAAGATACCACATGCTTGTAGTCAGATTTATACGGTTGTAACACTAAAACATGAAACACGTTGTGAATGTGCTCCAGTTCAGGAGGTAAAGCTACCTCGTACGCCACTTCCCCCACTCGCTTTAGAACTTCAAACAGTCCTACGAACCTTGGACTCAGTTTTCCTTTCTTGCCAAACCTTATCTTCCCTTTCCAAGGAGATACTTTGAAAAATATAAAGCTACCAACTTCAAAGTCTCTCTTTCGACGATGCAAATCGGCATACTTCTTCTGACGATCCTGAGCCGCAACTAAATGACCTCTTATAACTTTGACCACATCCACGGTCTGTTGTACCAATTCGGGTCCCAACAATCTCCGTTCACCAACTTCATCCCAGCACAGGGGCATTCTACACTTTCTCCTGTACAGTGCTTCATAAGGCGGCATGCCAATACTTGCATGATAACTGTTATTGTATGAAAACTCCACTAATGGTAGCTGATCATCCCAACTACCTTTAAAGTCCATCACACATGCTCTCAGCATATCCTCCAGCATCTGAATTGTTCGCTCGCTCTGCCCATCGATCTGGGGATGATACGTGGTACTCAACCTTAATTTCGTCCCCATCCTTTCCTGTAGGCTCATCTAGAAATTTGACGTGAAGCGCGGATCTCTATCAAATACTATAGATACCAGTACTCCATGTCGCGACACAATTTCTTTAACATATAGTTTTGCCAGTTGCCCCAGGTTATACCTGATTCTGATTGGTAGAAAATGTGCAGACTTGGTCAAACGATCCACGATCACCCAGATCGCATCGTACCCCTTCTGAGTTGCAGGGAGTCCCACCATAAAATTCATCGTGATATGCTCCCATTTCCACTCCAGAATCTCTAACGGTTGCAACAGACCACCCGATTTTTGATGTTCTGCTTTAACCCTCTGGCAAGTTAAACATCGGCTGACACACTTTGCCACTTCACTCTTCATGTTAGGCCACCACAATTGTTGTCGTAGATCTTGATACATCTTGGTACTACCCGAATGTATTGAGTATCTTGTGTTGTGGGCCTCCTGTAGAATTTCTTCTCTCAATTCTGGAATAAACGATACCCAAACTCTTCCTTCGAATCGGATTAACCCGGTGCCATCCACTGAATAGTTTAATTCTTCACCTTTGGATAGTCGCTTCTTAATGTCAATGCATTCCTCATCACCCTCTTGAGCCTTTTTTATTTTGTCCAACAAAGTTGGGCTCGCCTCTATTGCAAACAATTTCTCGTCTGCCTCCTTTGGATACTTAAGTTCTAACTCCAATCTTTCCATATCCTTGATTAATTCCTCCTGCGTTGTTAACATCGACAACTTTTCCCGGCCCTTTCTGCTTAGAGCATCAGCTACAACATTGGCTTTGCTGGGATGGTACAAAATCTCACAATCGCAGTCCTTGATCAATTCCAACCATCCCCTCTGCCTCATATTCAGCTCCCTTTGAGTAAAGATATACTTCAGACTTTTGTAGTCTGTGTATATCTCACACTTCTCCCTATACAGATAATGCCTTCAGATCTTCAGAGCAAACACTACTGCTGCCAGTTCTAAATCATGAGTTGGATATCCCTCCTCATAATCCTTTAACTGGCGTGACGCGTACGCAATGACCTTGCTATGCTGCATCAATACACAACCAAGACCCTTGAGTGACGCATCGCTATAAACCACGAATCCCCCTGTATCATCGGGCAATGATAACACAGGTGCTTCACTAAGCCTCTTTTTCAATTCCCTGAAGCTTTCTTCATACTTCTCCGTCCATACAAACTTTACTGCTTTCCATGTCAGATTGGTCAACGGCGACGCTAGCTTTGAAAAGTCCTTGATCAATCTCCGATAATATCCCTTTAATCCCAAGAAACTTCTGATTTCTGTTGGAGTCTTTGGCTGCTCCCAGTTAATAACGGACTCCACCTTTGCAGGATCCACTGAAACGCCCTCCTTGTCGATGACGTGACCCAAAAACTGTACCCTTTGCAACCAAAACTCGCACTTTGAGAACTTAGCATATAGTCGTACCCTCCGCAATGTCTCAAGTACTATCCTCAAATGTTCAGTGTGTTCTTCCTCCGTCTTTGAATATACCAGTATATCATCAATAAATACCACCACAAACTTATCCAAGTATTACTTGAATACTCTGTTCATCATGTCCATAAATGCTACTTGTGCGTTCGTCAGTCCAAAAGACATCACTAAGAACTCAAAGTGACCGTATCAAGTCCTGAAGGCTGTCTTTGGTATATCCCCCGTTCTTACCTTTAGTTGATGATACCCGGTCCTCAAGTCAATTTTTGAAAAGTACTTAGCCCCCTTAAGCTAATCGAATAGATCATCGATCCTAGGCAACGGGTACTTATTCTTAATCACGACCTTGTTTAACTCCCTATAGTTGACACAAAGCCTCAACGATCCATCTTTCTTCTTCACAAACAGCATTGGCGCTCCCCACGGAGATACACTCGGCTGAATGTACTTCTTTTCTAACAACTCTTTCAACTATATCATTAATTCCTTCAACTCTACCGGAGCCATCCTATATGATGCTTTCGATATTGGTGCGGTCCCCGATGCTAAATCGATTACAAACTCCACCTCTCTGTCCGAAGGTAAACCTGACAACTCATCCGGGAAAACGTCTGAGAATTCCTTTACCACAGGTATCTGTCCCATTTCTCCCTCTACTCTCCGAGTATCAACTACATGGGCCAGATAGCCTATGCAACCCTTCCTAAGAAACCTCCTTGCTTGCATCATCGTCAGACAACAAGATTGTCCTGGCAATTTACTCCCAAAGAATACAACCTTAGACTTATTTGGAGTTTTCAGGTGTATACTTTTCTTTTGGCAATCAATCACAGCTCCGTGTTTAAACAGCCAATCCATTCCCAAGATCACGTCAAACTCTCCTAGACGTATCGGAATTAAATTCACACTTAATTTATGTCCCCGTATCTCGGCATAACAATTCTTATATATGAAATCTACAGGAATCACTTCCTTATTTGCTACCTCTATATTCATTGGGTTCTCTAATCTTTCACGACGAAATTTTAATCGGCTAGCAAATTCATCTGATACGAAAGAACAAGTAGCACCCGAATCAAATAATATATATGCATTAATATTATTGATCGGAATAATACCTGCCACCACTTCCTTTGACTCTATGGCATCCTGGACGGTCATGTTGAAAGTGCGCGCCACCGGCCTGTTCTGCTGTGATGGCCCTCCACTAGTTGGCTTGCTTTGGTTTCCCTGATTAGCGCTACCGAAATCACTCTTTCTTTTTAGGCAGTCCTTATTTTGATGGTCAGCTGCACCACAATAGAAACAGTCCCCTCTTTTCACCTTTGGGCATTGTGGAGCAAAGTGCCCCGGCTGTCCACAGTTGAAGCATACTCCTTTACCACGCATACACTCCCCCGAGTGATTCTTCCCACACTTATTGCACTTGTTGCCTTGCTTAGCCTCGCTTGATGGCTTTCCCGAGCTTTGATTGTCGCTCCATTTTCGTTTGTGAGGATTTCTCCATCCACTGCTAATCCCTTCTTTGGGTCCTTCGTGACCTTTCTTCTTGTGATCTTGTTGATATTTCGTTACCGCTTCATTTCCTCCCTCAGTAATTAGGGCTTTCTCCAGTAACGCTGAGAATGTGTTGATTTGTAGCACAACTACCTTTCCATAAACCCAAGACTTCAGTCCTTGTTCAAACCTACGAGCTCTTCTGATTTTTGTGTCTACCTGTTTCGGTGCAAATCTGGCCAGTTTGTTGAATCTTGTAGCATAGTCAGCCACTGTCATGCTCCCTTGTTTTAGTTATAGGAATTTCACTTCCATTCTTGCTTGCGTGCTTTCTGGGAAATAGTTCTCGAAGAACAACTCTTTGAAATGTACCCATGTAATTACTCATTCTCCGGTTCTGTTCTTGTTTGCTTTCCACCAGTAATTCGCTTCACCCTTTAGCATGAAGGTGGCGAATGACGTTTGTTGTTCGTCGGCCACCCTTGCGACCTCGAACACTTTTTCCATCTCTTCTACCCAAGTTTGGGCTTCAATGGGGTCAGTAGTCCTGCGAAACTCCGGCGGTCCTATTAATTTGAAATCCTTGAAATTAGCCAAGTGAGCCCTTGACTGTTCTACTACTGGCGATACTACTTGTGGTACCACAGGTGGCAACCTATTATGTAAATACCCTGCAATCATGGCAGCAAACGCCTGCATGGGGTCTGCTGGACCCCCGTCATTATTAATGGATTTCTCTACATGTGGAACGCTGGTTCTCCTTCTAAGTGGCATTGTCTGATAAAAAAAAAACCTTATATGATAATTCTGTGTCTTTATGATAGGGCTAAATTATACGATATTTTTATTCCGGAATACTTAGTTTTTATATTTATTGTGTGCTTAAATGTTTAATTATTTAGTTTATTTTGGTTTTAATAGGTTTTATAGGATTTTAGTTCATTTATGTTAATTTAGGTAATTTTATAGTATTTTTATATTTATTTTTAGTGTTTTAGGTGTTTTATTTATTATTATGTGTTTTTAGGATTTTTAGTATTTTTCTATTATTTTTATTTATTTTATATTTGATTTTGTAGGAAAAATAAGCTTTGGGGGCATTTTTGTAAATTCTGCAAAGCTTTGATGGCATTTTGGTAATTAAGCAGCGCGGTGGCATTTTGGTAAATTTCGAAAAAGTTCGGCTCGCGCAATGTGCGCGGATTGATGGTCGAGCAACTAAACGACGTCGTTTCATCAGCGCCTTCGCGCAATGCGCGCGGTTGGGCGGAACAGTGGCAAGAAAGGGAACCAGACGACGTCGTTTCGGGCTAATTACCGCGCAATGCGTGGACTCGCGTGAGTTGACCGGTCAAGTGGGCGTAAGGCGTGTTTGGCTACGCATTATTGCTGGGAAATCAGATTATTCCGGATTTTTGCTCCTTTTTGATTCCAAATTGAATTTTAATTCCAACTAGGGTTAGGATAATAATTATTTTTCTTTTTCTTTTATTTTTATTTGTATTTTAAATCCTATTAGGGTTTTGAAAGAGTAATTCCAACTAGGTTTAGGAAGATTTTGGAGCCTATATATAGAGGGCTTGACACACATTGTAAAACACAACTTTTCTATTAGAATAAAAATTCTCTCTTCTATTCTTTGATGCTCTCTACAATTATGAGTAGCTAAATTCTTTTTCTTGGTTTAAGTTATTGAAGTCATCAAGATTTATACACTGTGAGATCTAATTTATTTTAATTGTTCAATTTATATTTTGAGTATTGAATATTTTTCTGTGTTTAATTTTATGATTAATTCGTTTAATTGCTAAGATGCATACTAGTTTATTATTCGTTGAAATCTACTGCTAAATTAAATATCAAATCCGTAATTATTTGGTCACTTTAATTTGCGAAGCAACTAAGGTTAATAATTATTTTGCTTATCAAAATATTATTTTATCTTAGGAAGAATATTCATCTAAATTAAATGCAGACGCTTGGATTGTGTTGTTTAGTTCAACGATCTCTCTATTTCTTTATGCTGCTACTAGGTTAAATCTTTAGCGCTTGTCTAAGATTATTTAGTAGTAAGGGTTATTTAAATCGCTTGTTTCTGCTTAACTAAAATTAAGGAGAGATAGGAAAATTATTCGAATGGGAGTAATTATTTCACGTTGAATATTTAAAATATGAATTGATTTATTCTTGCATCAGTGATCAGTTGTAAATTCTTGATGGTGGATGTTAACTTAAACCAAGGCTTTTTCTTCTTATTTATTTCTTGCATATTTATTTTAATAAATTTTATTTAAATTATTTCTTTAATTCAAAAACCCTCATATTTTTATTTGCAAAAATATAAAATTAAATCAATCATTCTCTGTGGGTTCGACTCTTGCTTACACTACTACATATTTATTTTTCAAAAGCAAGATTTTATTTTTTGGTGCTTGCGACATCACACCAAATTTTGGCGCCGTTGCCGGGGAATGATCTTCATTTAATTTTGTGCTTTTGTAAATATTAATTTAATTTAGTAATTATTCATAGTTTTTTTATTTTTCTAGTTTTCATATTTTATTTGAGTTGTGCAGGTTGAAGATGGAAATCATGACTAGGAATCGAACTTTGAAAGAGCTTGCGGCCCCTGATTTGAATCAACAACCTTTAAGCATAATTTTTCCAAATGTAGATGCTAACACTTCCTTTGAATTAAAATCAGGTCTAATCCATCTATTGCCAAATTTTCATGGCCTTGCAGGTGAAGATCCTCACAAACATTTAAAGGAATTCCATATGGTGTGCACAAGTCTGAAACCTTCTGGAGTGACTGAAGAGCAAATCAATCTAAGAGCTTTTCCATTTTCCTTAAAGGATTTGGCTAAGGATTGGCTCTACTACTTACCCTCCGGAAGTATCACCACATGAGAAGAGATGAAAAGGCTATTCTTGGAGAAATATTTTCCATCTTCAAGGGCAGCCAATATCAGAAAAGACATTTGTGGTGTGAGACAGAATCATGGAGAATCCTTGTACGAGTATTGGAAACGTTTCAAGAAACTATGTGCAAGCTGCCCCCACCATCAAATCAGCGAGCAACTCCTCATCCAATACTTCTATGAAGGACTCGTGTCTACTGATAGGAGCATGATCGATGCTGCCAGTGGAGGAGCTTTGGTGGACAAAACGCCCGAAGCTGCAAGGAACTTAATTGCAAACATGGCTGCTAACTCCCAACAATTTGGCACTAGGCTTGATTTTTCATCCAAGAATGTTAATGCGGTAAATATTTCTTCACTTGAGCAACGAATTGACAGTCTAACCTCCGTTGTTTGTCAAATGGTTGTAGGTAATATGCAACAAGTGAAAGCTTGCGGAATTTGCGCAGTCATAGGACATACGACGGATATGTGCCCCACTCTTCAAGAGGAGTCCCACGAACAAGTGCATGCAGTAGGTGGTTTCCCTGGTCAACCACAAAGGAGATATGATCCTTACGCGAACACGTACAACTCAGGTTGGAGAGATCATCCGAATTTCGACTATGGAAATCCACAAGGGAATTCGTCTGCGGCTCAAAATTTCTCAAGCTACCAACAAAACAAGCAGCCATATCCTAACAAACAACAGGGCCAAACATCTGATTCTCATATGTCTTTGGAGGATATAATTACACAACTTAGCACTAACACTTTGCAATTTCAACAAGAAACGAAGGCAAATATACAGAATTTAACTACACAGATGGGACAAATGACAAGTGCCATCAGTAGATTGGAGGCGCAAAATTCTGAAAAAGTACCCTCGCCAACAATAGCGAATCCAAAAGCAAATGTTAATGCAATCACGTTGAGAAGCGGTAAAGAGATCGAAACTCCAACAAAGACAGAGTCTGCGCCAAAAGAGCAAAGCAAAACAGGAATGGACAACAAAGAGGTAGACAACAGTCAAGAGGACGACAATGTTCTAGTCGACAATGGTACTCCTAAGCATAAATTTTCACCTCTCTTTGAGTATAAACCGGTACCCCCTTTCCCTCATGCTTTAACAGAAAAAAGGATATACAAGAAAGACTCAGACTTATATGAAAATTTTCATCAATGCGAGGTCAAAATTCCATTGTTAGATGCACTTCAACAAGTACCTCGCTTTGCTAGATTTCTAAAAGAATTGTGTACACATAGGAGGAAACAAGCACTTAAAAAATATGAAAAGGAACAAGTAGGAAAAAATGTTTCTGCTGTAATTCAAAGAAAACTCCCTACAAAATGCCAAGATCCAAGAATGATTACTATCCCTTGCAAGATAGGTGACACGAGATTTGAAAAGGCTATGTTAGACTTAGGAGCATCTATTAATGTCATGCCATATTCTATATATGCTTCTTTGCAACTTGAACCTTTAAATAGAACTGGTACTGTGATTCAGTTGGCTGATAGGTCTAACACTTATCCTAAGGGTATAGTAGAGGATGTTTTTGTGCAAGTAGATAATTTAATTTTTCTTGCTGATTTTTATGTGCTTGATATGGAAAACGGTGATCAAAATGCTCCTATTTTGTTGGGAAGACCTTTCTTAAAGACTTCCAAAACTAAGATCGACGTTCATAGTGGTACACTGACAATGGAGTTTGATGGCGAAATTGTTAAATTTAATATTTTTGATGCCATGAAATGTCATAATCCTGTATACTCTGTTGATTTGATTGATTCTTTAACAACAAAAGTTTCTAACAATAATGGAAATGATGAATTGAAAACGACATGCAGTCAGAGTTTTGGGAAAGAGAAAGAGGAGTTAGTCTTGAGTGCTGATTTAAAGAGAACTGTTGGGGCTGTGAATGATTCTCCCAACACAGGTAATGATCCATATTTTGACTTACCAGTTCCTAACAAGAAATCTTTACCTTTTGTTTTGCATGATTACCTTTCAGATTTGAAGCCTCTCCCTAATCGTCTCGAATATATGTTCATTGAAGAGGGAGTAGAACATTCATATCCACTGCAAGGGAGTTTTAACAAGACTATGATAAATGAAGTAAAGATTGATGAAATGGTCAAAATTCAAGAGGAAGGAGTAACGTAGTGTTTAAGCATGTTGTCGAGCCAATGACAATAAACAAAGGCGTTGCTTGGGAGGCAACCCAAGAAAACAGATTTGCATTTCTTTCCCTTTTTCTTTTTATAGTTATTTGTGCTTTTTCTTTGCTTTTTGTTTTACATTGGGGACAATGTAAATTTTAAGTGTGGGGGAAGGGATTTAGGATATTTATTTTATTTTTAGGGAATTTTAAAATTTAGTTTTATTTTATTTATTTATTTTTATTTTTTTTTAAAAAAAATAATTTTAGGGAATTTTAAAATTTTGAATTTTGAATTTTGTGGGTAAATTCACTGCAAACCCTCACGAGACAAAACTCGTCCACTTGGGGTAACCTTGGGGTTTAAAGGCTTGTTGCACATGCTAAGTATAACCGTGTTTCCTACGAAAATGGGATAGTTTTTTATTTTATTTTTAGGATGTGTCGCTTGACCAATGAGTTAATTGAATTTTAAATTTTTAGTCAATGATAAAAATTTTGGTTTTTATTTAATAACTCTTGGAAAAATGATAAATTTTTGCTTAGTTTGAATTTTTGAATTTTTATTGATTATTACTTTGTTTGAGATCTTTAAAATTTTTATGCACTTATATCCATTTGTTTGAACTAGTTTTAATTAAGAGAAAGTTTAAATGGTTAAATGCTTATGGAAGATATTTTTGAACTCTATATCTTATTTGATCATTATTTGAAGAAAAATATAAGGCAAAATATAATTTGGAAGAGATGATTTAGGTGATTTTTCTAGGATTATTATTGAAGGAATCTTGTGGTGGGTTGAGATGGAACATAAAACGCACTCACTCATAAACACATGAAAAAACGAGATGGAGCGTAAAACGCACTCGCTGGTGAGATGGAGCATAAAATGCACTCACAGTGAAAAAAAATAAAAAAAAAAGAAAGTGGGATGGAGCATAAAATGCACCCATTAAAAAAAATGAAAAAAATATTTGAAACAATGCATATTAATAATCCTAGTGTATATAATTGTTAAAAACCTTTTGATCTTCTAGTTATATGTGTCTATATTAATGGAAAATGATGAGAAAAGTAAGACTATAGAGTATTCTTGCTAAACTAACCATTTTTGATATCATTTATGAGACATTTAATTATGTGAGCGGATCTAAGTTTTTTGCTAGTTTGATACATTTGGATTCACACACACACAAAAGGTCTTGAGTAAAGTAGAATTGATAAATATGTTAAAATTCTAGATTTTGCATGGTTTTGAAATTTTCTTTGAGTTGTCATTTAAAACATCTTTGAGGCTGATGTTGAAATTAATATTGCTCTGTTGCTCAAGTAAGTTATTTGGTTATTAGTTTTAATTTTATAGTTGTTGTTTTTGTTTTGCCCGAGGAGGAGCAAAAAGCTAAGTGTGGGGGTATTTGATAGGGCTAAATTATACGATATTTTTATTCCCGAATACTTAGTTTTTATATTTATTGTGTGCTTAAATGTTTAATTATTTAGTTTATTTTGGTTTTAATAGGTTTTATAGGATTTTAGTTCATTTATGTTAATTTAGGTAATTTTATAGTATTTTTATATTTATTTTTATTTATGTGTTTTTATTTATTTTTTGTGTTTTAGGTGTTTTATTTATTATTATGTGTTTTTAGGATTTTTAGTATTTTTCTATTATTTTTATTTATTTTATATTTGATTTTGTAGGAAAAATAAGCTTTGGGGGCATTTTTGTAAATTCTGCAAAGCTTTGATGGCATTTTGGTAATTAAGCAGCGCGGTGGCATTTTGGTAAATTTCGGAAAAGTTCGGCTCGCGCAATGCGCGCGGATTGATGGTCGAGCAGCTAAACGACGTCGTTTCATCAACGCCTTCGCGCAATGCGCGCGGTTGGGCGGAATAGTGGCAAGAAAGGGAACCAGACGACGTCGTTTCGGGCTAATTACCGCGCAATGCGTGGACTCGCGTGAGTTGACCGGTCAAGCGGGCGTAAGGCGTGTTTGGCTACGCATTATTGCTGGGAAATCAGATTATTCCGGATTTTTGCTCCTTTTTGATTCCAAATTGGATTTTAATTCCAACTAGGGTTAGGATAATAATTATTTTTCTTTTTTTTTTTATTTGTATTTTAAATCCTATTAGGGTTTTGAAATAGTAATTCCAACTAGGTTTAGGAGGATTTTGGAGCCTATAAATAGAGGGCTTGACACACATTGTAAAATACAACTTTTCTATTAGAATAAAAATTCTCTCTTCTATTCTTTGATGCTCTCTACAATTATGAGTAGCTAAATTCTTTTTCTTGGTTTAAGTTATTGAAGTCATCAAGATTTATACACTGTGATATCTAATTTATTTTAATTGTTCAATTTATATTTTGAGTATTGATATTTTTCTGTATTTAATTTTATGATTAATTCGTTTAATTGCTATGATGCATAGTAGTTTATTATTCGTTGAAATCTACTGCTAAATTAAATATCAAATCCGTAATTGTTTGGTCACTTTAATTTGTGAAGCAACTAAGGTTAATAATTATTTTGCTTATCAAAATATTATTTTATCTTAGGAAGAATATTCATCTAAATTAAATGCAGACGCTTGGATTGTGTTGTTTAGTTCAACGATCTCTCTATTTCTTTATGCTGCTACTAGGTTAAATCTTTAGCGCTTGTCTGAGATTATTTAGTAGTAAGGGTTATTTAGATCGCTTGTTTCTGCTTAACTAAAATTAAGGAGAGATAGGAAAATTATTCGAATGGGAGTAATTATTCCACGTTGAATATTTAAAATATGAATTGATTTATTCTTGCATCAGTGATCAGTTGTAAATTCTTGATGGTGGATGTTAACTTAAACCAAGGTTTTTTCTTCTTATTTATTTCTTGCATATTTATTTTAATAAATTTTATTTAAATTATTTCTTTAATTCAAAAACCCCCATATTTTTATTTGCAAAAATATAAAATTAAATCAATCATTCTCTGTGGGTTCGACTCTTGCTTACACTACTACATATTTATTTTTCAAAAGTAAGATTTTATTTTTGGGTGCTTGCGACATCACACCACTTTACATTCCATGCCACATTTTATTTATGCATGCATTTAACAGGTAAAACACAGTTCAATCAAAATCTCAAACAGGTATCAATAACTGCATTTATATTCATATACCACTATTTTAAATACATCAAGTAACAACCTGTGGCATACTGCTATAAATGCTAATACTAACCATGGTTATCCCTTCAAGAACAGAAAGAGGGGATTAACCCAACCTACCCCTATGACAAACAAAAGTTGGGGTCTAATACTATCCCAAGTTTAAACAAAAATAATGTGATTCACAACATACCACTGTCCCTACTATCAACAAAAAGTGGGAACTAAACTGCATCTATTTACAATCATAGTGCTAAATGGAAACTATAATCCCCTGAAGATGGCATCCTCATGCTCTTGCCTGGCTATCATGTCTGCTACACAGCGACTGATAGTGCGCTTGTGGAGATCCTCCTCCCTAGGATACCTTCGGATCCTATGCCTCATCCTCTGAAAGGCAGTGTCAAACACAAAGTTCAAACGATCAAACCTGATTGCACGAGTTTGAACCTCCCTCTCAAGTCCATCCACCATCATGGCAGCTCCATCCAATTCTTCCTCAACACGGATTCTCTCCGCAACCTCTAGGTTAAAGTTGGCCTTCAAGGCCTCATGTTCCACCTGAAGTTCTGCCAAACTCAGTTTAGTCTGATCACATTCCTCCTTCAGTTCAGCTACCTCCCCGGACAACTGATAGGCTACACCCTTATACTGATCTTCCATCTCTTGATGGATCTAATTCTGCTCCTCAAGATGATGGATTCTACCCTCAAGTTCGTCATTCCTAGTGGTCAGTTCTTCTATGATGTCACCTGCAGTCGTGCCCATGCCATCTGCTAACTCTTCAGGTGATGTATTGTCATAATACTGCACCTCCTCATCTGACTCCTCATCGGCACTCAATTGTTCCTCTGAGTCACCTTCACCACGTGACCTCATTACCCCACCCCTAACTAGTTCCTCCATATCAGCCACGTGATCCTCCTCGGGATCCTCCTCAGGGTCATACTCTACTAATGGTGATATCGGTGCAACTGGTGCATAGCCCACCAACTGTTCTGTATCTACCGGTATATCGATGAATATCTCCTCATCTCGTGTTCCATTCGACTCCCCTATAGCCATCCTATAACATATCATGAAAAACAACCATTAGTACAACCATAAAATATAATCATTGAAGAAATGAAATTATATTTCATTGGGTACTACTTGATTCGATGAATTCCCCAATTCATCAAATACTACATACGATAAAACTCCCCGATTTATCTCCTAAAACACTCAATACAAGTTTAATACTAAGGTTATAACCTAGGTTTCGCAATCCTAACATTTATAACATACAACTCTGATACCAACCTGTGACACCCCCAAATTCAAGTATCAATACCTCGAATTTGGTGCTCACGATCAAATACATACATCACCTCTTAAACAACATATATTACTAAATACAGAATAAATAAACATAAGTTGTTCATTTCAAAAGGCTTACTACGGTCCCAAGGTCTCAACCTTAATAAAATTACAGCATGACGATCCTATTAATATAAACAGGGTTCCGTGATTTACAAAACAGGAATAGAAATATTTAAACTATTCTTAAAGCTTGCCCTTGTCTTTGTCCTTCTTGGAGTGCTCAGGCCTAACTGCAATAAGTTCATGACATATATAGCAAGAGTGAACATCTAATATGCTCAGCAAATTTAAAATAATACAGACATATCATGAATAACTGCGAATAAAGTGAAAGCTCAACAATTTATAGAAGTTAATGAAATGACTGATAAGATAATCAAAATCCAAACGAAGGAATGAAAGATGATTATTTACTGCTGAGTGGTCCAACCGACCCTGAACGTTTCCAAGGAAACAACCTTCCGATTATCCTTTTATAAATCAGACTGTACTCGAGGGATCAGCCTCTTGTACGACATGTATATGCATAACATTAAACTCTGACCATGTCTAACTATGACACTTATAATTCCCCATTTAGGGTTTGTTCTCTCAATACAAGACTTCCACACTAATCAACTGGTTTGGAATAACTTTTAAAAATATTTACTTTATATGTCTACCCGAAACAAATGGCGTAGACCAATTCTTGAACAGTTCATGAAATAAAGAACTTTAAATAATTTATATGTTCAATGATAGAACATAGATTTCAAATACATCAACGTGTGAATGTCAATACTTGCATTTACATGGAATAATTAACAATAATCAAACCATTAACATGCTCAAAAATAATAGCTCGAGTTTGAGTTAGGAAACTTGTCTCTATCGTAGTCTACAGCTTACACGACTTAAATTACAGTCCTTGAAAGACCTAATATTAAAAAGGTTTATCTATCAATTAGTAACACATATAGGATTTCATATATCACTATTAAACAGTATGCCACGTAAGCACATAATTCTCTATTTAGTAACACGTAGCTTATAAGACAATATTATCACACTCGGATAATATCTTAATTATTAAATAATATTATACTACATTCAATAATATTTAATTCGCTTACCAACGTTATTAATTGTTTAACAGCATCCCAATTGATTATTAATATTATTAATCTTTTAATAATATTTAATTGTCT
The DNA here is from genome assembly GCA_947179155.2 of Hedera helix. NCBI lineage: Eukaryota > Viridiplantae > Streptophyta > Magnoliopsida > Apiales > Araliaceae > Hedera > Hedera helix. Next base: position 21,078,130 of record OX359270.1, read on the forward strand.
CCTATTATTATTAACTATTTAATAATAAGTTAATCAGTTAGTATTATTATTAATCATTTTATAACAAATTAATCATTCACCATTATTATAAATTATTTAATAATAATTTAATTATTTGCTATTATTATTAATCATTTAATAATAATTTAGCTAATACCATTATCTAATAGTATTTTAAACACTTAGTAATTTATAAAAATCTAAACAATTTTAAAGCAAATTGTTTAACTACATTATTATTTCCTTAATCTCTTTGCTTTATTTATTTAATATTAATTAAATAAATAATTAATTTTGATTAACCTTTATTTCTTTTTAATTATTATATAAAATTATTTCAATAATAATTAATTAAGTAATTATCACCATTTATTATTTAATATAAAGTAAATAATAAATAATTATTTTATTAATTTCATCTCCCTTTTATTATTGTTTAAATAATAATTAATTAACTAATTTATTCTTATTCCTTATTTAATTATTAATTAAATAATGAATAATTATTTTATTAACTTTATATCCTCCTTTATTTATTATTTAATAATAAATAATTAGTTATTATTTTTATTTGCTTTAATTATTATTCAATATCAATTAAATAATAATTAAACATATTAATGGCCTTTATTTCCTTTATTTCTTATTTAATATAAAATAATAAATAATTATTTAACTTGGGTCCTAAATTAATTATATCAATTTTTTAATATTTTGACCCATTTTGGTTATATCACGTCCGACCCGACCCGTTTCAAAAGGCTTGACCCGACCCGGATGATAAATATCATTTTCAAAAATCTGGCATCAAAGCCCCGGCTTTCAAAATTGCACTGATTTGAAAGCCCCGGCTTTCAAAACAGAAACACACTTTGAGCGAATTTTTCAGATTTTTCAATTTTGTCCATTTGATTTCAACTTTCATAAAATCTTCAATATAAGTCCAAATGACCTCAAATTGGTATCGATGGATTCGTATCATCTTAAACTACAATATTTCATCATTTGATCAAATTTTTGAAAAATTTTTGGTTATAAAAAAATAGCTACAAAGTGGATAGTTGCGCATTAGGGTTTAACAATGAACCATTTTAGTTTCAAAAAACATAACTCACTCATTTTAACATCTTTTTCAATGATTTAAGATGGAGTATTTCTATGACCTCTAAAGCTATCAAACAAGCCATAGAACTAATTAAAATAACAACCATTACTTGCAACACAACACATCAAACCACCAAATCAAGCAAGGGTTTTTACCGAAAAGTGTTTATATGCACTTTTCTTATACCAAGTTACATAACTCACATATCAAAACATATGATAAGCATGTTTAAACATGGATCTTCATATATTTTATAGATATAACATTATAGGTTCATAAAATAAACTTTGAACCACTAGAAACATATTTTCACCAACAAAATCACTATAAGTATACAAGACACAAGGATTTAAATGAAAGCTAGGGTTTGAACACTTTTAAAACTTTTAATAGCTCTCCTTCTTCTTGCTAGAACTTTACCAAGCTTGGATGATCTATCTTGATGATAGAATAAGATGATAGCAAATGTGAGAGAGTGAGAGTGTATTATTTATTTTTCGATGATAGGTATACTTACATTTGGTGTAAGTATACAAACATCACCCATCCATCAACTTATAGGCCTACTAGCTTTAGTTCTTCCCAAGACATTGAGCTCCTAAATGACTTAATAAACCAGCCCCAATCAGCCACTAAAGCTGGCGAAAATCTGAGCAAAAAATCCAAGAATTGCTTCATTTTTTCCTTTTCTTTTAATGCCCAATTCAAGTGCTTAAATATATATATCAATACATATATATATGATTACCAATACATACATGGGCTAAGTCTAGGGCTAGAATTTAATTCATTCATTGAACTTTTACTAACAATCACCTTGGGCCTCAATTAATTAATGATTGGGCCTACGATTATTTCCAACATTGATTTAGGTTGGTCTTTATATTAAATTCTAATTTGGGCTACTAATTGTAACATTGATTACTACTACCAACACTTGGGTTAGTACTAAATTGGTTGGGCTACCAATTAAATCTACTTGGGCCTCCAATAATTAAATCAATGGGCTAGGCAATTTACTTGATTGGTTTATCAATTAAATCACACGATGCTTAATTAAATGCAACATTAACACGACATAGTTAAATAAAAATATAATTCACTTAATTGATAAATATTTTCTAAATATATTTATAATGCGACGTAATATTCTCAATCATTACAAAGAGTCTACCCTAGTTTCCAAGATTAAGGAGCTAGAGAAAATAATCTCCACTTTGAATAAGTCTTCATTTTCCACGGATTCCCTGATCACAAGTCAGAGACTAAACTTTGACAGATTAGGTTTAAAATTTGAGAAATCTCCCTCAAATCAATGTGAGGGCGTACACATTAAAATGAACAACCACACTACTTCTACTTCGCATAGGAGTATTGTGTTTGTGAAGTATAAACAAATCAATAAGCCAAATATTCTAAACTTTACTATTTCTGTTAATCTCATTTTAGTCCTTAAAAACAATAGATCTCGTACTGCTCTCTATTTTGAGAAACCTCATAGTGAAGTTAATCCTATGACCAAACCAAGAAGGATCGTAGAGTCAGTAAAAACTCACTCTATAAACAAACCTGGTAACAATCGTAGAGTTACCTCTTACTTTACGAACTTTTAAAATTGTATAACAGTATGAAAGTAGAAATAGTTTGATCTAGAAGAAAGGCTAAAAGGTTTTAATGCCCCAAACTTAACTCGAGAGGAAATGATTCATTTCACACACACAAGCATCTAATATGCAAAGTGTTATAACTGTTATATCTATGGTCATATTGTTGTTATGTGTAACTTTAATGATTATCATGTGTTTAGAATACCTAAAATTAGACAAATCTGAGTTCCAAATAGGACTAACCCATCTAGACCTAAACAAGTTTGGGTACCAAAATGAAGCTTGATCTATTCTTGTAGGAAAAGTGTTGATTTGTAAAAATCCATACACATATAATTAAATTACATAATAAAGCAGAAGCATGCCAAAAATCATATTTAAAAACTTTTACAAACCATAAAATCAGGGTTGACCTTTATGCACAATTATTGATTAAACAAGAAGGAGTTAGAGATGTATACCCTTGTAGATACTATTCTTCAACAGTTACGAGTTCACCTCTAATTCATTCACATTCTTCTTTAAATTCATCGATTAGATTCTTCAGACCAACGTTAGTTACTCAAGTGTGTAGCCTCTAGAGATGATCCACCAAGAAAAATATGGATTCAAGAAATATTTTGATTCTACTAGATCTTGGGTGAGGAAAAACCCTAGTTTTTCTCTCTCTTTTAATTCCTTAGATATAGAGAATTGTGTAAGTAACCCCAAATAATAATAAGACTTCTCTTATTTATAAATTTGTCCGACCATCCTAAACTCTTTAAGAATATGGTTCTAATTTAATTCTTATTTTAATTAGGAACTAAATTAATTATTATAATAATTACAACTCATAAACCATTTAAGAACTTAATTACTTATAATAATTATAAATACTTATTAATTAATTCATAAACCATTTAGAAACTAAATAATAATAATAATAATAATAATAATAATAATAATAATAATAATAATAATAATAATAATAATAATAATAATAATAATAATAAAAATAATAATAATGACTCCTCTTATTAATTTTAAAAAATTAGTATTTCTAAAATACTAAATTATAAATATTAATTTATTTAATTTATTCTACTACCATAGTTTAAATTAAATGTACCTAATTAATTATTACAATTATGCCACTTATTTCTTAAATAAATATTTTTCTTTTGCGGTGTGACCTTTTAGGTTCTCCATATTATACCGGTTGTAGAATAAATAAATTAGAACCATTTTAATCTTATTTATATAAATAAATTAAATTATTTAATTCATTTAAATAAATAATATTTTTTCCACAATAAGGGTAAGCCCCTTTAGCGAGCAACGACTTTTCAGATAATATGAATTTTAACATTTGATCACAAAAGAACTTATTCCACGAATAGTTACCGCACAATTCAATCCTTCTATTATACAATGTCACAATCAAATATAAGACATATAATTACTGTCAAGTCATATTTTATTTGATCATATGCATTTTAATTCTCAAATACACCACTCTAATTAATGTAAATTATAAATTCCTTTTTAATTTCTATTCTGCCTTGGCCAAGGACTCTTGAGTTGTCATTTATTGTAACGCATAAGATAATCTCTCCCTTTACGAAAAGTGGTAAATCCTTTGTTAAACATTCACCTATCTTTATGTACAATTTATTATACCTGAGCATACCCTTTATTATACCCAAATAGTCTTAAGGTACATGTCAAAGTATTACTCATCATACACAAGATACTATAATGATCTCAAGTCTAAGGATCACTCGTAATACTATTACAAAAGAAACTCCTATTGACAAGTAAGTAAAACTCCATTAAGTGTTCCATGAGCGAGTCACGTTCAGTGAACTTATTCTCTAATAAGCTCCTGCATACTTGTTTTAGTGTCTCCACACAAATGATTATGAGATCAATCATCCTCTTAAAAAGAGCAAGAATAGTATGTACTAATCTATCCGAATTCACTAATCCTTTTTTTAGTCATACCATGATTAGGAACATTTTTAGTTCTGAGCTATCTAGAATTTAAATCTCATTAGCGTGATCATCATCATGATTCTAAAATTATTGTTAAAAATTATGAGTTTATCATAATTAATTCGACAATTAAATATAAATAAAGAAAATGTCTTTAAATAAATGAATCATTTTATTAATAAATGAATAAGATTACAAAGTATATGCTACATCATGTCAAATGTGATTGGCTTATATGCATATTACTTTTAGCCTCCCACTTGCACTAAAGTCAATCGTCATGGTATCTAATACCCATCTTCTCAAAGTGATGATCAAATAACGCTTTAGTAAATAGATCTGCAATGTTATCTTGAGAGTCTACTCACTCCACGGTGATGTCTCCCCTTTCAATGATTTCTCTAATCAAATAAAACCGCCGCAACACATGTTTGAATTTTTTATGAGACCTAGGTTCCTTGACTTGTGCAACAGTTCTCGTGTTGTCATAAAATAATAACACTGGTCCTTGAATGCTAGGAACCACCCTGAGTTTGGTTATGAACTTCTTCATCTAAATAGCTTCCTTTGCAGCTTCACTTGCAACTCACTTTGTCTCTGTCACTGAAACAACAACTGTTTGCTGCTTGAAACTCTTCTAACTCACTACGCCACCGTTTAAGGTAAACACATAAGCTGAAAAGGATTTGTTTTCATCTTGGACAGTTTGAAAACTTGAGTCTATATAGCCCTCTAATTTTAAATTAGACCCACCGTAGACAAAGAAATACATCAATAGTTCTTCTTAAGTCTTTAAGATGTTTTCCAGTGCCTTCCAGTGTTCTTCTCAAAGATTTGACTAATATTTTCTTGTCACACTAAGTGCATAAGCAATATCAGGTCTAGTACATATCATTCCGTATATGATAAATCCTATTGCTAAGGCATAAGAAATCTTACTCATACGGTCTCCTTCTTCAGGTGTCTTTGGGGCCGGTTTCTTAGATAGATCTATTCCATGACTCGTTGGTATGAGTTCTCTTTTGGAATTTTTCATACTAAACTTCTTTAGTATCAAATTAATGTACTTTCCTTGGGACAAGTCAAACATCCTATTAGATCTATCTTTATAGATCTAGACAACCATATCTTGATCGACTGAAGTATAGGAATATCATTCTCTATCAGTAATATATCATCAACATATAATACTAGAAATATAACAGTGCTACCACTAACCTTCTTGTACACATATGGTTCATTCTCGTTTTTTATAAAATCAAACTCTTTGATTATCTCGTCAAAAAAAATGTTCCATCTTTGAGAAGCTTGCTTCAATCCATAAATGGATTGTTGTAGCTTACAAACTTGATTTGTTCCAATCTTTGAAACAAAACCCTCCGACTCTTTCATATATACATCATCTTCTAGTTTTCTCATTAAGGAAGATAGTTTTCACGTCAATTTGCCAGATTTTGTAGTCATAATAAGCTGCCTTCGCAATCAAAATTCGAATGACTTGAGCATTGTTACTGGTGATAAGGTTTCATCATAATCAACACCTTGTCTTTGTTTAAAAAATTTTGCAACCATGTTAAGTGGGTTTTATACCCACAAATTAGGTATTTCTGACTTGATAATTTGCTAGTTTTTTGAGTATTTTTATACTTAAGTTTGGTTGATTTTTATGTTTTTCTCTTATTTTGCAGGAAATGAAATTTAGGGGCAAAATGGGAATTCCAACATTGGAGAGCGCAGCTACACTTGAATGCCTAACCAGAGTCCAACGGCTTAAAGCGCAGCTACGCTGGAATTGGGTGCAGCTGCGCTGTGTCACAATTTCAGTTACTCAAGTGTTGTTATGATGGGTCACATGCGATAAAAAATTGGACTTTTTTAGATCTCAAGGGGAGAGGACATAGGAGGCAGAGGCAGTGCTGAAAGAAGAATATAGAGCAAAAAGAAAGCACTGGAGATCAAGGATTTTCAAGGAGGAGAAGAAAATCAAAAGCAAAAATTCAGCAAATTAAAGGAGCAAGATAGAAGCTTAAAGGAAGGGAACCAAAGGATCATTATATATACAGTTTTTCTCTTTTCTCAACCTGTATTTTAAACTTCGAGACGTTTGAATCTTTGTGGATGGTGATTTTAATTAATTCAAGCATGAACTAATTTTCTTCATTGAAGGCTACAAATGATCTTTATGCAAAAGTTAAATTAATTTACTGTTTGTTAGTTATAAATGCTTATTTGTGGATTGTCTATCATATCTGCATTTAATTGGTTAATTACTTAACCAGTAGTTAATTTGGTAACTTATAAAAAGTTAAGAGACGGAGTATAAGTTTAGACCTCTGTACAATATCATGTATTTATGATTTCTGTGTTGATGGAACTCATAATTTGCTAACAAGATAGAAATATTCTTATTCACCATATGTAATATTAAGAGAGCATGTGCTAATTATCCTTGTTAATTCAACTCACATAGAGATACAGTGTTTTGATTAATTAGAACATTCTTCATAGTTCTATTCCTTAATCGGTAGATTTAAAGGGTTTCATTGTGTGATCATTGATAGATACACATAAACATTATAAAGAGTTCTTGGTTAACAATTCAACTATAAACATCATAACTAGAAGGGGTAAAAAGGTTTGAATGTTGCATAGAGTGAAATTATAGTCTTAAGTCTTTAATTTGAATTTTTAATCTTTGGTAATTTGTAGTTTTTATTATTAATTCATGTACAAACTAAATTTCAATCATCTTAAATCATGAGTTTAACTGAGATTAGTTTTAGTCAAAGATTATTTAATATTGTTTATTGAATACAACTTCTCGTGGGGCGACATATTGCTTGCCATAATATTACTATCTGACCACGTATATTTGCATGAATTTTCTTAGCATTGAATTTTGGCAACAAACCCATCAGGCCTTAGAGGTCTCCACCTTGTCGTCTGCTCCAGTCTTTCTTTTAAAGACCCATTTACACCTAATGGACTTTATGCCCTCATGTGGAGTAACCAAAGTCCATACTTGGTTTTCATACATGGAATCTATCTCAGATTTCATGGTCGTTCTTGGTCGAAATCGGAACTGTTTATTTATATTTTATTTATTAGCTAAATTTCGATCTCGAATTCATTTGAATGAATAGTGTGCAAGCATACACGATCAACAAGTAATAAAGTGAAAGTAAGAGTCGATCTCACGAGAAATTAGTTCTAACGGGTTCTAAATACCGATTCCATCAAGTTGATCTTAATTCAAATAGTTAATTGAATGGAAGAAAGGGAAATAAAAACAAAATAAATTAACAATTAAACTAATAAAGAAGTACAGATAGATGAACCTATGATAACATTTTCTCCTAACACTTCTTTTAAATTTCCTAACTCTCTCTATTTGATCATACGATCACGATGACTTGTTAACCAAGAACACAATAGTATTTACACGCCTCTTTTGAAGGACATATAAACATACCAAATCTAAACCTATCATATTCAATAGAATACAGACAAAGACACCCAAGCTAAGCATTTCTCTATATGTCTATGAGAAATAGCAAAGCAAGGATTTGAAGCACAAATTCTCACATTGGTTACATATGGCACATAGGTATATGTCTATTCTATGGACAAGTTATGCATAAGCTCCTAAGAATGCATAGCACAACACATGTTATCATATTCAGGTCAAAACACTATAATCCATTTTCCAATTTCATATAGGTAATCAAACTAACCACTTGGCCAAGCAATTAACATGAAGAAAAAAATGTGATAATCCAATTTATATGGTGTCATCCAAGAGACAACAAACCATAGCCAATGAAGCACAAAAATATGCAAAATACAAGACAAACTTCACTTGGACAATTTGCCGAACACTTGGCGTGCACAATGAAATTCTTCTTTCAAAGAACTCACAAATGCAACAACAACCAAATATGATAAAGAGATTCAATTAAACTACGTACTATATTTCCAACACAATCACAGATTCCATGATCAAGCCAAAACAAATGAGTAAAACCACATCAAACATGCATACAACATATACATAGCTAATGAGATCAAAATAACAATCACAATGGCTAAAACATGGAATGGATTCAATATAACACATAGATATTACATCCATGGATCAATATTCATCCATTCATTGGATTTACAATCCAACATTGTTCCAAAAATAAACCAACATCAATGGAATACATAAATAAAGGAAGAGAAAAGAAAAGAAAACACATAACTCCCCTCAATCCATAGCTTCCAATTGATGTTGAATCCTATTCCTAGTAACCATGGAAGGTGCCTTTCATCTTCTCTTGGCCTCCAAAATCACCTCTAGTAATCTCCCAAAGATGAGGAAATGAAATTATAATGTTTAGGGCTGCAGTTTTTCTCTTTAAAACTGATTTTTGTGCATAAGAACAGTGCACCACCATAGCGGTCAAAGGCAGCGCTGAGGCGGTCAAACATTCTACTCAATTCTGATTTTATACTACCGCTGTGGCGGTGGAAAGCACCGCTGCGGTGCTCTTATGCTCTGCCTAGATCTGCTCCCTTTTTAGACTGTTGTAACATCATTCAGTGTTTTGGTCATAACTCTCTCATCTGACCTCCGATTGAGATGATTTAAGATGTTTTGGAAATCTAAGAAGTAGATCTACAACTTTCATGTTGGAAGAATTGAGAGATACTAGCTGGATCAAGGTGTAAATTGGGTCACAAGTGACTATTGCGTAAATAACAAGCTGAAAATCCAAATCTGGCAACTCCAAGCTTTGATCCAAACCGCCCTTTTTCCAAAATCCTACGAAACAAAGTAAAAACATATAAAAGTAATATACAACCTAAAAAAAATTAAAACACATAAAAACTAACATAGAATACTAAAGAATTCACGAATTATTAAGTCTAAAATGTATCCAAAAAATAGGTATAAAAATCAATCATCAATCGTTAGCCATTTCTCTGAGTCTTTACTACTCATAACCTCTTCGTAAGCCAATTGATCATTATTATTTATGATTCGTTCCTTATCATCGTCTTCTATAAAGAAACCATACCTATCAAGTATCTTCGGTACTATTCCAAATTTATGAATAGATTATGTTACAGTAGGTTCTTTTACTTTGTCAGGTACCTCACTTTGACCCTTAGTATTTTACAATTCTTGAACTTCTTCAAGATTTATCTTACTCCTACTAACCCCTTCAAGGATAAACTCCTTTTCTAATAAGGTACCATATTTTACAACAAATACATTTTGATCAGTTGGATGATAGAAGTAATATCCTAAACTTTTTTAGGATATACCACAAATTTACACTTATCGGATCTTAACTCTAACTTAGTACTCTCAAACCTTTTGACATAAGCTGGACAACCCCAAATCTTAACAGGCTTAAGACATGATTTTTGCCCTGTTCATATCTCATATGGGGTCTTGGAGACGGATTTTGAAGGTACCTTATTAAGTAGGTATGCAGTCATTTTTAGGGCATAACCCTAGAAGAAAAGTGGAAGATCGGTAAAACTCATCAAAGAACAAACCATGTCTAACAAGGTTCAATTTCTCCTTTCGGATACACCATTCAGTTACGGCGTGCCTAGTGAAGTCCATTTTGAGATTATACCATTTTCTTTGAGATAATCGAGAAACGCATTGCTTAAGTATTCACCTCCTCGATCCTATCGAATAATCTTAATACTCTTGCCATTTTATTTATATACTTCACTTCTGAATTCTTTGAACTTTTTAAATGATTCAAACTTGTATTTCGTCAAATACACATATCCAAATCTAGAATGATCATCGGTGAAAATAATAAAACATGAATGCCCTCCTCATACATATATTATCATAGGTTCACATACATCTGTGTGTGTCAACTCTAATAACTCTGCAGCTCTTTCTCCTTTTTCACTAAATGGAGATTTAGTTATTTTTTCCATGAAACAAGATTCACAAGTTGGATATAATTCATAATCAGGTAGCTCTAAAAGTTCATCTTTATGCAACTTGTTTAATCTTATTTCATTAATATGACTGAGTCTATAGTGCTATATAAAGGTATAATTTACATTATCTCTCTTTCTTTTCTTAGTTTGTTCAATTTGAAAAATACTTTCATGCAAGTCAAGTAAGTAAAGCCCATCACATAATTTGTCAATACCATACAAAACATTATCATTATAAATAGAGCAACTGTTGTTCTTTATTATAATGTCAAAATCATATTTGTCCAACATAGAAATTGAAATAATATTTCTAGTCAGTACTGGAATATAATAATAATTATTTAAGCTTATGGACTTCCCGTAGGCAGTAATAAACAATAAGTTCATATGGCTAATGCAGCAACCTTTGCTCTTTTCCCCATACGCAGGACGACTTCTCCTTTGTTTAGCTTTATAATTCTGCTTAGTCCTTGCATAGTATTACATATGTGAGACCCACGGCCGGTATCTAATACCTAAGTAGAACTTTAACTTACAAAAAGATTTATTTCAATCATGAACAAACCTTGATCTGAAGTTTAAGCTTCTTCAAACTTCTTCTACTTTGACTCTACAAGATACTCCTTGAAGTTTCTCTTCCGGTGACCCGACTTATTGTAATGGAAGCATATTCCTTTACTATTAGGATCATTCTTATTATTATCCTTAGGAATTCACTTTGCCCTTAGCCTTCTTCTTTTTATTTTTTTTAGAAGAACCCTTAGATCTCTTCCTCTTTTTGGAAGAATCATCTACCAACAAAACTTGGTCTTTCTTGGATGGAAAGTGACCCTCCACAGTTTTCAACATCTTAAGTAACTCAAGTAAGTTGATGTCCAACTTATTCATATGAAGTTCACAACAAATTGTGAGAAGATGTCTGAGAGTGACTGTAAGATTAAATCTTGGCTTAACTCCCCATCCATTATGAATCCTAATTGTCTAAGTTGTTCAATCAAATTGATCATCTTAAGGACATGAGCCTCAACGGTAGTGTCCTCGGTCATCCGAGATCGGAAGACCTCCTTAGATATCTGATATCTAGCAGTTCTACTTTTCGCACCATAAAGGCCCTTAAGGTGCAACATTATAGTAGAAGCATCCATCTTTTCATGCTGACGTTGAAGCTCGTCACTCATAGATGCAAGCATGATGCATTGAGTCACGGTTGCATCATCTTGCCACTTCTGAAAAGTAGCAATCTCTTTCTCAAATGCTTCTTCTGCAATACTTGCAAGGACAGGTGAATTTAAGACCTAGGAAAGCTTTTCGCCAGTTAGAATAATTCTCAAATTCCTTAACCAGTCCGTGTAATTCAACACAATCAATTTGTTAGCATCAAGTATTCTATGCAATATTAATGAATTTGACATTTGTAAAATTTTGCATGTGAAATAGATAACATTTAGCATACATTCATTTTATTAATTACCAAAATAAATTAGATCTTTATTTAAATTGGTATCTCCCACTATTTTTATCAAACTATATTACCCTCCTCATATAGTTCGACAAATCTAATTAAAGATTTGTTAGTGAGATAAGGATCCTATCAACATAAATACAGTATTGTGTGTGCACAACAAACTATATTTATTCAATAGGTAAATAACTTTTGTCAATTATATCATCATGTAACTCCTTATTATTTTGCCTCTTAGATTATATATAATGATCAAGTATGTACACATCTGAATCAAAATTATCCAAGTTTGACCTAGCATTTTTATATAAGTGAAGAAAAAAATACCGTCTTTGTATGTGCACAACAAAATAATATTGTTCAATTCCTTATAAACGTCCAATGTAATAAAACAACATCTTAAATAATCAATATAAGTCTTCTATGTGCACAACAAATGTATATTGAGTATTTGATGCTTTGTCATTTTATCATGCAATAAGGTGACGTTTAATATCTTAATATCTTTGAACGTTACAACTTAATATTGTTTGCCTTGAGGGCTTTATTATTAATTATCTCATCCTGTTTAGCGCACATGCACATATATATATAAAATACGCGTCATATTATTTAACATGCAAACCTTGTTTGATAATATATAATATATACATAATTAACATGTATATATAGAATACTATATTCTACTTAGATTGATTATGGACTTTTATTCTAGTTACTAGAGTCACCAAATGAACCAAAAGGTTAAACCTAGGGTGCAAGAACAAATATATACAAATGTAACTATTACATTTATAATCCGGGCTCCATTACAAACAGCTCTTCAAGCACTCCTTGCTCTTCAGCTCCAATTCTTCAAATAATTCTATCTAATCTTATTACAATCTATTTTCATAAAACAAAAATATTGATCAACAGTCAAGGAAAAATACATAAAAGAGAGATAGAAATTACACAACAAAAATTAGAAAAGATTAAGTGCGCATACCCTATTTATAAAACATATTCATTCATGCACCCACATTAAATAAATCTAATCTCATTAGTCAATAGTCCATAATCAATCCTTTGTATTATCATACATACCATCATATGCATAAATACAACATATTCATCTCATGAATTAAAATTATTCCATATATATATATATCGATAGCATTTAATTGACAATTTAGTTTGCATGAAATCTAATTTCATGTTTAAAATAAACACTTTATTTAAATTATAAAATCATCTAAAATAAACCTTTTATTTTATAGCTTTGAAAAATTGCACACAAAAAAAATCAAAAAATAAATTCTGTCATCTAATGCTCTGGTGTTGTTATGTAGTACAAAAACATCGCCCCAGCGCTGGACAGCGCCCCGACTCTAGAACGCAACGCAAACACAACACCCCAGTGCTAGTCGCCAAAATTCGTTTCTACAGTAGCTATTTTTGCTCCTTTTGATCCAAAATTTGATTTTTGCTTCATGTTTTCAAAATTCAGGATTTTAAACAATAAATAATGCCCAATAAATTGTTCTAAACACATACCCATACATATACAGAATCAAAATAATTAATAATTAGCATAAAATTTGACTCTTGATGCCATTGTTGGTTTGCAAAAATCCACAGACATATAATCAAATTACATAATAAAGCGGAAACATAACAAAAATTATATTTTAAAATTTTTAGAAACCATAAAACCAGGATTAACCTTTATGCATAATTATTAATTAAATATGGAGTTAGAGATTTATACCCTTATAGCTACTATTCTTCAATAGGGACGAGTTCACCTCCAATTCTTTTGCGTTTTTCTTTAAATCCATTGATTAGATTCTTCATATCAACTTTAGCTACCTAAATGTGTAGCCCCTAAAGGTGATCCACCAAGAAAAATATAGATTTAAGAAGTATTTTGATTCTACTGGATCTTGGGTGGTGGAAACCCTAGAGAATTGTGTAAGTAACCCAAATCATAATAAGATTTCTCTTATTTATAGATTTGTCCAACCATCCTAAACTCTTTTGGAATACGGTTCTAATTTAATTCTCATTTTAATTAGGAACCAAATTAATTATTATAATAATTATAACTCCTAAAGTATTTAAAAACTTAATTACTTTTAATAATTACAAATACTTATTAATTAATTCATAAACCATTTAGGAACTAAATAATTTATAATTAGTATTTTTAAAATACTAAATTATAAATATTAAACTATTTAACTTATTTTATCACTATAGTATAAATTAAATATACTTAATTTATTATTAAAACTACGTCACTTATTTCTTAAATAAATATCTCTCTTTTGCGATATGACCTTTTAGGTTCTTCATATTATATAAATTAAAATCATTCTAATCTTATTTATATAAGTGAATTAAACTATTTAATTTATTTAAATAAATAATATTTATTTCATAATAAGAGTAAGTCCCTTTAGCGATCAACGACTTTCTAGTTAATATGAATTGTAGCATTTAATCACAAAAGAACCTATTCCATTAATAGTTACCGTATAATTCAATCATTCTACCATAAAATGTCTCAATCAAATGTAAGACATGGAATTACTATCAAGTCATATTTTATTTGATCATATGCATTTCGATTCACAAATGCATAACTCTAATTAATATAAATTAAAAATTCCTTTCTAATTTTTATTCTGCATTTTTCAATGACTCATGTGCTGTCATTTATCGAATCACATTAGACATTCTCACCCTTTATTAGAAGTGGTAGATCCTTTGTTGATCATTCACCTATCTCAATATATAACTTATTATACCCGAGCATACTTTTGGTTATACCCAAATAGTCTTAAGGTATATGTAAAAGTATAACTCATCATACATAAGGTACTATGATGATTTTAAGTCCAATGATTATTTGTACTACTATCACATGAGGAACTCCTATTAACATGTAAGTAAAACTCTATTAGGTATTTCGTGAATGAGTCACGTTCAGCGAATTTATTCTCTAATAAGCACATACATACTTATTTTAGTGTCTTCACACAAATGATGATGAGATCAATCATCCTCTTCAAAAGAGAAATCATGGTATGTACTAATATATCCGGATTCACTAATTCCTTTTTTAGTAATCCCACGATTAGGAACAATTTTAGTTTTGAGCTATCTATAATTTAGATCTCATTAGCATGATCATCATCATGATTCTAAAAGTATTGTTCAAAACTATGGGTTTATCACAATTAATTCAACAATTAAATATGGATAAATTAAATGTCTTTAAATAAATAAACTCTTTTATTAATAAATGAATAAGACTACAAATATATGTTATATCACATCAAGTGTGATTGACTTGTGTGCATACTACTTTTAAAAAGAACTCCACTAACACAACATGGTATCTAAATAGTGGATGTTCAAGGCATAAAATAGAAAACTGAGCTCTACTGTCAAGCTTCATAGAAATGGATGGTCCAATGGTTATCCTTAGAGATAACAACTCTAGTAAGACCAGAGGATACAACACCATAGGAAATGGTGTTGTTTCTTTTATGAAAGTTGCTCATGTTAAAAGATTGAAGCATAATCTACTAAGTATCAACCAATTGTGCGATAAGGGACACCAACTAGTTTTTCTCAACAACCAATGTGAAATAAAATATCTGAAAACAAATTTTCTAAAGCTAATTGGGACAAGAAATGATAATGTTTATGTGGTGGATCTGACAAAGTTGAGTTTATCTGCAACAGCTTGCTTCTTTGCCAAGGCTTCAGAAGATTAAGCTAATTATAACATAGAAGACTCTCCCATGTCAACTTCAAGAGCATGTCCAAGTTAGTCGCCAAAGATCTTGTCTTTGGACTATCCAAGCTGACCTTCATCAAAAAGAAGCCATGCAAAGCCTGTCAGCTAGGGAAACAAACAAGAGTCTCATTCAAGAATAAGATAGTCAACTCCAACAACAGGCCCTACAACTACTACATATGGAATTTTTAGGGCCTATACCTATTGTCAGCCTTGGAGGAAAGAACTACAGTTTAGTCATAGTAGATGACTACAACATATTCACATGGGTATTCTTTATGGCCTCTAAGGATGCAACTTGCTCAAACTTAATTAAATTTTTAAAGTTGGTTGAGAATGAGAGGGCTGAAAAGATTAAGATAATAATGAGTGATCATGGAAGAGAATTCAATGTTTTTGAGGTGAACCAGTTCTGTGAAAAAAAAATGGAATTCATCATAACTTCTCTACACTAAGAACACCACAACAGAATGGTGTAGCAAAAAGAAAGAAAATAACTATCATTAAAGCAAGAAAGACACTTTTGACAGTTACAAAGATGCCAGAATATTTTTGGGCTGAAGCAGTCAACACTACCTGTTATACTTAGAATTGATCTCTGATCCACTCCACACTTAAGAAGACACCCTACAAACTCTAGAAAGGGAGGAAACCTAATCTTGGCTACCTGTGCATCTTTAGTTATACCTGCTACATCCTAAACAATGGTAAGAGCTATCTGACAAAGTTCTAACCAAAGTCAGACGAATGT
This sequence comes from Hedera helix, assembly GCA_947179155.2. Taxonomy (NCBI): domain Eukaryota; kingdom Viridiplantae; phylum Streptophyta; class Magnoliopsida; order Apiales; family Araliaceae; genus Hedera; species Hedera helix. Next base: position 21,094,780 of record OX359270.1, read on the forward strand.
ATCTTTTTTGGCTTTTTAGATACTAGCAAAGCTTACTGTGTTTTCAATAAAAGATTGTTAACTATTAAAGTTTCAATTTATATAGTTTTTTATGAAACTCACAAATTAGAGCCAAGTAAGGCTACCATTATTAATGAGCACATAGAACAGGTAAACACTACAAACAATCAACATGTGGTTGTAAAGTTTGAAGCTGTAAACGAAGAACTGGTGGATCCTACGATTGTCACCATAACAATCGTAGAGCTAAATGGAAAAAATCGTATAGCCAATCGCTTCAGACATAGGCACTCTACAAACTAAAGATCCATCAACCTTAGGACCAGTATAGAACCAATCTTGAAAAACTCTAACAAGAAGGCACAAGGACAGATGTTCCACTAGGAAGAAGATGGGCAATGGATCACACACAAAACCTTATCAATATGGTTTAGAATCAGTCACTCCCATGAAGACTTCCATGGCTCCTGCTACTAAACTAGACAAAGATGAAAATGGTAAAAGTATTAATATTACTCAATACAGATGTATGATTGGCTCTCTCCTATATTTGACTGTTAATAGGCCAGACATTATGTTTGCAACATGTATTTATGCTAGATTTTAAGCTAATCCTGAGGAATCTCACTTGATCATTATCAAAATAATATTTAGATATCTCAAATGTACTCTTGATTTGGATTTATGGTATCCCGAAGAGTCTTCCTTTAATCTAATTGGATATTCAGATGCTAACTTTGCAGGATACATAATAGACAGATAAAAGTACTAGTGGAACTTGCCAACTGCTAGAGAATAGATTTATTTCATGGTTTAGCAAAAAGCAAAATTTAGTATCAACTTCTACTACAGAAGCTGAGTACATTGTTGCTAAAAACTGTTGTGCATAAATCTTATGGATTAAAAATCAGTTAGTTGACTATGGGTTTGAGTTTAAGTCTATTCATATTTATTGTAATGACACTAATGTAATTGCTATAACTCATATTCATGTTCTGCATTCTAGGACTAAACATATAGACATAAAGTATCACTTCATTATGGATCATGTTTTAAATGGCAATATCACTTTACAGTTTATCCCTATAGATGATCAACTTGTTGATGCGTTTACAAATTCTTTAGATGAAACTAGATTTAATAAGTTAATTAATGAATTAGACATGTTGACCTTAAGTTGATTATATATATTGTCTTGTTAGTCTAACCATGCAGGTGAAGATCGTAGAGTGTGAATGATTTATGATGGATCGTAGAACTAAGTTAATCGCAAAGCGCATACTTAGTGAATGACTAATCTGTGAAAGCTGAAGGCTTATATTCCACTCTACGTGCTCGAGTTATATATTTGTAGTGTAAAAGTCAAAGGTCAAATCAGCGAGTGATGTATATGACTAAACAAAAGCGAGTAGAAGTCAAACAATCATGAGAGAATAGCTTACATAAATAACATATAGAAGCAAACTGATAGGCGTATCTGCTATAGTCGACTATGTCGCCTAACAAATAAGTAAGAACTTAACACTTGTCCTACTCAGCCAAATTTAAAAAGGCGTATTCAATTTTTCAAATGTTCTGACTCCTTGAATACCCAGATCATTATTACTTTTCAAATTGTCTCTTCACCTATCTTTAAAATAAAGTATTCATTAACAATAATCTCTCTTAAATGAACTTTCATAGTTTTCTTTTATTTGAAACCCTAACCTTTAAGAAAGTTCAGAGCTCTATCTTGATTTCTCTAAGCTTCATTTTTATCACTATTCAAAAATCAAATTGGCTTCAATCATATTGTTGTTAAGGCTTACATCAATAGATTCCTCTCTCCCGAATGCGAATCAAGCCTTTTACTATTTAGATCTAAAGAAATTTGGATCTTCTCAAGACTTGAAGAAGAGATTCATCTCAATTGGAAGATGGATAATGAAGAAATTCAAACAGAAGTGAAAGAAAAACTTCTCTTCATTAGTCCAAATACTCTGTACCTAGAAAAAGAAGAATCTGGGTTCAATCTAGTTAATGCTAGAGTATATCTCAAAGAGTTGGATATAGGATATCAAATTGTCCATCAGGTCCCTAAAAATGAGGATCTTCCTATGGCACGACCTTTAGACTACCATTTTAGGAAGTCTAAAAGATATTGAAGCCAATGTTATTAGCTATTAAGGGGGAGGATATAGTTGTTTCCATAGGGAGGATGAAATTCAAAAGAAGAAAAAAACTGAGTGAAACCATCTACCTTGAAACACATTAAGACCCAGTTAGGCTAAAGGAGGTAAGATGTTATGCCTTGGGCATTTAAGTCCCGGATCTCCGCAGAAGCTGAAAAACACAAACAGCGACTCAAAGCATGAGAGAGACTTTGAAATGATGTTAACAAAAAAAAAAAAGGGAAAAAAGAAGTGATCATGACCCATAAGTTGAAAAGATAGAAATTTGATCACAGGTCATGATCAGAGAAGGAGTTTAGAAGAAGAAGAAGATCATCGAGAAAAAGTAATAATCAGATGGGGAGTTTAAAAGACGAAGATCGTCGAGTGAAAGTGATGATATCAAAGTAGAGAAGATTGTCGAGTAGAAGTGATAATCGTAGAGCAACAAGAAGATCTTTATTTCCTCTGCTTTGATTATAACTGGTATAACTACTTAATTGTAAAAATCTTATGTTATACAGTTAGACAAGTGTTGTATGTTGTTGGTGTAAACAACACTTGTCCAATCCTTTGTAAACCACCAATTGCATCAATAAAGTTCATATTTTTTTTATAGATATTACAGTTTCTAACTATATATAAGAGCGTGTTTAAATTATGTATTGTATGTATTAAAGTTATTAATGATTGTTGAAAATTACTTGTATTTGTCATCATCAAATAGGGGGAGATTATAAATGCATTTATGTTTAAACTTTGTTAATGGGCTTAATGATGATATAATGATAATAAGCTTAATGTATATGTGTATAAACAAAAATAAGTAATATTGTAAAGTTCTTAAAGATAAAATCATTGTACAAGGACTTAGGAACTAAAGTTTTATCATTTTATAAAGCCCTTATAGAGTCTTTCAATGTACAAGGACTTACACTCTGTTTCTGAGTTTTAAAATGGACAGAAAAGAAAAGAAATGATTGAAAAACTTATGTGTTTTGTCCAATTCTTGTGTTTCTGAGTTTTTTAATAAACGAAAAAGCAAAAAAATTGATAGAAAACTTGGCACTTTTTCAACCAAAAATTTTCATCCAAAATTGGCATAATTTGGATGGAAAAGAAAAAGGAACAAGTAATTTTTTCATAATACCCATATTATCCTCAACTTGTAGTATAACAATTTTTAAATTACAACCAATGACCCTAATTTCTTTTTATTACGTATCTACTAAACTTAGGCTGAGAGAGAGAAAAAAACTATTTCATTATCGAATATTCTCCACCAAAAACTTAGTAAATTATTTAGATTTTGAATCTTCGTATTTTTTCTTGATTTTCATTTCCTATAGAAAGAAAGATTAATGCTTTGTTTCTATTCTTGTTATTGATAATATTTTGATGTAATATTGTTGGATTTATTTGAAAGTTGTAATCTCTTTTGGATCAAAATGGTGTATATGTTCGACATGCCTCCATTGACAACTGAAGCAATCGAGCAGCTGGAAAATGTTGATCATGACTTATATGGTTTCCGAAATGAAGATATAGGAGAGATTAATATTATGTACAGAAGAAGGACTGGAGTTTATTGGCTTATTATTCCTAAACAAAATGGTAAAGTTGAAAAATTAGAGCCTATGGTGGTTGAACCAACTAGAGAACCTTCCTTTGGAAAAACAGTGATTCATTGATGGACAATAAGAAGGCTGGGATATATCCAATGCCTATAAGTGCACAAGAATGATTTTGTAACATGATACCTGCTTATCATTTAGTTTATGTAAATGCAAAGGAAGAGTTAACCTGATTTAGGTTTTGAGATTAAATTTGTTCTTCCAGGTCATTAACTATTGTAAGATTATCTGCATTATGCCCCCAACTACTTAGGGAGGCGAAATAAATACTTAGCATGTTCACCATTAAATATACATACGAGTCAATCTTCTTGATTCCTAAAAAAAATAGGTGCATATTTAGGGATTATGTCAACCCGAGTTGACCTTCTTGTTAGATGTATAAAAAAAGTGTTAAATCTTAAGTCTAAGGAACATGATATGAAATTGAATAAGATATGCCCTCTTGTCGAATTTGAATTTCCCAAGGTCTATCTGATTGCATTATCATTTGAATGGAACTGCAATTTGGTGAGGAATTATTTGTTTAGCTGAGAATTTATTTCTTATGTATGGTTAATTGTGAAAAATTAGTATAAATAGTTTGTGGCGCATGTATAGTTTAAGATAAATCTTGCTGAGTTTGATTAATCAAATCAAAATTAGTATTCTCGAATTAAGTACCATAGTCTCATCTCATTCCCAAGCGTGTGAATATTTTGAAATGGCTTTACTAATTTTTATTAATTCAAGAGGTCATCCATTTCACACCATAAAATAACTATTCCATTCACTTTCATTGTTTTTCTTTTTAATGTATTGTGCATGGATTTCGTAGTTTATCATGTTCATGGCTTTAAATTAGTTGATAATTTCATAATTGATGATGTTAATAACAATTATATATAACAATGATTCAGTGAATTATTGTTTTATGTCTGTTTGGTGTTGTGTATTTAATTTTAAAACTCATTTAGTTTTATTGATTAAATAGATGATATATCACATATAATAGAAGGGTAAATTTGTAAATGTTTTTTTTTTCTTTTCATTAGAACTAAAAAACACAAGAAAAGAAAATTTTTAAATTTTCTATTAAAACTCAGAAACAACATAAATGAAAACTTTTTTAGTTTTTTATTCTATTCTTTTAAGTTATAATTAAGTTTTCTATTCTTTTCTTTTCTGTCCAAAACTCAGAAACAAAAGTATTAGGGATCAAACTTGTTAAGTTGATCCAAAATAGTAGAGTGTAGAACTTGTAAAGACTAAGTGTCCAAGTTCACAAGGCTGAAGACTTAGTTCACTAAGATCACATAATGAATTAAGCATGTGTGAAAGAGTCGTCGAGCTGAAATAAAGATATCAAGATCGCAGAGTGACTAAAGAAAACTCTATGATCGCAGAACGACTTCAGGCAAATGAGTAGAATGTAGAATCTATAAATAAACGTAGAATAAGGACTGAGCGATAAAGAATAGTATAGCGCTATTGTGATATGGAGAAGCACAGAATAATGAAGAGCTACAAAGAATGTAGAGTGAATATATAAGAGGATTGACTCTACGATCCTAGACATTTGACATCATATAGTGCAACTCCTGACATGTCAGTAACCATTCTGACATGAAGCTTTTCCAACACCCCTTTAACCTGAATATCCTCAAAAGGTGTTAACTAAAAGAAAGATATCCAATCAGTCGCATTTCTAACAGTTATATTGCAGAAACCAATTCTGTCATAGGACACAATAAACTAACAAATCAAGCAGCTGCAGCTGCAGCTGCAGCTGCAGCTGTCAGCCAGTGTGACAATCTACAACAAAATACTTTTGAGGCAGACATCAGACAAAGTAACGGTAACTTTCAAACGGACATTTTTCTGAGAAAAATCTCTAAATAGATTTCATCTTTAGAGTTCAAAGTTGTCGATTGATCAAGCACATTCATGAGATAAAGCTTATAACTCTAAACGTTCAAAGCATTCCTAAAATTCAAAGGTCGCTCTACACTTTCTGGAAAGCCACTCTATGCCTTAGAAAGAAATCGATCACATTGCTAAGTCATTCAAAAAAACGAGCTTAATTGCAACTTAGCAACACTTCAAACTCATCTACAATGATATTGAAAAGTGGAGATAGAGATCTCGCATGATCCAGAGTAATTACATAATTATTAGGTAAATAATTTGAATTTGAGATTTTAATAAAATCTATTCAACCCTCTCTTCTAAATCTCATTGTGTCATTTGAAAATAACAATAATAATTTGTTATTATTAAATTATATAAGTATAACTATTTGATTTTTAATAAGATTTTACTTATTACATAAATAGATGAACATATATCTATATATATAATTAATAGCACAAAAAGGACAAAAACTCAACCCTGAAATTATTCTTACTATCATCATTTAGGAACCTAAATTTTAGGAAAAGAAATTATTTTTTCATTTATTATTTGATTTCAAATCTTTTCATCTATATTCTTACTATCATAATTATTTATTTACCACTATCACGTAATTTCATATATTTTTTTAATTTGATAATTAGTGTTCTTTAAAATTTATATTCTTGTTAACTATAATATTTAATTATATAATATTTTATTATTATTAAATTATATAGGTATAACTCTTCGAGTTTAATTAAGATTTAATCATTACATAAATATATATAAAAGGATGAACTATTATTGTAGATTTTTTATTTTATTTAATTTTTTTATCAATAATTAGTTATACATTATTAGTTAAATAATATATTTAGAAAGAAAAATTCCTTTAACACTAAAATTTAACAATAAATTATAACTATAAATAAAATTTTATTTAACCCTCAAATCTTTTAGCAACCAAATTTCATCCTTAGAATTCGCAACCCCTCAAATCTCTTAGTCATCAAATTATATCCTTGCAATCCACAACCACAGCTACCATGGTTACTTCGCTCTTTAAAAATAATTATTATATATATAGATTGTTTCTTTTGCCTATCCCTTTAGTTGATCTCGACCAGTCAAAAGAGATAAATATAGACCTCAAGTTTATTCTTACACATTCTATTAGTCTGTTGACAATATAGATCATGATATATGGTATAGAAAAAATATAAATAATGATATTTTGTAATAATTTATATAATGATCTTTGTAAAAATTAATGTGAATTATCATGTAAGTGGTGGGTTTCACTATTTTTTACAAATGTCATTGGTAAGATCATTAGCAAAATCATTGAGCATAGCAAAGCTCTATAGAATACACCATGAACTAAAAAATAATTTTACACACACTATAATTAAAAACTATTTTAAATATTATATACATCTAAACTATTAAAAAATAGAAACTGGCACAAATTTTTGTATCAGACAATATCTTTCAATGATTAAGATCAAAAAATTATATTTGGTGTTATATTTAGTGTTGTACAGTTATACTTATTTTGAACTAAATACTTAAACACTACATTTTATTGACTTTAAACTTCTGAATGTTGTGTTTGTGTACTTATCAAAATTAAAAATAAAATAAAAAGAAAGTTGATTTTGTGTTTCATGAATATTGAATCATACTACTATGCTTACGTGACATAAAATTAAGTAAGAAATATGGACAATAAGCTCTCTAATAATACCACTCCTTTTGGGCCTTCAAGAAATTAGTACTTCTATGACAAGAAATTAGTACTTCTACGCTGTTATGTAACTGAATCGTAGTTCTATTCATATCTTTTGAATTTGCCACATTTATAATTTTAGATTTTGATATAAAAAAAAATTGTCAATCGAAAAAATAAATAAAAGTTCATTTGCAACCAGTATAACATGAATCATGATCAATCTAAATGATAATATTATATATTCTTTAATTAATTACAAAACTAGAGTGTGTATGCGCTAGTGTTTTTTCCCCCCTTCTGGAGTGTGTGAGTACATATGCGGGGAGAAGGTTGCTTTTTATTCTTAAAGACTATGAGATTTTATTATTACGGTATTTGCATCTTTTTTTAATAGTTTTTTTCTCCTTATTTTGGCAGTCGTTTGTATGATTTTTTGGTAGTTTTTTTTTTTTTTCTTTATTTTGGTAGTTGTTTATTTGATATTTAGTGTATCTTATTTTGTTTTTAATTTATTATAATTTTACTGAAAATGCAGTCATCATCTTTTATTCTGTATTTGGATAATCTGGTACCGATTCGGGATTTTGGAGTTCAATAGATACTAGTTTCCTATTTATTTTTTTTGTTGATAATAATAATGATAATAATATTAATAATAATCGGTATAACCGGTACCGAACCGATCCAATCGGTCCTATCGGTTCGGTTCAGAACTGGTCTAGTTCGGGCCGATTTTTATTGATTAAACACCCCTACTTGGAATATAAATTAAAGAGGTGGAATAAATTTTGATTCCATTTGAATGATTTATCTTTTAAAATGATCATAAATATACTTTTTTTTATTATTTATTTTTTTTATTCCATTTTCTCAATTGAAACATAGCATTAATAGAGAATGTAGACAAGATTAAAAAAGCAAGATAAAGGGCACAATACCGTGAAAAAGTAACTAAAGAAACGACTAAAGAACGCGCTACACGGAATAAATCTAGTAAAAAGCGATATCACGAACAACATGCCCAAATAAATAAAAACTGATGTGAAAGTTATCAATTGAAAAAGAATGAAGAATCGAGAAGCATACAAGTAGTGTGTTATGTATATATCAAATGTATTGTGCTCTTATTTATGTAACTATGATACAAAAGTCGTGTGTTACGTATATATGATATCTTAGCCATCATTAACCAACGGGTCATCACAACAAATTACAAATCCTGAAGGTTGGTATTTCAACTCTAAAATTTTGAGAAACATCGTTCAACTCTAAAATTCAAAAATAAAAATCTAAAATTTAGGAGACAATACTATTTTTTCATCTTTTATTTAATTTCAAAATATTTTTCATCTACACTCTTACTATTATAATTATCTCATTATCTTTTATTCTCGTGGACTTTTTAAAATTTAGTTAGTGTTCTTTAAAATTCATATTTTTGATATAAATATTAATAATATTTAATTATATAATAAATTTTTTATTATTAAATTGTACGAGTATGACTATAAGTATAACTATATTTGAATTTAAATAAAACTTTAGTATTACATAAATAGATTAATGTATGAATATATAAACAAATAATCATTAATTTAACCATTAGAACTATCACTTATATTATAATAGATGACCTATTATTGTAATTTTTAAATTTATTTAATTTTTTATTAATAATTAGTTATACATTATTAACTAAATAATATATTTTAGAAGAAAAAAAAAAATTATAAAAATTATCATACAAAATATTATCTATTATTATAATTATATATTAATATAGTATATTACAAAAAAGTATAAATAATACAATAATTTTATAACCAAACCCAAACCCGTGTTTCACACGGATAGGTCTCTCAACCCTAAAATATAGAAAATGGTCTATACATCTATATATATAATCTATTATATATATTAAAATGCAGTACAATTTAACCACAGCTTGACATGTGTCACGCTCACATTAACTCAACTTTCTACTAACATTTATTACAATTAATTTATTATTATATTTATCTAATAATTTATTTTTTGAATATTATCCCATAAACATATGAAAATAATCACAATATTTTTTTTTTAATATTATCCCATAATTACATATAACTCCCACATATAAAAATATGTAATATATTATCTATTATCTATTATATATACTAAAATGCAGTACATAAAACAGTTGTTTGACAAGTGGCTTTCTCACAATGAAACACATGTCTTAAGTATTTAATACCCTCAATCCTTACTACGATTTTGAGAATTTACTCCACTTTTTTTAATTTTCTAATATTATATATTTTATATAATTATACCATACATATAAGTTGCTTCCCAAATTACTAACCATAATTACCCATTACATTCGGCTTTTGGAATTTTAAAATATTATATACCATTTATAATATTATATTTTACATTATATCATACATATTATTATTAAATAATAATAACAAAATTGAGCTGAACCATTATTCCTGTTTTTCATATTTTATAATATTATACTACACATTACACATTAAACAAAAAAAAAAAATACAATTTACTAACCATTATATATCATTTACAATATTATACCACACACAAATAATAACAAAATTATTTTTATAATGTATGGTATAATCTACACGATCACTACAAATTTAAATTTAATTATGTTCAAACATAATTATTATATATATTAAAATGCAGTACAATTTAACCACAGCTTGACATGTGTCACGCTCACATTAACTCAACTTTCTACTAACATTTATTACAATTAATTTATTATTATATTTATCTAATAATTTATTTTTTGAATATTATCCCATAAACATATGAAAATAATCACAATATTTTTTTTTTAATATTATCCCATAATTACATATAACTCCCACATATAAAAATATGTAATATATTATCTATTATCTATTATATATACTAAAATGCAGTACATAAAACAGTTGTTTGACAAGTGGCTTTCTCACAATGAAACACATGTCTTAAGTATTTAATACCCTCAATCCTTACTACGATTTTGAGAATTTACTCCACTTTTTTTAATTTTCTAATATTATATATTTTATATAATTATACCATACATATAAGTTGCTTCCCAAATTACTAACCATAATTACCCATTAAATTCGGCTTTTGGAATTTTAAAATATTATGTACCATTTATAATATTATATTTTACATTATATCATACATATTATTATTAAATAAATAATAACAAAATTGAGCTGAACCATTATTCCTGCTTTTCATATTTTATAATATTATACTACACATTACACCTTAAACAAAAAAAAAAATACAATTTACTAACCATTATATATCATTTACAATATTATACCACACACAAATAATAACAAAATTATTTTTATAATGTATGGTATAATCTACACGATCACTACAAATTTAAATTTAATTATGTTCAAACATAATTATTATATATATTAAAATGCAGTACAATTTAACCACAGCTTGACATGTGTCACGCTCACATTAACTCAACTTTCTACTAACATTTATTACAATTAATTTATTATTATATTTATCTAATAATTTATTTTTTGAATATTATCCCATAAACATATGAAAATAATCACAATATTTTTTTTTTAATATTATCCCATAATTACATATAACTCCCACATATAAAAATATGTAATATATTATCTATTATCTATTATATATACTAAAATGCAGTACATAAAACAGTTGTTTGACAAGTGGCTTTCTCACAATGAAACACATGTCTTAAGTATTTAATACCCTCAATCCTTACTACGATTTTGAGAATTTACTCCACTTTTTTTAATTTTTTAATATTATATATTTTATATAATTATACCATACATATAAGTTGCTTCCCAAATTACTAACCATAATTACCCATTAAATTCGGCTTTTGGAATTTTAAAATATTATATACCATTTATAATATTATATTTTACATTATATCGTACATATTATTATTAAATAAATAATAACAAAATTGAGCTGAACCATTATTCCTGCTTTTCATATTTTATAATATTATACTACACATTACACCTTAAACAAAAAAAAAATACAATTTACTAACCATTATATATCATTTACAATATTATACCACACACAAATAATAACAAAATTATTTTTATAATGTATGGTATAATCTACACGATCACTACAAATTTAAATTTAATTATGTTCAAACATAATTATTATATATATTAAAATGCAGTACAATTTAACCACAGCTTGACATGTGTCACGCTCACATTAACTCAACTTTCTACTAACATTTATTACAATTAATTTATTATTATATTTATCTAATAATTTATTTTTTGAATATTATCCCATAAACATATGAAAATAATCACAATATTTTTTTTTTAATATTATCCCATAATTACATATAACTCCCACATATAAAAATATGTAATATATTATCTATTATATATTATATATACTAAAATGCAGTACATAAAACAGTTGTTTGACAAGTGGCTTTCTCACAATGAAACACATGTCTTAAGTATTTAATACCCTCAATCCTTACTACGATTTTGAGAATTTATTCCACTTTTTTTAATTTTCTAATATTATATATTTTATATAATTATACCATACATATAAGTTGCTTCCCAAATTACTAACCATAATTACCCATTAAATTCGGCTTTTGGAATTTTAAAATATTATATACCATTTATAATATTATATTTTACATTATATCATAAATATTATTATTAAATAAATAATAACAAAATTGAGCTGAACCATTATTCCTGCTTTTCATATTTTATAATATTATACTACACATTACACCTTAAACAAAAAAAAAAATACAATTTACTAACCATTATATATCATTTACAATATTATACCACACACAAATAATAACAAAATTATTTTTATAATGTATGGTATAATCTACACGATCACTACAAATTTAAATTTAATTATGTTCAAACATAATTATTATATATATTAAAATGCAGTACAATTTAACCACAGCTTGACATGTGTCACGCTCACATTAACTCAACTTTCTACTAACATTTATTACAATTAATTTATTATTATATTTATCTAATAATTTATTTTTTGAATATTATCCCATAAACATATGAAAATAATCACAATATTTTTTTTTTAATATTATCCCATAATTACATATAACTCCCACATATAAAAATATGTAATATATTATCTATTATCTATTATATATACTAAAATGCAGTACATAAAACAGTTGTTTGACAAGTGGCTTTCTCACAATGAAACACATGTCTTAAGTATTTAATACCCTCAATCCTTACTACGATTTTGAGAATTTACTCCACTTTTTTTAATTTTTTAATATTATATATTTTATATAATTATACCATACATATAAGTTGCTTCCCAAATTACTAACCATAATTACCCATTAAATTCGGCTTTTGGAATTTTAAAATATTATATACCATTTATAATATTATATTTTACATTATATCGTACATATTATTATTAAATAAATAATAACAAAATTGAGCTGAACCATTATTCCTGTTTTTCATATTTTATAATATTATACTACACATTACACCTTAAACAAAAAAAAAAATACAATTTACTAACCATTATATATCATTTACAATATTATACCACACACAAATAATAACAAAATTATTTTTATAATGTATGGTATAATCTACACGATCACTACAAATTTAAATTTAATTATGTTCAAACATAATTATTATATATATTAAAATGCAGTACAATTTAACCACAGCTTGACATGTGTCACGCTCACATTAACTCAACTTTCTACTAACATTTATTACAATTAATTTATTATTATATTTATCTAATAATTTATTTTTTGAATATTATCCCATAAACATATGAAAATAATCACAATATTTTTTTTTTAATATTATCCCATAATTACATATAACTCCCACATATAAAAATATGTAATATATTATCTATTATCTATTATATATACTAAAATGCAGTACATAAAATAGTTGTTTGACAAGTGGCTTTCTCACAATGAAACACATGTCTTAAGTATTTAATACCCTCAATCCTTACTACGATTTTGAGAATTTACTCCACTTTTTTTAATTTTCTAATATTATATATTTTATATAATTATACCATACATATAAGTTGCTTCCCAAATTACTAACCATAATTACCCATTAAATTCGGCTTTTGGAATTTTAAAATATTATATACCATTTATAATATTATATTTTACATTATATCATAAATATTATTATTAAATAAATAATAACAAAATTGAGCTGAACCATTATTCCTGCTTTTCATATTTTATAATATTATACTACACATTACACCTTAAACAAAAAAAAAATACAATTTACTAATCATTATATATCATTTACAATATTATACCACACACAAATAATAACAAAATTATTTTTATAATGTATGGTATAATCTACACGATCACTACAAATTTAAATTTAATTATGTTCAAACATAATTATTATATATATTAAAATGCAGTACAATTTAACCACAGCTTGACATGTGTCACGCTCACATTAACTCAACTCTCTACTAACATTTATTACAATTAATTTATTATTATATTTATCTAATAATTTATTTTTTGAATATTATCCCATAAACATATGAAAATAATCACAATATTTTTTTTTTAATAGTATCCCATAATTACATATAACTCCCACATATAAAAATATGTAATATATTATCTATTATCTATTATATATACTAAAATGCAGTACATAAAATAGTTGTTTGACAAGTGGCTTTCTCACAATGAAACACATGTCTTAAGTATTTAATACCCTCAATCCTTACTACGATTTTGAGAATGTACTCCACTTTTTTTAATTTTCTAATATTATATATTTTATATAATTATACCATACATATAAGTTGCTTCCCAAATTACTAACCATAATTACCCATTAAATTCGGCTTTTGGAATTTTAAAATATTATATACCATTTATAATATTATATTTTACATTATATCATACATATTATTATTAAATAAATAATAACAAAATTGAGCTGAACCATTATTCCTGCTTTTTCATATTTTATAATATTATACTACACATTACACCTTAAACAAAAAAAAAATACAATTTACTAACCATTATATATCATTTACAATATTATACCACACACAAATAATAACAAAATTGTTTTTATAATGTATGGTATAATCTACACGATCACTACAAATTTAAATTTAATTATGTTCAAACATAATTATTATATCCTAAAAACAAAATCAATACATATTTAAATTGTTTTGATAATCTCAAGTGCTCTGTTAATCTCAACTGCAAAAATGTTATCATTACTAATTTAATTATATTATAGCGTAATATTATACCATTTATTTACACTTATATAACAACATTAATTATATTACAGCGTAATATTATACCATTTATCTCAATCCCACGTTAAATCTAAACTTATGCCACGTGTCGCTCTATGATGAAACATTACTGGAAATGTTACTCGCTGCTTGCACTTTCAGTGAAACCTTAATACACCCATTTTTTTAATTATTTCACATATACCCATTTTTTTAATTATCTCACAAAAAAAATAATATTAATTCCATAATTACACAATAAAATTGTAATCTATCCAATAAATATGTTGCGATTACAAAATTGCATCAAATCCATGTTATGACTGTCATGCAACATTTTCTAATTTTTTTTACATATAATATTAATTATCTGATAATATTATTAGATCCCCAACTTCTGGCAACTCTCTCAACCAAAAATAAAACTTCTCCGTAAATATTGCATTAGGATTCGAAACTAAATCCATAATTACTTTATCCAATACATTCGGATTTGTACATATAATATTATTGTTTTTAACCTCCCAAAGTTGTTGCAAATAACTTTACCACAAAAAATATTGCATAATTTAAGCAATCTCAATTTGATCTTATCAAATTAATTCAGTTTAGAATATTATCCAATTAAAATCCCATTAATTTTAGCAATCTTAAATCCTCAAATCCCATTAATTTAATCTTAACAAATCAGACTACTTTCATAAAAAATAGAATGTAACCCATAAATATGACTGTCATTCAATAATTCTAAATTGTCACAAATCATATAAAATTGCAAAATTAAAGAAATACCAAATAGATAATAATCCAATTTTATGTATGGTTGGTCTACACAATTTTTATAATAAACCTATAAATATATACCACCTATTTCATTCTAAATCACACCACATAACAGTTTTCTTTTTCATGTATTTTGCTTCTATATGGTAAGCTTATTTTTCTTTTGTTATTGTTCTATTTCTATTTCTATTACATTCTATTTCTTTGCATCATCATGAATCTGACTTCAAATTTTCTTTCTACTTCTACTTCATTCTGAACCTTTGTCTCACCACGAATCTGACTTCAACTTTTTTGTTGTTTGATTATTTAGCTGGCGCAACTACTAAATACAATTGTGTTGCTAACATCAATCCTATAAAGAGAAATGTGGAAAATTAAGACACAAATAACTAAACTCTGAAATATGTCTTGCTTCTATAAAGGTGACTACATAAACAGTATTAAGATGATATTGTTAAATAAAAAGATATATATACATACATAAACTTTACCTTTACTATAACAACTTGACATCTACAAATTGTTTACCTTTATTATAACAACTTAACATCTACAAGTTATTCCTTCGTAGGATGGCAGAATACAAGCCAATATCAAAAGAACACTTTAAAATAAATTTCAACCATTGGTCAAGGAAAACAAAATTTTTATTATCACCAATTTTGTTGTTAGTCAGAACGATGGTTCTTTTAAAGCTACCAAACATCCATATAAGATTAATTTCGTATATTCCACCTCATTGCAAGAGTCAGATGATGCTTCAATTCATACATATGGACTCCAATTCAGTCCATTTGATCAAATACTAGCTAGCGCGATTGATGATTCCTACTTAGTTGGTATGTTTCACAATGATTTTGAAGCCATCTTTTTCATACAAATTTTATTATTTAACTGTATAATTGTAATGTTTTGTGTTTAGATGTTATTGCTTAACTAACTGCAATTGGAGATTTACAACTCAGCACAAACAATGGAAAACAATGTAAGATAGTTAATATTGAATTAACTGATATTGCTCAAAACTACAATTATACAATAGATTCGTATGAATTTTTTGTTCTAATGTTGTATTCATATAACAGTCAAACTATATTGACTTGCTGCAATTTCAAATTGATATTATCCAATAATTTGATTTTTGAATTGTTTTATTATCTCATTTTTTGTTAATAACTCTAACACATAAATATATGATATTATCCAATAATTTAAATTTTTAATTTTTTTAAAAATAATTCTCAAGCAAAAAAATATGTAATATTATCCCATCATTGGGCTTTAGAACTTTATTTACAAAAAAAAATTCATGCATAATTTTTAAAATTTTTAAATTCCTTAATCAAACAAAAAAAAATTAATATTATCTCATAAATACAAATCTAAACTAATATTATATCCCAAAATTACATCAATTCTAAATTGATATTATATTCCATAATTTTATTGTTATATTATCTCAAATTGATTGGTGATTAATCTAAACAATTTTTAATTTTTAATTTTTAATTTTTTTTAACAAAATTAATAATCCCGCTGCAACGCGCGGGGTTGTATCTAGTTAATAATACAAAATGGTCTCTCAATCCTAAAATTTAGTAATGGTCTTTTATCTATTTACCAATATCTTTTCTTTAAAATTCATATTAGTAATAACAATAATATTTTTTTCATTAAATTATATAAATATAACTATTAGTTTATATATTAAACGAACTATTATCGTAGATTTTTAAATTTATTTAATTTTTCATCAATAATTAGTTATACATTATTAGTTAAATAATATATTGGTTCTTAATAGATTTAGAAATCAATAATTATCTATTAATCATAATTATTAATCAAAATATTAATTTATAATTAGTTAAAAATTATCGTATAAAATATTAATCTATTATAACTATAATACTAAAAGGTATAAAGAATAAAATAATTTTATAACAAAATCTGAGCGACACGGATCATGAGCTAATTAAGTTTATAAAGCCAACAATAAATCATACTTATAATTAAATCAACAAAGACCACATATTTTGGGACATTGAGCTAATTAACCAATAAATCTAAACCAAAATTTTCAATATACTGGTATATGCTTACTATACATTATAATTTTATGATAAAAAGGGAAATAATTTCCAAATAATTAAAATTCGAAAGATATTTGTCCATAAAAACTCCCAAAATGAGTTTTTGATAATCTTGACACCTTATCTCGTATGTGCGATTACTGATAACACCAGGACACCAACAACATGATTTACAAATACGACAACCTAAATTACTAGAACATAATTTACAAATATGACAACATAAATTACTGGGGACATGATTTACAAATATGAAAACCTAAATTAATGGGAATCTCAAATGACCTGTTCCAAATGCCGCCAAGAGAAAAGGATAATTATAAGAATCTCAAATTTCTAGTCTCAAAAAATAACTCAAATGATGTATTATCACTATATTTGTTGAATAGATCACATGTAATTAGTTATGTAATAAACTATAATTAAAATATAGTGTCGCATTATTTGACACTAAAAATTTGAAACCTTAGCATTAGTCAAGACGCATGCAATCTAGGGGTGTTCAAAACATTCGATTTTTCAATTTTTTGTGTATACCAAACTGGCCAATTCGATACCGATTCGACATACCACTCCAACTGGTTCGCGATTTTTTGATTCGATAATTACCGAATCGTACCGATATTATTATTATTATTATTATTTTCGATATTAATCGGTACTAAACCGACTTACTGATTCGGTGTACCGATACCAACACCAAATTTTGAATAAATTTAATACCAATTCAGTACCCGTCCCGATGGGTTAAAACCACTTGAACACCCCTAAATTGCACCCCATAAAATGTAGCATCTATCTAGGAAACAATCTCTTTTTCTTTAAGAAAATTTTGGAGTTTCATATGCTAGAGCTACATCAAAGTCATTCCTCCTTCCATACTCCCCACAACTTCAAATGCATATACATGGAAAAAATTATCCACAAACTGTCCGTCGAAATCAACAACCAATGAACAAATTAACCAATTTCTGTACAAGACTACCTACTTGAGAAGAGGGGTGTGTCATAACCAAAAATTAAAAGACAAAATTAACCTTCAGTAGCCTCGTATAATTTACACAGCAGAACTACTGGGGTTCTGCTAGCTTCATACTGGGGAGTAGCACTTCTGCGAAGTGCAAACCCCTTGCTACGTTGCCTAATTTTACCCGTAAAATTCCTTTTTTTCTACTTTCCTAATTTAACCATTTTTAAATGTTATGTGCTCCTACGTCTGCAGCTAATCTTCGACCACCCTTGATTTCAAACTGAAATATAGTTGTACTTCCCCTATGAGCCCTGTCCGGTAGGTTGTAACCTTACTTGCTCGTGAGCTGTCAAAGCCTCTGAGGTGAACTTCTCGAGAACCCTGAATATTGGAACCAAGCCTCCTTGTAAACTACTAGAAGCTGCATCCTGCACCAATTTCATAGCATCCTTGTGCCTTGCTCTCTCTTCCTTCAACCTCTTTCTAATTGAATCCAAGTCCACTTTCAGATCATCATGGGCTGAAACTCCACTTTCTGAGGCAACAATAGTTTTGTCTGACAATACATCTTGATCGCGCTCCAGTTTTCCCCTCTCAACTCGAAGGGTTTTTATCTGTTTAGTTAAATCTTTTGAAAGGTTCTCTGTTTTGAGCAGATGATTTTGCTCTTCATCTTGCCTCTCCCACAACTGTTGCAAGTTTGAAGCAAAATGATGCATTGCATACGCAACCCCGCTTTCCTTAATCGTTTCCATTGCCTGGTGCCAATCATTGCATATAACAAAAATCGGAGGGGCTCGAATCCGCCCAGGGGAGAAGGGTACAATTCCATCAGGGGTTTCTTCAGGTTCATAATGAAGGCACAGCAGAAGCCACCCATTTAAGGACTCGACATAGGATTTTTGGGCTTTAATCCAATCATTGAAATAGCTACACCAATTGCGGAGCTCCATTTCGAGTTCAATAGTGGCCCTCAGCCTAGAATCTCTTTGAAATCCAGTGTTAGCTCTCAAAGTTTGCGTTTTACTCTCCATGATAGCTCGAAACTGCTTTTGGTGGCACTTAAGCATGAATTTCCACATTCTAATCAATCTGAAAGCCAACATATAATCAGTTAAATAAGCAGAATGAGAGATCATAAAGTATGAGAATATGATTAAGATGCAAGAAGAAATTCAGTTGTTTTCCTTTTTCCGACAAGACATTCAGTCAATTACAACGACACATAAATGACATATCACAACATTATACACAATGAAAGAACATTCAATAGGAAGCATTTGTAAGTTTTAGTTATAAGAGCCTAACACCCAAAATAGTTAATGAAATATTATGAGACAGAATTTGCTAGACTGAAGTAACATCATTCGCTTCTTAATTCAAACATTAAAAGCAACTGTAGTGTTTACAAAGAACTCCATATAAACAATATGCAGGAGATAATTTTTTTCATTTGTATCACATCTAGACTAGCAAATGGACAGACTATGCGGCCCTCAGGCTGGGCCTCAAATGCCCCATTGTCCAGCCCAATTCCTACGGGCTGGAAGGATAGCAGGCCTTTTTCCTTCGTTTTACCAAAACCAATAGTCTATGCATATTCTAGACTACTAAATAAAATAAAAATTTATTCATCTTTTCTATGATTGAACATGAACGTCTCCTAAGTTTTACAAGTTAAAAAAGTGTTACAGTCACCATTATTTCACAGAGGCATTTTACTGTTTGCTGTTAAACAGCGATACATGAGTTATATATTAAGATAAGTGATCATCCTCAAAATCGCAGTACGATACTGTCCATTGAGTAAATCAAAACTATTATATGAGCATAATTGTCAAAATCTTACGATATAGAGACAATTCGATATGTATCGCAGAGTGAATCAAAAATGACACCGTATCGTTTGATTCAATTACGATTCAATACGATTCTCTTACGATACGATACAATGCACGATACGTTTTAAAAGTAATCAACTTGAAAAAAAATTCATGTAGATTTCAAAGATTAAAAACAAAAAATTTAAGCCTTTTACCATTTCAATTGAAGAGATTTTCCAGCACAAACATATTATATATCGCTTCATGAATCTTTAATAACTTTTTAGAGTATTATATCTTATTGAAAATGTCTTTCTATTTTTCTCACATCACTTTCTATAAGTAGATATATAAATCTCCACTTGTTAATTTGAATTATTCTCTTTTATTTTATAGATTAAGGGTGAATTTGAATTTGAATTTTCTCTTGTTACTCTATAAAGATTACTGAAATAATATATAATAAATCAATTTAGAGTATTTTGGCTACTGTTTAACTTTAAAATCTATTTTTAGCCTATAATAATATTTAGTCGACTACTTTTATATATACTCAAGCTTGTGTTTTATATGTTTAAATATATATTACTACATTTTTTATTTTTTTTCCGTATCATATAATAGGATTCATGATACAATATATGAAACATGATATGAGAGTTTTCAATTCACGATACAATTCACGATTTGACAACTATGTATATGAGTACGTTCAGAGTTACCTTTATCAAGCAAATATCATTGTAAATTGTCTATGATATTTTTATTTTTAACACTTGTATTACTATACTAGTCAATAACATTATTTAATACTCTACTTTCCAACTTGTATATAATTGGTAGGAATGGCAGCTAGTGAATTTATTGTCCTATATAATTTCAACAAACTTTACCCAAATATTGTTTTCCTCAAAATTATGGACCAACTCAATGATCTTAACCAGTTAGATATCCACTCAATATAGTTGTAAACCCCTTTCTTTTCCACTTCTTTCATTTCCGGTCATCAGAGAGCATTTTAGTTTAGTTAATCAACTGGAATCATGCAAGGAAGGAAATAAAACATTACTTTATTGTCAATCCAAAGTTAATTACTATTGAGCATTTATGGGAGGACCGGCAAAAATGAGTTGGTTCCTACTGGGTAATTTTTTATATGCCTATTAGCTGCGCTCAATAACAAGGAGGCGAGATCATGTTTTGCCAGGTCTCTCACGTACTTCACTTCAAAGTTCTAACTTGTGCTCTTTCAAAACACACGCCATTTTGGTTTCTTCTACTGGTTCCCTTTTTTCCTTCTTTTTTCTTTCTTTATATTTACTTTATTTTTATTTTTTTTGCCGCCAGAGGGGGGGGGGGGGGGGGGGGGGGGAGAGAAGCTATATCCAACCTTAGAAGAACCTACAAAGGTTACCTTATCAATAATTACCAGATCAACATATAACATTTTTGTAAACTATAACTGAATACATAATCTAAAAGAAACACCGTCTAGAGATCTAGAGCAAGTTCATAGTTCATACCCATGAATCAATTTGGTGAGCTGGGGTTGCAATTCTTCATCCCTCAACTTGTGAATCCTGCTTGAAATGGCATCAATACCTCTAACGCAAACATTAAGCTTCGTATGCAACTTTCTTATAGAAGCCTGTGTAGCATCAATTTTGCTAGACTCAGCTCCATGGTCATCCAAAACTTTCAGGTTCTTGCACATCTTTTCATAAATAAGTCGCAGCCTTTCTTCACCCTAGATTGGATGAACTAAATTAATAAGACATCTTAAGGATAAAAGCTATCTCATAAGTTCTAAAATGATACACAGAATTTATAACAAATAAGTTAAAGCACTGGATAGCAACCAACATGATACATTAAAGAATAATTTGGCCAATTAAGTCTCTTTAAATGAGTAGAGACCATAGTATAAGAACTGCCACCTTACCGAGTTTCACAAGGATGAAGACAGTAAGCATGCTTTTAAATTTTTGCAGTCTTGGACTAATAGGCACTGCTGTTTTCTCTTTTAATGGAAAAATTAAAAGGTAAAAGCTTTACCTAACATAATTACATTATAGTGAGAACAACAATAAAGCATCAAACTCTTCTCTAGCCCATGCATTCAGGTTTTCCTTAACTTTCCCCAATATTTGAAGCTACTAGCCTTCAATTGATCAATTACAAATGATTTCTGATTCTAAGATCAGAAGTCCATATCAATTATGTTTTCAGCTCAGCATAACTAAATTACTTGCATAATAGATTTAATACTCTGCCAGAGAGAACGGTATAAATTTACAGTTACTTCCACTATGAAATATCTTTTTCAGCATGAAGTGGTTTATTCCTGATCCAATAACAGCAAAAATATACCCCAAAATGGTTGCTGTAGTTTTGGGTATGTGTTTATGATGTAGGACAGATTTTGAGGATGTTTTCAGTAGCAATTTTCAAGATTGAAAAATCTAAGATTTAGTTCTGCGCGTAAATCGCTAGGAGTTTAGGACTTCAACTATGTATCTATTAGCCCCAGAAGGAATAATTATTTCTATGATAAATTAAGCCAAAGCAATTCTCAATAATCAATAATCTATAATCTGTTAAATTCTGAGATTACAAAGTGTTTAAATAGGACACAAATCCTAATCTAAATAGGACACAAACCTCAATTCTAAAAAATATTTAAAGACAAAAATATCCTAACTAATTAAAATAAAATATCAATTATCTCCTAAAATTAAAATAATTCCATAAATAAATAAATATATCTAATCCATACATAAATAAACACAACTGTGATCTCCATTATTTCTCCCCTTGTTGGAGAAATCTCGACCTCAAGTTTTATACACTGTTCTAAAAATCCCCGCCTAGGCGCTAGGCCCCCCTGCCGCCGCGCCTAGGCCGCCTAGCCTATGCCCAAGGAGGAAAAAAAATTCCTCCAGAGAATTATACGGGACTGGGCGGGCAAGACAGAGAAATTAGGCGAGGCATAAGCGAAAAATTTAGGGTTGCAATTTTTTTTTTTTTAATTTTAATAACTAAGCTACAAAACGACGTCATAAGAATAGATGAAGAAGTTGAGGGTTGTTCGGGCCTTACTTGGGAAGCGATTGGTGAAGCATCCGAAGCGGATAGCGTGCTAGAGCCTAAGAGAAATAATAGAAATGTTAGAGTAAGAAAACTTCATGATTTTTTTTTTTTGTCTGAAAATGATACGGAAGAGGGAAATAAGGAGTACGAGTGTGAGCCCGATAGAGACATTAACTTGGAAGAATATAGAAAAAAAGAGTTAGAGAGAGATATAAAGGTATATGGAGATGAGTACTATTAGTTTGTATTTTTTATTATTTGTTTGTGTTTGAACTTTAAACAATTGCGTGTTTTTGTTTGAACTTTGACATTAGCAACATGGATATGTGTTTGAACTTTAAGCAAATGCCTTTATTATAGATTGTTTTTCTTTATATTATTATTTTGTTAGGATAAATATAAGATAAAATGTTAAAATTGGCATAAAATAAAAAATCCAGCCTAAGCCCCCTAGGCGCTAGGCCCCTCCCGGCCGCCCGCCTCCCGTCTAGCGCCTTTTAGAACCTTGGTTTTATAACATGACAAAATAATCCTAGAACTCATCTCCACCGAAAAAATATTTCGGAACACTGTTGACAATATCTTCACACGATAAGATTCAAAAATTGTTGAGAAGATAACTGATGAAAGCATCGTTTTTGCATTCAAAAGCGGTTGAAGTAGATTAATCGGAATGATGAACTCAACATTATCAATTTGGACTGGATCAACTCCTCGAACCGTCCTCTCTTCAGTAACGAACAACTCAAAAGAAACATTAGGTTTTTTCTCAAGTGGTTGTTCACATGCAATCTCGAGCTCAACTTTTGGAACTTCAAAAATTTCCATAGACACGTGACAACTGTCTATAACCCCGGAATTGTGAAAATCCTCATTTTCTTTCCCTTATTCTTTCTCTTACTCTTTCTCTACTCAAATGCATGCCAGCAAATCAATAATGCCACCTTTTATAGCAGAGATATCATCCTTTATACTAGAGATTTCATCTTGCATAGAAGAACATATAAAAACAATTTCATGCACAGCCTTTTGAAACTCTTCTGATTTAGCTTCTAGTCGTTTCATTGCTTCAACTTGCTGATGTTTCCTTGCTGCAACTTTTCTTTGTTCATCTTAATATCAACTTTACAAATTTTCAAGATTGTAATGTGCATTACTAAATATAGTGTCTAAGCTCTTCTTGTTGGGGTTTCAAATATCTATGACGACATATATTAATAAAGTAGTGTATTCGGTCACTTTCATCATAAAGAAACAAAATATACTCTTTTTGTCATTCAATCAATTCTTTTGTGGCTCCAAACATGGGCAAAATGGATTAAAATAAATAAAATAAAACCTTTTTTCCCTCTCTTTTTTTAAAATCAACAGGGGCTAAAATGCAAAAGGCTAAAGGTTCAGGGGTTATTTTAGGAAACAACAGGGGTTGAAATGGAAATTCAAAAACTAAAGGCAAGTTTTAAAGTAATCAAGAAATTGTGAGGGATTAACTAGTAATTGTGCAAGGGAAATAACAATCAAACGATTTCAGTTCAGTTTGATTTTTTAGAAAAGGATAAGGGCTACCCCTCGCATGCTCAACGACCGAGATGGAAAAGGAGAATCGACACAGCGATAACAGTGCCAACGACCAACGAGACGGTGGCTTCAAGGATCGACGAGATAGCAAATTCTAAGGGTCGGCGACACGACGCAGCCAAATCGGTGTCGCGACGACACTAAAGAAGCCTCAAATAGTGGCAGTCGATGGCGGTGACACAGGTCTGTCTTTCTCTCCTTTTTTGCTTCGTCTTCTCCTTCCCTTTTTATTCCTTTCTCCTCGTCTTCTCGATTATGTTCTTCTCCTTTTCTTTTTTCCTCCATTTGGTGGCTCAACTGGATTTTTATAAAGGATGTTTGTGGTTTGTAGGAGTAGCAACAGTGATGTGGACAGGGGCTCGATTCCTAAGGTCGACGGCGAGGTGATGGAAGGCGGCGACTTTCCAGCGACGGCTAAGGTTTCGCCAAATTCTGACAATAAACAAGCAATTTTTCCAGGTATAAAGTGAGGCTCTGATACCACAATGATGGAGGACAGATTTTGAGGATGTTTTTAGTTGCAATTTTCAAGATAGAAAAATATATTATTTAGCTCTGCGCGTAAATCGTTAGGGGTTTAGGACTTAAACTTCTCATCTATTTGAAAATAGTATACCCTCAAGCCAATAACATTTGATGTGATGACATATACTTTGTAATCTTATTCATTTAATTAATAAAAGTTTTATTTACTTAAAGGCGTTTACTTATCCATGTTTAATTAGTTGAATTAATTAATGTGATAAACCCATAATTTTTTAACAATATTTTTAGAATCATGATGTTGATTATGCTAATGAGATCTAAATTCAAGATAGTTCAAAACTAAAATTTTCCTAATCATAGGAACACTAATGTGGGTTTAGCTGATCCGGATAGATTAGTACATACTATGCTTGCTCTTAAAAAGATTATGATTAATCTCATAATCACTTGTGTGGAGACACTAAAGTAAGTATGTAGGTGGTTATTGGAGAATAAATTTACTAAACGTGACTCGCTCAAGAAACACTTGGTAGACTTTTACTTGTCTGTCAATAGGAGTTCCTTAAGTGACAGTACATGTGATCTTCAGAATTGAGATCATTACAGTATCTTGTATATTCTGAGTTATATTTTGTCATATTTCTTAAGGCTTGTTGATATGTCAAAGGGTATGTTAGGGTATAATAAAGTGTACATGGAGTTAGGTGAATGATCAACAAATGATCGACCACTTATAGTAAAGGGAGAGAATATACTATGTAATTCGATGAATGACAACTCAGAAATCCCAGGTCAAGGTTAAATGGAATTAGAAAGGAGTTTCTATTTTACGTTAACTAGAGTTGTGCATTTATGATTTGAAATATAATCAATATATATAATCAAATAAAATAAGACTTGACAGTAATTTCATGTCTTATATTTGATTAGAACATTGCATGATAGAATGATTGAATTGTACGATAACTATTTACTGAATAAGTTCTTTGTAATTAAACGTTGATTTCATATTATCCGGAAAGTCGTATTTAATATGTTAAGATGTTTCACTCTTACTGTAAAATAAATATATTTATTTATTTTGAATTAAAAGAGTTTAATTCATAAATAAATAATATTACAATAGTTCTAATTTATTTATTCACAACGGGTATAATATTGAACCTGAAGTGTCCCACCATAAAAGAAAAATATTTATTTTAGAAGTAGATGACATAATAATAATAATAATAAATTAAGTGTATTTAATTTATGCTATAGTGATGGAATAAATTAAATAGTTTAATATTTATAATTATGTATTTTGAAAATATTAATTATAAATTAATAAGAGTCTTATTAAATAATATATAGTTCCTAAATGGTTTAGGAATTATTATTATAATAAATAATTAAGTTCCTAAATAGTTTAGGAATTATAATTATTAATTTAGTTCCTAATTAGATTGAGAGTTAAATTAAAACCCTATTCCTAAAGAGTTTAGGAGAGCTGGGCAACTCTATAAATAATAGGGGTCTTATTACAAAATTGGTTATTGGAAGTATTATAAGAGAATACTTTATAATTCTCTACATCTAAGGAGTTAAGAGAAAGTTAGAATTAGGACTTGCCACCCAAAGTCTTGAAGAACCTAAATTTACTTTTTCTATTCATAATTTCTTAGTGGATCACCTTTAGAGCGCTACCTACACTGAGTAGCTAGCGTTTACTCGGTAGAATCGAAGGAGAACGCGAAGGATCAAGGGAGGTGAACTTGTAACTGTTCAAGAAGTTGATTCATCTATAGGTATAATCTTTTATTCTTCCTCAATTAATAAATATCGCATAAGAAAGATTCTGGAATTTGATTTGTAAAAAATTTTAAATTTGATTTATTGCGTGCTTCCGCTGTTTTATACAATTTGATTGTATGTATATATGATTTCTACAAACCAAAATTATTATTAGTCGTAGAAGGAATAATTATCTCTACGATAAATTAAGTCAAAACAATTTTCAATAATCAACAATTTGTAATATGTTAAATTCTGAGAATACAAAGTGTTTAAATAGGACACAAATCCTAATCTAAATAGGACACATCCTAATTCTAAAAAATATTTAAAAACAAAAATACCCTAACTAATTAAAATAAAATACCAACTATCTCTTAAAATTAAAACAATTCCATAAATAAATAAACACAACGGTGATCCCCATCAGTTCATCAAAAAATTTAAGACGCGTTGAAAACATGTGTAGACATTGCTATATTGTTATATATTTGTATATCACATTTTGTAACTATATTAAAAATAAAGACACACGAAAGTATAGTGCACAAATGTGTTCACAGTACATAATAAAATCCATGCCGAACAGACCTTAAAAACTATCAAGCAAATCAAGCAAGTATTGAACTGGTCGAACGATCAAATGGAGTTCTAAGAAATACTGAAATGGTACAAGGCAGCCTAAAGGCATGAAACAAACTAAAAGTACACCGTACAGCAGTTTAAAGCATGTTGTTGCTTTCCCAGATACAAAAGTCATGGCAACTATGGCATGAGTTATTGATATCCTACATATTTCAATAACTAAACTGTTTGTCAATTTAAACAGTTCCACTGATTTCAATCAAACAGAAATGAAGATGAGAGATACACATTATGGGTTTCTAATCAATTTTAACAGACTTTTCCGTAAAGGACTTGCAAAACTATCATGTTCTTACATGATAATACAAGTTTTAGATTTTTCAAGAAATTAACATCAGTTTCCACCAACTTAAATCACTAAGGATCAGAGTGGGATACAGCATGATTTCCAGATCAAAAAATTTAGCAAAGCCCTCTGCAGATCATTAAAGAACCTTCACGGTTTACCTCATATTATTAGTCCAAATAACAGGACCCAGTACCATCCAATCATCAAAACCAATAACTTTTTTTGAAGAAAACTCTACCTCAGTTCTATAGATCTATGCAGAACATGCCTAAGATAATACAAAAATGACAAAAAAAAGGACAGACTAATATAACAATGTTATTTTCATCAACACTTAAACACCATATATACCCTTAGTTACACGAATGGGCTTCAATTTACCCAATCATTCATACTCATTACCTACTTCCTAATGGATCCCATTCACGCTATTGCATATGAGTCGGGGGTGAAATTTCTGTCACAAGAAAAGATGCAACAACTTGACAGCAGGCTTTACACCATGCATGGAGACATACATATATCATGCACATTAAAAAAGAAAGTACAGTTCCTAAAATCTAAAATGTTAGCTATAGTACAATTATATAAAACCAGATTCTTCATTTAATACCTTAACTTCCTCATAAAGCTTTTTCTCCCATGCATAGAGCTCTTCCAAAATAGATGAGATGTTACCATGATCAACAGTAATGTCCTTTCCAGTATCCTCATAGTACGATCTTGCCAGCTTCATTGTTTTAGAATCTACTCTTACTGACTGCCTTGATGGGGGGTGTGAAGATGCAGATGAAGGTGCTACAACACACAGAATTCTGGACAAGGCCTCTGCACACAGACAAATAGTTCCAACTAATTAGAAAGGTAAGCAATTATTGAAAGCGATTACCATATCTTATTCTTCGCCAAGGTAGTCATTTTGACTTGCTGGGAAAAGAAAGAATTTATACAACTAACTGGTGTTCTTATGACAATAAAACTATGGGAATTGATAATTCATGACGTTTAAGGATTCAAAAGTCCCATAATATTATCTTCAAAAGTAAGCTTGTATAAGCTAAAAGTAAAAACCACGTGTTAATCTCAGGAAGAAATGAAGATTGTAATGTATAAACTGAAAGAAAGCACAACACACCTAAACAAATCTTTTACACATCAACAATTAATAGCTTATGATGAAATTTTAATCAGGCAAGAAGAATGGTGAAAATCAACTTGAAAGCACCTTTAACTATAAAGGAGATGCATGCTAGATAAATATGACCTCGTAAAAAAGGTCTACCAATTGTTATTAAAGGCACTCTTCTTGAACAAACTTTGCCAAATTACAAGGAGCTAGGATTACCCCCACGAACTGCCTTATCCCAGCACTGGATACTCTGATTCTCGGGGACTCTTAGGGATCCTCTCCTCCTTATAACTTATGTGTTTTATATTATCTATGATTATTTTTATAACTCCAAAACATTAAAGTTATATTATTTGTTGGATTTTTTTTAGTTTTTATCTTGTAGTATCTATTTTGATGAATTATTTTATCATATATATACAACTAGAAACATATATATTTAAATGTTTAATAATAAAATATATGTGAAATCCAACCGAACCCGGATCTCTATACTTTAAGATTTGACAAATATTTGTAGCCCCGTATAACGAACCTGTATCTGTGTTTCTTAGACAAGGAATCCACATTGTAGAGCTCCCTAATTGATTAACCACTCTTGAGCATATTAATAAGCTCTTCTTGATCTAATATCTCCTTATTGTGGGATGGGCTGGGTTCAACAGTTCAACAGGGCTACAAGCGAAGCACAATCTGGGTTGTAAATTGTTAAAATAATCAATATGACCATTTATAGCAATTACCCTGGAATACAGATATACAGGCTCAAGAAGTAGGTTTATACTTAAAGCGGTAGCATAATTACAATGTCATAGATGAGGCGGATTTGAGTTCACCAGAACACAATGAGAAATACTCAAAACAGTTGGTATCTTAACTTCCCTCAACATGTCCGCCAATCAGAGTTAAAACATTGTAGATGTTTTCGTGACCTTCAACAGCAAATTTATTATAGGGATGAAGATACTAGTTACCAATTTCTCAAATATGATAAATTTTTCATTAATGTCACAGTAGACATAAATTCCCAACTGAAATGTGGTGATTTCAAATTGAAATCCATGTAAATTATATGATAAATAACAAAAGCTGAGAGGTGAATGCAACAAGGCAAACCGAACAAACAATTACAACAAGAACTCAGCAATGCATATATATAGACATTAAGAAAACAATAGTTGAAATTATACCTCTAAGTACAGCGAACTTGGGTTGATAAGGCAGTTTCCCCACTTCAAGCATCAAAGCAACCTCTTTCCCATAACTAGAAACCATCTCAAATTCATCCCTAATTTCACCAACTACCTCCTGAATATCCCGAGTACCATGAGTAGATAATGTGGTCATGCTACTCATCTTTGGGGATTCAACGTCGTTAAGTGAAACCTCTTCTACCTCAAAATTAACCCTTTTCTTCTGCCCATAACTATTGGGTGAGGCCTCTGATATAATGGTGTCGGGACTGCTTTTCTCCTCTTCCACGTAAACTGATTGTTGCGCCTCACTATTTTGTGATGGTCCTGCCCTTGAAGTGCCCTCACTATGTTGTGATGGCATTGCCTTTGTACTGCCATCACTACTGTGTGATGGTAACTCCCTTGAACTTCCCTCACTACCATGAGGTGGCACCACCCTTGGACTGCCCTCACCATCACCGTATGATCGTACAGTTTTAAAATTGTCCTCACCCTTTTGTGGTGACATTGCCTTAGAAGTGTTCACGCCCAAATTTCTCTTTATATTTTCATTCACCTTCTTCCCCTTATGAACTTCTCTAACGACCTCAGTCTCTGTTTCTTCTTCCAAATCAGGAATCCCCTCCCTCTCCCTAACCTCATTCGAATCTGGACTACTAGCAATCGACCCATACCCATATGCACTCTGAGAATAATAACCAGTATCATACCCATCAAAAGGGTTAAGGAAATCCCACCCAGAACCACTCGGCGGAGGAGGTGGAAGTGGTGCAGCCGAAGGACTTGGACGCCTACTCTCGGGAGGTTCTTGATGTGGTGAACTCGTCGGAAACCCAAAGAATCCTCCACTCTCATTTGGGTAACTCAAGTAGGAGTTTGAATAATCATATGGTTCCTCCCCATGAATCACAGTACGAACAGCCGGTGCAGACCTTTTCATATAATATGCATATGACCTCGAATTCCCTCCATATTGTCCCCAGTTTGTTTGATAAGGTTGATCTACCACATTCATTCCATAAGGTTGATCCACTGCATTCATTCCATAAGTATGATCTACTACATTCATTCCATAAGGTTGATCAGCTACATTCATTCTAGAAGCTCCCCAATCTGTTTGAGGGGATTGATCCATTCCATAACCATAAGGCCCCCAAGCTGATTGAGGGGGTGGATTTGAATTCACCCCATACCCATAAGGCTCCCAAGCTGTTTGATGAGGTGGGTAAGCCTCTCGTGCATCAATTTGAGGACTATCTTGTAAATGAATGTGACTAGAAGGCGAACCCAATTCAGAATCCGAACTCGAGGATAAATGCAAATGTGAATCATGTAAATCCCCACAATCATCCACAGCTGAATGACTATGAGAAATCGAACCCGAATTCGAATTGGAAGAGCCTTTATTATTCCTACCAGCAACATTTCTACTAGTACTATCTACGACTTTCTTCTTGCTCGTTTTCCCTTCATCAGAAGGCAATGTAAGCACAGGCGAATCCAAAGGCGACCCGATCACAAACTCTTCATCAACAAACCGGCAAAGAGCTTCGCCAAAATCTTTTAAAGAACGAAAATAAGAAATATGAGCAGAAGCTAGAGCATACCGGTGATCAGCGGCAGCTCTGATTAGCTCTTTCCTCTCTCTGCAACGAATCACTAATGGCAAATCATCAACTTTTGACCCTCCACAACCCATATCAACAAACACAACCACCACCAAGTAAAATCCCGATCCAAACCCTAACCCTAATTTATTAAACCACAATAAAAACAGAGCAATCATCTCCTCCTTACCTGTCCGTACAGTTGCAGAATCAGATCAAGCATTATGAAGATAAATTCCACACAACCCCGGATCAATAAAACACTAAATACCCAATTCAAATAAATCTAGAGAGGGAATAACCCAGTACAAACAAATTTTAGAGAGAGAAATTAGAAGAAATCGCAATGCTGAATTCAATAAGAAAGAACTGATAGTGAAATCTGACCGTAGAGAATGAGGGAATTGACTCTTTACCATCCATGCGATTATGGGCGGCATAGAGAGGGAATCGTTTGGAATCTGAGATTTTTTATTTCTGAAATTGTTTGGTGTCATTTTGGCATTAAAAAAATGTGAGTATTTCGAGATGCGTGATGTTAGAGAAGAAGTCTGAAAATCAATAATAAATTGAAGAATTGTGGGATTTGTGTTTTGTTTTGAATTGAATTGTTTTTTTGCGGTTTGGGGTTCAGTGAGAAGATGGAGATGGAAGTGTCAGGGTTTTAGACAGAAGAAGAAGAGGCTCGGCTCGTGGAACCCGCCACGGGTTACGGACGATGTCATTATTACCTTTGGCATAATCAACTTCCTCTCTACTTTCTGTTTCTGTGCTGGAATTTTGCTAGATTGACAATCACAAAGTGAAAAAATAATATGAATTTATTTAATTTTTTATATTTTAATTATTTAAAAAATAATAACAATTATAAGATTAATTATTTTAAAAAAATTAATAAATTATATTAACTTTTTATGGTTCAAAAATTCCGTTAATTTTGAATATATAAAAAATTGAATGAGATGAGACAAATGTTATTATATGTAAATTTGTTATCGGAATATAAATACATATTATTCATCAAATTTTAATTTGATAATATATAAAAATAAATATGTAATTTATATTTTTCCCAAACCCTAAAAGCTTGCTTGGGTTAACTATTATTTAAAAAATTAAAGTGATGATTAACATTAATAGTATTTTACTCAGTACAGATACAAAATGATATAATTAGTTGTAATTTATTATTATTATTATCAATATTTGTAAATTCGGACTGGACCGGCAGTTCGACCACAGTCCAATCGGAACTTGGTTGGCACATCAGTCCAATTTAGCTCAAAAAATCGATTTTTATCGTCCCGATCAAAACCCATTTGACTGCCGGTAAAATTCGTTAGTTGAACCAATTGACCTGGTTTTTTTTTTGTACAAAAATATTTTTATTTTTAAAATTAGATATTTTTACTAATATTATAATATTTTTCACTATATTTTAATTTATAAAAAAATAGATATTTTAAAATTTTATTAATATTAATAATATTTTTTTTATGTATTTATGTCGTCACCGGTTCAATTACAGTTCGACTATTAGTTGGACCAGTGACTCATCCATCAAGTACCTTTTTTGATTCAATAACCAATCCGAATTTACAAACATTGATTATTATCAATAAACCTACTCATTTATGGTATTATCAATTAATTATATCTTATCTCATTATTTTGTAAGTTATTTTTTTGTCATCATAGCAATATTTGATAAGTATTATGCTTGTGGCTATCGGTGCATTTTTAATCCTTATCAAATATAATTAAATTAAATTAAATTTGATTCATTAATAATAAAAAACTGCCTTTGTTATTTTTTAAAACTTGTATATTAGAACTAAAACTCCTAAATAAAAATTATATCATTGCAATTAATATCTAGAACATATTAAAACATTTAATAATACTATAAATGAACTAATTTAACTGTGCGATCTTTTTGCAATTAAAACATTTTTGTAAACTCTATCAACAGTACCCCCCGCGGTAATTATAATTTTTTACTCTCCTAATATTATTATTATAATAATATAATTGACTATAAATTAATTTTTAAAAGGTAACTTATTTAATATTTGGCTATTCTTATTTAAGGAATATTTGGATAGTCTTAATTAACATCAACTCTAAAATTTAAAGTGTAGCTATTATGAAATTTCACTTAAATTATAAATAGTTAATGCTTTAATTAAGGACATGTTCGGCATCTATTTATTTTAAAATGACTTTAAGCTAAAATATAAGTTAGCTTATAGTTAAAATATAAATTCATTTATAATTAAAAGTGTTCGGCACTAATCTGACTAATAAGTCAGAAATTAAGTTAAAACAAGTTATAAAGGTGTTCGGCTGATAATGACTTATAAGTTAAAATAAAATATAAAAATTACTAAAAATGACATTAATAAAAAGATACACTGATTATATATCATAACTAAAAAACAAGATTTTTGAATGCAGGTAGATCTGTTAAACTTGTATAACAAACTAGTAATAATAATGATTCCAATAAATTAAAAATAAAATAACACAACAAATAATAATAATTTTAAACTTTTAATATTTTTTAAACAAAAATTATACTATTAGATATTAAATTTTAAATATTATAAAAATATTAAATTTAAAAAAACAAAATAATAATATAACTAATTTGTAAGGATAAAAGAGAGAGAAAAAAATATTGTAACACAATCACACCCTCAAGACAGTTGCTTTATAATATAAATTTAGTAAAGTATAAAAATTTATAAATTTAATAGGACTTATTTGAAGAAAGGTCTATGAAACAATATTACTATATTTTATTATTTACATCTATTATATAAAACAGAGCGGAGAGAGAAAATGAATCTTCAATATCTAATGGTTTCAAATCATCTCATGGCTTCAACAAAGAACGGTTGAGATTAATCTATCTCTCATTTTTCCCTCCCCCAATTCAAATTCTAATTTTCAAAAATCTACCCACTCCCATTTCCCACCCAAATCAAATTCAAAACTATAATAATAATAATAATAATAATAATAATAATAATAATAATAATAATGATAATAATATTAATAATATAGTAGTAGTAGTAATAATAATAATAATAATAATAATAATAATAATTAATATATTAATAATAATAATAGTAGTAATAATAATAATAATAATAATAATAATAATAATAATAATAGTAGTAGTAGTAGTAGTAATAATAATAATAATAATAATAATAATAATTATAATAATTAATATAATAATAATAATT
The DNA here is from genome assembly GCA_947179155.2 of Hedera helix. Classification (NCBI taxonomy): domain Eukaryota; kingdom Viridiplantae; phylum Streptophyta; class Magnoliopsida; order Apiales; family Araliaceae; genus Hedera; species Hedera helix. The sequence continues at coordinate 21,130,249 of OX359270.1, forward strand.
AATATAATAGTGATAATAATAAAAATAATAATAGTAATAATAATAATAATAATAATAATAATAATAATAATAATTAATATAATAATTATAATAATTATAATAATTATAATAATTATAATAATAATAATTAATATATTAATAATAATAATAATAGAAATAATAATAATAATAATAATAATAATAATAATAATAATAATAATAGTAATAATAATAATAATAATAATAATAATAATAATAATAATAATAATAATAATAATAATAATAATAATAATAATAATAATAATAATATAATAATAATAATAATAATAATAATAATAAATATAATAATAATAATTATAATAATAATAATAAATATATTAATAATAATAATAATAGTAATAATAGTAGTAATAATAATAACAACAATAATTATTATTATTATTATTATTATTATTATTATTATTATTATTATTACTTTTATTATTATTATTATTATTATTATTATTGTCGACGCCGGGATTTTCGTCGTCTCGTTTTTTTATTATTAAAATGTCCCTTTCCAATTTTAGCCTTTTGAATTAAATGTGATTTTGAAAAGGGTCGGCTTAATGTCGACGGGTTTTGAAAGATCGATTTTTTTATGAGCCAATTGACCAGAGTCGCCAGTTGGTATATTTGAAATGGATGTACCAACTCATCCGAATTTAGTTTTTTTTTGTAATCGCTGGCTCATATGTGACTCCGAGTTAATTGGTCCGCAAACCGAGATTCATAGAGTTCGGGGGCTTGCTTAAGCGAGGGGAAGGTGTTAGGCACCCCCCGACTTCCGTGAAACACGGTTACCGCAATCTCGATGTTTTCTTATCCTTTTAAATCCTAAAAGGTGTGTGTGTGTGTGTGTGTGTTTCTAAATGGACGTTTGTGGTGCGTTTTGCATAACAAGTTTGCTTTTATTTTATATGGCAAAAGTGTTTATCTGGAAAGTGTTTTTGGACGTTCTTTGACCCAAATGACGAGGCTTCGCTTTTTATAAGAAAGATTGATTTTAATTTCGAAAGCGTTAAGGGTTTTTTATTTAGATGTCATTTTAGAAAACAATAGTTTTAAACTTTTGTCAAATAGGAATCGAGACCATACATTGCCTTCTAACAGTTAATATAAATAAAACGAGGGCAACTTCTAGAACTCTTTAACCCTATGCACAAAGTTTAATGAAAATATTTATTTATTTGCAAAATCGTTTTTTTGTGACGTTTTAAAACCAACTAAAGCCTATTCATCAATCATGGATTAAAGTTTGCCAAAACACTTAACCTTTAAACCTCGTGAATCTAATATCCTAAATTGATCACTTTTAGAAAATCTTCATCGTTTGCCTTATTTTGGAAAACCGTTTTTCGTGTCGTAAATTAAAACAAACATCCCAAAACGTGTCGGGGCTATCCATGGGCATGTGAGCCATCCAGACAACCCCAAACACCCACAATCACATATTTTATTATTATCACGGGGCCTTAACCCGAACACGACTTTGTGTCGTTTTAAGGCCCGATATTACAACATACACATACATGGACCCTATATCATGATTACATATACCCAAAACGTCCATCATCGGGATTCGACCGCTAGGATCTCCTCCCTAGGCTCACAATCACCCAAATAGCTACATAACCAATAATAAGCCAAATCTAAATAATATTAAACATCACTATCGCATTACATAACCCAAATATCACCCAAACCAACACTACGCATTACTCATTACCACGACGAGCGAAAAATCACCGTACGGGTGTCATCGGGGCGTTATGAGGAATTATGTTCCGATGGAACCCTCGCTAACGACGCCTAACCCACGGATCATCACCCACATAATAACATATTACATCAAATAAACCAAACACAATGCTATACTAACAATACAAACAAAAAAACCCAAAACAAACAACTTTTCACCTTGCAAAACGTCGATTCGAGCCTCTTATATCATAAAATGAACTACACCACAAGATCACTCAACTAAAATAGCACAACAATATGGATCTAATGCTTGAATCTAACCAAAACCGAGCTTTCTCTCTCTCTCCCGTGATCTTTCTCTCTCTCTTTTTCTTTCTTTTTCTTCTTCTTTTTTGCTCTCGGGTGGAAATGGCCGCTCTATAGGCATTTCCAGGCAGCCGCAGATGCATCTGCGGCTGGGCGGCAAGCCGCCTGCGCCGTTTCCTCGGCTGTCGTGTGCCGTCTCCTCGAGCCATGCGAAACCTCGAAAATCGTTTGGCCGCAGATGCATCCGCGGCTGTCTGGCTTGTTTTTCTCGATTTCCGTGCCACGCGGTCTTAATTCGCCAATTTTTGCGGTATTATTTTGGAAGGCTGTATTTTTGCAATCCGGAAATCCCTGGGAAACGTGCCATATTGTTCTGGGAGGCTAGTTCGGAGGGCTGCGACATGATATAGAATTTAATACTTGTGCTTGGCTTCGTAAGCGGAGTGGCCATTAGTCGTCCTTTGTGGTCAGCTCAGGTGTTTCAGAATCAACTGTTTGCCTTGCCTCAAGTGATCGGATGCTCGTTGTTCGTTGTGGCGGCTTTGACCGTAAATCGTTGGGGTGGCTTCGTGTTGGGGTCCACCTCCCTTTTCGCGTGTCAGGTCAAATGATTATTTTACCCTCCTGCCAGGGTTAGTAGAGAAGTGCAAAAATTGGGTGTCTACAGCTGCCCCTCTTTATCATGTTTATGGAATGCCATATGAAATGAACTTGATAAAGAAGTAGGCTCCCGATGCATGAAAATTCCAAATATATTTTTAACGATGCCACACATGCGCTAAGATGATGCGATTCACATTCAATATGCTCCTGTAGAGGTTATTTTCAAAGTTACGAATGAACACTGCCCGGGTCTCGTCTCCGGCGGGTCGATTTTGGGATGGTCAGGTATCGTCTCTGACGAGTCATTTTTTTTGGGCGGTCAGGTATCGTCTCTGGCGAGTCGTTTTTTATTGGTCAGGTATCGTATCTGACGGGTCGTTTTGAATTGGTCAGGTATCGTATCTGACGGGTCGTTTTGAATTGGTCAGGTATCGTATCTGACTGGTCGCTTTTTTTGAATTGGTCAGGTCTCGTATCTGACTGGTCGCTTTGATTTGGTCAGGTCTCGTATCTGACGGGTCGTTTTTGAATTGGTCAGGTCTCGTTTCTGACTGGTCGTTTTTTGAAATGGTCAGGTATCGTATCTGACTGGTCGTTTTTCAATTGGTCAGGTATCGTATCTGACTGGTCGTTTTTTCAATTGGTCAGGTATCGTATCTGACTGGTCGCTTTGATTTGGTCAGGTCTCGTATCTGACGGGTCGTTTTTGAATTGGTCAGGTCTCGTTTCTGACTGGTCGTTTTTGAAATGGTCAGGTATCGTATCTGACTGGTCGTCTTTCAATTGGTCAGGTATCGTATCTGACTGGTTGTTTTTCAATTGGTCAGGTATCGTATCTGACTGGTCGCTTTGATTTGGTCAGGTCTCGTATCTGACGGGTCGTTTTTGAATTGGTCAGGTCTCGCATCTGACTGGTCGTTTTTCAATTGGTCAGGTATCGTATCTGACTGGTCGTTTTTTCAAATGGTCATCTAGTTTTAAAATCTTGCATCTTATCGTGGGATAAGCTACATGTTGACTCGGGGTACCAAAACGGGAGTCAAAAGGGCACCGGGAGCAGCCGCAGGGGCATCTGCGGCCAGCCGCAGATGCATCTGCGGCTGGAATCGGATCCTATTTCAGATCGCGACCCCCCCCCCGAATTGTTCACTTTTCCGCCTTCTCCATCTCTCGTTTTCGGTTTTCCTCGTCCCCTACCTGGCTTTTTCGTCCTTTGGACACCTTTTGGCAAAATCTGCTCCGATTAAAACAGTCTACGCACTTCGGGTAACGTTTTAACTCCTTTTTCTTTGATTTTCGCTTTCGTTTAGCTATGTATTTACTTGTTTAAATATTTGAGATTTTAGCAATGCATGCCTATATGAGATATTCGTGTTGGACGTAGCATAGACAACAAACGGTCTTGCAGCCATGCTTAATTACTTTTAAAAAAACATGATGTATCATTTTTACTTGCATTTGGGATTTGTTGGTTGCCTGACTTGATTAAACATGCTTGATCGTGCATGGGATGCCCATTTTACAAACGAAACTCTGCCGAAATTTCGGGAAATCTAGCACACCCCCTAGGGATTCATTTATTCATTTTCAAATTTCAAACATGTCATGCTGCCCTATGATTTTCCTTTTTTAGCAATATGCAATAAGATTTTTCTTTTGAAAGATAACGAGCTAAGGATGTACCTCCTTTTCGTGCTGCCGTTTCAGTCATGGATCCTGCTGCTCCTAGTGGCTCCGCAGTGCCCCGGGTCGCGGGTGTCCGACGTCGCAGAGCGGCCACCCCAGCTCCAGCTCCCGTCCTGACCCGTCATTCCCGTAGATTGGCGGAGTCCGTCCTTCGCCCCATTCAGCCTGATGTTGACGATGATGCCCCAGCTGAGGCAGAGGCGGGTCCCTCGGGCACAGCGGCTCCTCCCCCCACGCGTCGGATCTTACCAGGGGCCCGTGCCAGGATACCGGATCTGCTCGGTCCTGTTCTCAGTAGTCACCCCTCAGCCTACCTGGCGGCTAACGAGGTATATCCATTGTTCACGTTCATTCACACCTGTATGGTTACCATGCCTGACTTTTGATGGCTGTCACAGGTTCCTGAGTTTACCCAGCCTCGGGGAAACTGGTTCAACATCTACACCCTCTATCATGCGATGCATTCTGATTACAGGGGGATGGTGGATTCTTGGGGCTTTAGACATTTCTTCACCATCGCCCCTCGCCGATGTCCGTGGGGCTATATGAGGGCCCTATCTGAGCGTTGGTTCCACCAGACACAGTCACTTCACCTTCTGGACTGCGAGCTGCTGCTGACCCCTCTCGACTGGCGTTATATCACCGGGGTGGAGTTCTCTGGACCCCGGGTCCCTCTGGAGACTGACATCACCCTCGCAGCTGTTCGATCCTTGTTGGGTTTTACTCCCCAGGAGAAAGTCTTTAAGGCCCGCAGCATTCGATCGGGAGCCTTGGCGGTAGATGCCATTGGAGGGGTCCTCTCCGAGCCATTCCCTGAGGACTGGACTGCTCGTGACTTTCTGCTCCGACGCTTGTTCCTGACCATTATGAGGGGCTGTTTTCTGGGGAACAACTCCTCGACTATCCATTTCAGTATCGTTGGAGCCACCCGGGAGGTTGACCAGATCGGGGATTATGATTGGGGCTTTTTCACCTTTGCTTACTTCCTCCAGGGTCTTCGGCTTTGCTCAGAGGGACAAACGGATGCTTGGCTCGGATTATACCTCTTCCTGCTAGTAGGTCCCTTTCTATTGTATAGTCCTTGATCTGTTCCATTTCTTTGTCCCTTCCTGCTACTTACGATTTTCCTGTTTTGTTTGACAGTTCTGGGCTTACGAGAGACTACCCTGCTTGCGGCCAGTTACTACCCTCGGCCCGGAGACTTATCCCAGGGGTCGTAGATGGCACCATAGTACTCTTGAGGAGACCCCAGTGTCAGATAGTTTTGCTCACTGTCGGCTGCAGTTAGAGCTGATCTCGTCCGCGGATGTTACCTGGGTTCCCTACACGGCGGATCATTTGGCGGCTGGCCTCGCCGGTGGCTATGCCGCGGATCGGGAGCATGCCTTGTCCACTCGTCGTATTCCATTTCTGACCTATGATGGATGGGAGCTGTATCTAGGGGAGCGCGCCATCAGATGTGTGACTGGGGAGGCTCGTATCCCTCTCGCCCCTCCCTCACAGAGAGCTTGGTTCGCGGATGCCTACCTCCCAGAGGACCTGATAGCCGGGGAGGACGGATATATGCTTTCTGCCGGTCCTCATTCGAGCGAGAGCTTCAGTGCATGGTGGAGACCCCGCACTATCGGGCCTCAGACCCGTGCCACCTACTTCCTTGGAGACTTGGTTCACGGGTCGGTGATGATGGCAGATTGGATGGAGTGTGTCAGGGCCCCCACCCATTCGGACCAGATTGCTTCCCTCACTCGGCAGGTGGATCAGCTATCCCTTTTTGTTCGGAGCTTGGGTCGAGATCCCGAGGAGGCTTATGCAGCAGACCCACAGGGGTACGATTTTGGTGCGGGTTCCGGTCCTTCGTATGCCCCAGTTCCGCCTTATTCCTGCCCAGACCTGAACTTTGAGGATGAGGCCTCCGTTCCCCAGGATTTGCCTGCAGATCAGTTTGAGGACGACGCCTTCATTGATGGCATAGACTTCACTGATTAGACTTTGATAGGCTAGGACCTCTGTATTCAAACCTGCTCGTTTTATTATCATTTCTCCTTTCATGGATTATGTACAGATTTATTTTATTTTATGCACAATCATTTATTTTTGATGCTCCATTTATTCCATTATAGCTTGTATGATGCATGATTTATTATATACGTGGATAAAGAAAAATTGACCCCTGTATAGTCTTTTGATACTGCTTTTTTACAGATGTCATCCATAGATGTGGTTCGCGTGGACCCTCGCGCCCCGTCAGGGATCATTGGCAGGCTCCGCTTGTGGCTGTATAGTTTGCTACCCTCTGACCGGATCATCGCAGATGGTCTTTTGGGACATTCCTTCTCCCTTTTGCCATTTCAGGTGCCGCCGGGCTTTGTTGACGGCATTCTCAGTTGTTGGATCCCGGACAGACAGGTTTTCAGGTTTGGGCTGGAGTATCTGACCCCCACTCTCGAGGAGTATGCTCGCTTTACCGGTTTGTCGGTGGATGGTCCCTGCGCACGGGTTACTTCAGGCCATATGCGCCGTCAGTTTCTGACTTTCACAGGTTTGCGGAGGACAGCTCTACTATCTGTGATTTCTTCGAGCCACCTTGTCCCTCTACCCTTCTTGGTTGACAGATTTGGCTCGGTGGATAGCTTCTCTCGATTCTCCAGTGATTTTTCAGTATCTGAGGAGCGCTGGGGCGCTTTGAGAGTGGATGTTTTGATGGCTTGCGTCATATCAACTTTGTACATGCCTGCAGGGGATGACCTTCTGGATATGCGGGTCATTGCGGCGGTTCAGGCCCTTCAGGAGGATCATACTATCCTTCCCATGATACTTGCCGAGACTTACCTATCGGCCTCGTATTGTCATTCCTTCTCTGGTCGCATATTCAGGGGAAGTTCCATTTTGTTGTATGTATGGTTCATGAGCCATCTCAGACCTATCGGACAGTTTCGTCGGCATGGGTTTTGTTTCAGTCATAGCCTGGCCATGCAGTTCTCATTCCGTCCCCGGCGATGCACGGACACAGCTTCCTGGAGGGAGTTCTTATCGGCCATTGAGGAGCCCTTCCATCTTCTGATCTACTCGGGTTATTGCTCCTTCCAGAGCTTCTTGACTCATGTGCCACCTTTTGATTTCCTCCCTCTTCTTGGCTTGAGAGGGGTGACGACTTATCATCCTTTAGCTGTCCTGGGGCAGTTTGACCAGATGCAGGATCTCTATCTCTTTGCGGGGGCAGCTGACTACCGGTTTCTCATATCGCCTCAGACGGAGAGGGAGCTGCTGAGGGTATACGATCTTTGGTCACACAGAGCCTCGGCCGATTTCGGGGATAGTCATCCTGGTCAGACCCCTTCTTACCTGCTATGGTTGCGAGGAGATTCCGATATTGCCGACTTTGACCAGATTGGGGCCTTGGGTGGTCCTCGGGGACCTTTCCCGGTTGAGACCGGTTCAGCTGTGGTCATTCCTCCGGAGCTTTCAGGATTAGCGCCCAGATTTGAGGTCGAGGAGGTTTCTGCTTCGGTACATGTCCCTTCCCTTGATTCGGCGGATCAGATCCAGAGATTAATGATTGAGGGTACCAGACTCCGGTCAGCCTTGAGTGCTACTGAGACTGAGAGGGATACCGCCCACGCGGAGCGGGATGCTGCTGTACTGGCTCGTGATGTCGCCCTCTCTGCTAGAGATATTGTTATCGAGCAGGTCAGATTTGTCGTGGAGGGCCATTCGGCGACTGTTACCAGCGCTGCTGCTCTTTTGACTCGGATTGACATGATGGGACAGCAGATTGCGGATGAGCCGGAGGTTCACGAGGCCTCGACTATTCTGTCTATCCTGCTCCAGCTGGTCTCTGACCTGTAGATGATTTTATTTCCTGCACGGACCATGTCAGTTTCATCACTTTTATTTAAAAGACAGGCTTGTAATCAAAATGTTTTGTATATATAGAGAAATATTTATGGTTTTAGTCATTTCCCTTTTTGATGCATCGTCGCCTTTCCTTGGATCCTCATTTTATCCAGCCGATTATGATTTCGATATATTGCCTTATTTCTTTCCTCAAGTCTTGATTGGAACTCCACAGATACTGCCGCGTGCCCCCTTTGATTTCCTCGAGGTGAGTCTTGGACTTTGGGTTAATTATGTGGCTAGGTTTGGGTAAGTTTTGGAGTGTATAGGATTTCGGGATTTTCTGGAAGTGGTTTCGGTATAGGGACAAGGTTTATTATTTTGGTAGAGAACGGACCGGGCCATGACGGCTGAATGTATTTGTCCAAAGTAAGGTTTCGGGTTTTCTGGAAATGGGTTTGGTATAGGGACAAGATTTATTATTTTGTATAGAACGGACCGTGCCATGATGGCTGCCTACGTACTCCCACAAGGTCGGGAGATCAGGTCCCACGTAGTTCGAGTTGCAATGGAGATAGAAAGAGAATTTTTTTTTTTTTTTTTTTTAAGCGTAGAATCGTTTCACAGAGTCGGCATTCAGGGGCTGCGGAAATACCTCGCCGTCCATTTCCTGTAGGATGAGGGCCCCTCCAGATAGAACCTTCTTGATCACAAAGGGTCCTTCCCAATTTGGAGCGAATTTCCCTTTGGCTTCGTCTTGACAGGGCATGACCCTCTTTAGCACTAAATCATTTTCTTTGAACTTTCGGGACCGAATCTTTTTGTCGTACGATCGAGAAATGCGTTGCTGATACAACTGACCGTGTAATATAGCCGCCACCCTTCTTTCATCTATTAAGGCTAACTGGTCGTATCGACTTTGTATTCAATCCTCCTCGTCAATCTGAGCATCGAGCAAAATTCGAAGGGATGCCATCTCCATTTCAACTGGCAAAACGGCCTCCATCCCATATACCAAGGCGTAAGGGGTTGCTCCTGTGGACGTTCGAACGGATGTCCGGTATGCGAACAATGTGAGGGGCAGCAAATCTGGCCATCCCCGATGATTGGCAGACATTCTCGCCATAATTCTCTTTATATTCTTATTCGCCGCCTCCACGACCCCATTCATTTTGGGCCTGTAAATGACAGAATTGAGATGCTTGATCTTGAATTGGGCGCACAACTCTTTCATAAGGGCATTGTTCAGATTCTTGGCATTGTCGGACACCAAGATTTCAGGCTGTCCGTATCGGCAAATCACATTGTTCCTGATGAAACTGACTATAACTTCCTGCGTTACTTTGGGGAAGGAAGCTGCCTCCACCCATTTAGTGAAATAGTCAATCATGACGAAAATGAACCGGTGGCCGTTGCTCGCTTTGGGCTCCACGGGCCCGATAACATCCATACCCCACATGGAGAACGGCCAAGGGGAAGTCATGCAATGCAGTTCATTAGGAGGCGCATGCATCACATTACCGTGTGCTTGGCATTGGAAACATCGCTTGACATGATCGTCACAGTCAGCCTTAAGTGATAGCCAGTAATGCCCGGTTCTCAGAATTTTCTTGGCCAACATTGGTCCACTCATATGCGGCCCACATACTCCACCGTGCACTTCGCCCATGATTTTCTGTGCTTGAGTCTCGTCCACACATCGCAATAATCCCAAGCCTACATCCCTCTTATACAGGGAGTCTCCGCTTAAATAGAATTTCATCGCCATCTTCTGGATTCTCTGCCTTTCCGTTCGGTTCGCCTGGTCGGGGAGTGATCTATCCCTCAAGTATTTTTGAATGTCATGATACCAGGGCTGATTTGGTTGAGCCACATCTTCTGACAACTCCGATATGTATTCTTCGTAAGCGGGAGCATTTTGCACTGTTATTTCAATCTGGGGAGTGACTTTATTTTTGAGTACGTGGACTAACGAAGCCAGGGTGGCCAAGGCATCGGCAAAGTCATTCCGCCCCCTGGGAATGTGTCGGAAAGCTATGTCTTCAAATTCTGGTATCAATCGGATTACACACCGGTGGTAGGGGAGTAACCGAAGCTCCTTAGTGCCATATACCCCTGTCGCCTGTCTAATTACCAACTCTGAATCTCCGAATACGGCTAATCTTTTCACTCCCATATTGCGGGCGAACCTCAGTCCCAATATACATCCTTCATATTCAGCCGTATTGTTTGAGTTACTGAACTTTAGTTTGGTGAGAACAGGGTATTGCTCGCCCGTAATGGATACCAGGACCGCTCCAGCTCCAGCCCCTTCAGCATTCATGGCACCGTCAAAATACATCTTCCAAAATTGCCCTTCGTCATCACACCTCGCTTGTTGGACCCACAGTATGTCTTCACCCGGTAGGAAAGTCTCTAAAGGCTCCATCCCCCCTTTCGGCATCTCTGATAACTGATCTGCAATTCCCTGCCCTTTCATGGCCTTCTGGGTAACATACAGGATGTCGAATTGCTGAAGGATTAACTGCCACCTTGACAATCGACAATTCAGCATTGGTCTCTCAAATATATACTTCAAGGGGTCGATCCGCGAGATCAAATAGGTAGTGTGTCCATGGAGGTAATGCTGTAATCTCATAGCAGCCCAGGCCAAGGCGCAACATGTTTTCTCGATCGGCGTGTAATTCTGCTCACAGCTGCTGAATCTCTTGCTGAGGTAATAAATGGCATGCTCCTTACCGGATTCACTCTTCTGCCCCAGCATACAACCCATCGCCATATCATTCACGGATATATACAGGAAAAGGGGAATCCCGTCCTTTGGCGGTACCAGCACTGGCGCTTCTGTTAGTTGCTTCTTAATAGTCTGGAAGGCCTTTTGGCATTGACTGTTCCACTTCCGGGAGGCATCTTTCCTTAACAGTTTGAAGATTGGTTCGCAGGTGGTGGTCAGATGGGATATGAACCGACTGATGAAGTTTATCCTCCCCAAAAATCCCCTTATCTCTTTCTCTGTACGGGGAGCTGGCATATCCACAATAGCCCTGATCTTAGCCGGATCCAGTTCGATGCCTCGATTGCTCACCAAGAATCCAAGGAGTTTACCTGACTAAACCCCGAAGGCACATTTGGCTGGATTGAGCTTCAAATTATACTTCCTGAGCCGCTCAAATAGCTTCTTAAGGTGAGTCACATGGTCAGATTCCGCCCTCGATTTCACAATGATGTCATCCACGTAAACCTCTATCTCCTTGTGCATCATGTCGTGGAACAGGGCCATCATGGCCCTCTGATAAGTGGCTCCTGCATTTGTGAGGCCGAAAGCAAGTCGTCTATAACAAAATGTGCCCCAGGGGGTGATGAAGGCAGTCTTTTCTCGATCCTCTTCCGCCACCATTATCTGGTGATACCCCGCGAAACAATCGACAAATGAATACATTTCATATTGAGCCGTATTATCCACCAAGATGTGTATGAAAGGCACTGGGAAGTTATCCTTGAGACTGGCCTTGTTCAGATCCCTATAGTCGACGCATACTCTCACCTTTCCTCCGGGCTTTGCCACTGGCACTATATTGGACAGCCATTCTGGGTAAGTGGACACCATGATGATCCCAGCCTTGAATTGCTTGACTATCTCTTCCTTCACTTTTAAGCTTCACTCCGGCTTTAATTTTCTCAGCTTCTGCTTAACTGGCTTGAACCCCTCTTTGATAGGCAATCGATGTACCACAATATCCGTGGACAAACCGACCATGTCTTCATGTGACCAAGCAAACACATCCTCATATTGGCTCAATAGTTCAGCTATCTCAGTTTTCTGGTCGGGAGTCAGGTCTGCCCCAATCTTCAGCTCTTTGGGATTTTCAGGGGTTCCTATGTTGATGGTAATGGTTTGTTCTAGGTTGGGTTTGGGTTTATCCTCGACCCACTCTTTGATCTCGTCGGGAGCGTCGTCATCATCTGCTTCGTCCTGCTCAATTCCCATCAAATCGAAATCCAGTTCTATATCAAAATCATAATCGTCTTTCAAATTTGGAAAATCGTTTGTTAGGCTAGAATGACTCAAATCGGTACACCTGACATGAAACAAAAATATTTGTCATATATATAAACATTAAGTACATGACTTCCTTTTTCAATAATCATGACAAAATATGAAATAGACGTGCAGATACATAAAAACAAAAACACCGTCTTAAAAACCCCTTGATCCCCCTACTGGACAAGATTCCCGGACACTCCTGCATTTACCCTTTTCTGGATACAACTGGCTGCACGGTCCAATTCCTGGGGATCACTTCGGTTTTATAGCTGGTGATGGAGGGGATCTCTGTATCGGGCACCTCTTCTATGACTGCGGCCACTTGGCTTCGGCTCTCATTTTCACTTCCCTCGGGCACTCCTAACCCGGCCCAATTGATAAATGGCATGACCTGCTCGCATTCCGATATCTTTTCTTTTCCCTTTTCATTGGGGCCTGACTGCCCCGGGAGATGGCACTTTCTCTCAAACTGCTCCATGATTTCCTGCAAGAATTCCACCTGCTGGACCAATCCTTTGGCTGAGGAAACCTCCACTTTATCCTCTGCTTCAGATGCAGGCTTGACTACCCTCAGGGAGTGTTCATTATTGGTTCTCGGTGTTGGGACTCCGGTTATCCGAACGAGAATTTTCTTGTATGAGTTCTTTGTCCTTATACCTCCGTGATATCCTAACCCCGCTCTGCCTGACTGCACTGGTATCTGGATGGGCTCGGTGATTCCTTGGCTGTTCTTGCCCAGCCCCTGCCCCGGCTGAAAGTTCATCGCCATCATTTTGCGGGCAACGAAGGTGAGCTCGGGGGACACTTTAAGCTTTAACTCCGGAGCTCCCAATTGTTTGTACTGGGGGGCGCTGATCTCAAACGCCTGATAGCTGATTGGTTCGGCTGATTCGTCCACGTGGATAACAGGCATGCCCTTCACAGAGGGAACAGGGTAGTCAGACTCTGCTGCAATTGTTACTAAGTGCCCCTCAACGATGAATTTTATTTGCTGATGCAGGGTAGAGGGAACTGCCCCAGCCATATGAATCCAAGGCCTCCCTAAGAGCATGTTGTAACTGGCTGTGATATCCAGCACCTGGAAAGAGATGTCAAAAGTATAAGGTCCGATCTCCACCGGCAGCTCAATCTCTCCCACCGTGTCCTTTTTAGATCCGTCGAACGCCCTCACCACCACCTGGCTGGCCCGCAGGCGCTTAGGGCTGATTTTCATCTTTTCCAGAGTACTATATGGGCAAATATTCAGGGCTGACCCCCCATCAATTAAGACTCCGTTCATCACATATCCGGACGAGATGACCGAAATGTGTAACGGCTTTCGGTGCCCCCTTCCTTCTTCAGGGATGTCGTCGTCGGTAAATGATATTACGTTGCTGTCCAACAGGTGGCCCACCAAGTGGCCAAATCTCTCCGTAGTAATTGACTTGGGGACATGAGCCTCTTCCAGGACTTTGCTTAACACCCGATGGTGATCATTGGATGCCAATGCCAGGTCTATGATGGATGTCAGGGGTGGTTGCACCTCCAGTGCCTTAACCATTTTCGCCTTGCCGCGGCTCATTTTCTCCCAAAATTCCAAAGCTTTTTCCTCTGATATTTTCCCGTTTTCCTTTTTTGTATTTTCAAAAATCCGCCTTGGTAAATACAATGGATTTCCCTTAGAGCTGACCGATGCACAACTAGCCTCTTCCACGGTCTTTCCCCCGTAATTCCACGGAACAGTCTTCAGGTTGGTAATTGGCAATTGTGATCTAGCTATTACGACAAGGGGTCTTGGGGCTGACAACCGGATAGGCTCTTTTTTGGTCCCTTGAATTATTCCAACCAACTTGATAGGCTCCTTTGGCGCATCCTCCCGGGCATTGGTCACAGCGATTTCTCCTTTATCCTCCTTATGTATCTCAATCTTAGGGGACCCACCGCCCCACTAGTTTCCACTGCATTCACGCCTCCCCCATTATGCTCGGGAAGAGGGTTGGCCTTTACATTCAGGGATTCTGGTTGCTCCACCACGATCTCTCCGTTGTCAATCATGTTCTGGATTTTGTGTTTGAGAGACCAGCACTCCTGGGTGTCATGCCCCGGGGATGCCGAGTGGTAGGCGCATCTCTTGCTAGGGTCATATCTCTTGCTCTTTGGGTCTGACGGAGGCAATAGCTCGGTAATCTTCTTCTGGCTTACCAACAGGGCCAGTATCTGTTCCAATGAATCCCCCAATGGGGTGAACTCCCTCTCTTGTGGCTTTTCGAATCTTCGGCGCCCCTCATATCTCTGATTGTTGAAATTTGATGGACGCGGGACCTCATTTCTTTGCATGCGGACCGGGGGGCTGGTCATGGTTTTTCCAGATAGTCCTTGCAGCACCAGGGACACATCCTCTTCCTTTCTCTTCTTGGGTTTTCAGGATGAACTGCCGTAGTTTCCACTCTGAATTTGCTCCGCAACAGCTTCAAGAGCTGTGAAATCTCGGATCTTTCCTGACTTCAATCCCATCTCAGCCATCTCCCCATGCTTGATCATTTCCGCAAAAGGCTTCCCTATCCCTGCTATTACTCTTTCATAATAGGGAGCCTCCTGGATATCAATGAAAGTCATGACCATTTCTGCCTCACTCATGGGTGGGTTCACTTGGGCTGCCATCCTCCTCCACCGTTGAGCATAGTCTCTGAAGGATTCACTGGCCTGTTTTTTGATTTTGGTCATCTGGTAGCGGTCCGGGGCCATCTGGGACTGAAAACTGTATTGGGTTAGGAAAGTGTGGGCCAGCTCCTCCCAGTTGTGGATCTTAGCATTATCCAATCTTGTATACCATGTCCTAGCCTCCCATGTCAGGCTTTTCTGGAACAGTTGCATCCTTAGCGATTCGTCCTCAGCATATCCCCCTAGCTCTCCGATGTATACTTTCAGATGCGTGTATGGATCCCCCGACCCGTTGTACTTTTCAAATTCAGGGAGTTTGAACTTTTCGGGATATCTGGTTCCTGGAAATATGCAAAGGTCGGAATAGTTCACGCTGCCATATGACCCGATCCCCTTCATCGTTTTGATGGCCTCTTCCATCTGCTTTATCTTCTTACTAACACCACTGGCCACCTCGTCTTCTGGGATGATAATGACTTGCTTTGGTAGCTCTACTTTTGGAGTTTCGGGGGTCAGTACATTCCCTTGAGATGATGGCCCCGGCGGGTCCTCGAGCTGTGGCCCTGATTTTAGTTTGAAATGCTCTTTGAGCAACATGGTCAATTCTGTCATTTGATTTTTCACAGCATTGAACTCTTCCCGAGATACGGGCGCCAGGTCAGGATTAGGGTTCTCAGCCATCTCGACTGTTGATTCTCTGGCTTTCTTAGATCGGAGACGGGTTTGGGGAGCAATCCTGCGAATAAACAAACCAAGTTTAGTTCCGGGAAATGACACTGGTGGATGCATGCTAAAGCAAATATTTTTGTGTTTTTGAGTTTTGTAATCTTTTCCTGCAAAATAGGGTTAGTATCCCTTTATTTTAACCAAAGTATGATAGTGTGCAATTATGATGCTCTCCAAGCTGTCCCTGTAAAACAGAGGTTAGTATCTTTTATTTGGACAAAAGTGGGAGGTACAAAATGATTGACTACAGTATGATATCATGTGCGTAAATCGTAAAAGGGTATGAAGAGACCTACCACGCGTCGGGTTTATCTGAGGCTGACCTACCCTAAGTTACTCTCGCGGGCTTTTCGGCATGAAGGTTCCCAGATCTTCGCAACATACTCGAAGGAAAAAATCCGATCTTTCAATTGGATTGGATCTGAGTGGATGCTTTTCCTGAGCCTCGCCGGGGAGCACCCCTTTGAGTCCAGTAATCCACATCCGACGGGTTTGCCTCAGGAGGAGGAACTGCTCAACATACATTCAATCATACATTCACCGTTCCTCACCGTATGCATATGATGCTAATACAGTAAAGACTTGAAAAGAAAACGCAATCACACCATCCACATACACGCACAAAAAAAGGTAAATCAACGCAAATAACGCCAACACACATTTTTTAGATTTTTAAAGGATAGGAAAACATCAGGATTTTAAATGCGGCTTAAGCCCTCTAATGTCCCCAGCGGAGTCGCCAGCTGTCGACGCCGGGATTTTTGTCGTCTCGTTTTTTTATTATTAAAATGTCCCTTTCCAATTTTAGCCTTTTGAATTAAATGTGATTTTGAAAAGGGTCGGCTTAATGTCGACGGGTTTTGAAAGATCGATTTTTTTATGAGCCAATTGACCAGAGTCGCCAGTTGGTATATTTGAAATGGATGTACCAACTCATCCGAATTTAGTTTTTTTTGTAATCGCTGGCTCATATGTGACTCCGAGTTAATTGGTCCGCAAACCGAGATTCATAGAGTTCGGGGGTTTGCTTAAGCGAGGGGAAGGTGTTAGGCACCCCCCGACTTTCGTGAAACACGGTTACCGCAATCTCGATGTTTTCTTATCCTTTTAAATCCTAAAAGGTGTGTGTGTGTGTGTGTGCCTAAATGGACGTTTGTGGTGCGTTTTGCATAACAAGTTTGCTTTTATTTTATATAGCAAAAGTGTTTATCTGGAAAGTGTTTTTGGACGTTCTTTGACCCAAATGACGAGGCTTCGCTTTTTATAAGAAAGATTGATTTTAATTTCGAAAGCGTTAAGGGTTTTTTATTTAGATGTCATTTTAGAAAACAATAGTTTTAAACTTTTGTCAAATAGGAATCGAGACCATACATTGCCTTCTAACAGTTAATATAAATAAAACGAGGACAACTTCTAGAACTCTTTAACCCTATGCACAAAGTTTAATGAAAACATTTATTTATTTGCAAAATCGTTTTTTTGTGACGTTTTAAAACCAACTAAAGCCTATTCATCAATCATGGATTAAAGTTTGCCAAAACACTTAACCTTTAAACCTCGTGAATCTAATATCCTAAATTGATCACTTTTAGAAAATCTTCATCGTTTGCCTTATTTTGGAAAACCGTTTTTCGTGTCGTAAATTAAAACAAACATCCCAAAACGTGTCGGGGCTATCCATGGGCATGTGAGCCATCCAGACAACCCCAAACACCCACAATCACATATTTTATTATTATCACGGGGCCTTAACCCGAACACGACTTTGTGTCGTTTTAAGGCCCGATATTACAACATACACATACATGGACCCTATATCATGATTACATATACCCAAAACGTCCATCATCGGGATTCGACCGCTAGGATCTCCTCCCTAGGCTCACAATCACCCAAATAGCTACATAACCAATAATAAGCCAAATCTAAACAATATTAAACATCACTATCGCATTACATAACCCAAATATCACCCAAACCAACACTACGCATTACTCATTACCACGACGAGCGAAAAATCACCGTACGGGTGTCATCGGGGCGTTAGGAGGAATTATGTTCCGATGGAACCCTCGCTAACGACGCCTAACCCACGGATCATCACCCACATAATAACATATTACATCAAATAAACCAAACACAATGCTATACTAACAATACAAACAAAAAAATCCAAAACAAACAACTTTTCACCTTGCAAAACGTCGATTCGAGCCTCTTATATCATAAAATGAACTACACCACAAGATCACTCAACTAAAATAGCACAACAATATGGATCTAATGCTTGAATCTAACCAAAACCGAGCTTTCTCTCTCTCTCCCGCGATCTTTCTCTCTCTCTTTTTCTTTCTTTTTCTTCTTCTTTTTTGCTCTCGGGTGGAAATGACCGCTCTATAGGCATTTCCAGGCAGCCGCAGATGCATCTGCGGCTGGCCGCAGATCCATCTGCGGCTGGGCAGCAAGCCGCCTGCGCCGTTTCCTCGGCTGTCGTGTGCCGTCTCCTCGAGCCGTGCGAAACCTCGAAAATCGTTTGGCCGCAGATGCATCCGCGGCTGTCTGGCTTGCTTTTCTCGATTTTCGTGCCACGCGGTCTTAATTCGCCAATTTCTGCGGTATTATTTTGGAAGGCTGTATTTTTGCAATCCGAAAATCCCTGGAAAACGTGCCATATTGTTCTGGGAGGCTAGTTCGGAGGGCTGCGACTTGATATAGAATTTAATACTTGTGCTTGGCTTCGTAAGCGGAGTGGCCATTAGTCGTCCTTTGTGGTCAGCTCAGGTGTTTCGGAATCAACTGTTTGCCTTGCCTCAAGTGATCGGATGCTCGTTGTCCGTTGTGGCGGCTTTGACCGTAAATCGTTGGGGTGGCTTCGTGTTGGGGTCTACCTCCCTTTTCGCGTGTCAGGTCAAATGACGATTTTACCCTCCTGCCAGGGTTAGTAGAGAAGTGCAAAAATTGGGTGTCTACAATTATTATTATTATAATTATTATTATTATTTTATTATTATTATTACTAATAATAATAATAATAATAATAATAGTAATAACAATAACAATAATAATTATTGTTATTATTATTACTATTATTATAATAATAGTAGTAGTAGTAATAATAATAATAATAATTATAATTATTATAATAATAATAAATAAAAAATTGCACATAAATAAAATGAGTCACCTTTTTAGCATTGATGTCATTTTTCTGCTTGTCGGGTATTGCGGTCGTTATATTTACACATGCAAATTAATTTGGGTAGAAAATCACGGGGACGGTTCAGATTCATTCTAATTGATTTGTAAGTTATTTTATGTTGCAAAGAGTCTTTAGGTAATAGAGTATTTTTGAAATTTTAATTTACACTGTGCCTTTAGGTACGGATAATTACGTATCATCTCTTTGGTGTTTTTGCGGGATATATTGAAAGTAACTATTGTAGTAAGTTCTGACTCATGCTATGAAAATCTTTTGTCCAATTTCAAGAAAAAATATAGAGAAAAAAATGTTATGGTGATGCGATTTAATTGGTGTAATGACAATATTTTTTTATTTGGACTTAGAGAGTTCATTTTATACTTTTGGGTATATATGCAAAAATATTTCTTTTGAATTTTTATATTTTTTTTTTCCTTATTGGATCTTACGAAATGGCTTGCAGTACTACTATTTTTTCACAGAAAATATTGTTCATGGATCATATTGATCGATGGTTAGATATACTAGAAGCAAATAAATGCTGTCAAACTTCTCATTCTATTTTGTCATTAAAGGAAAGATGTGTAATATACTCGAAAATATTATATTACACAAATTTGACTCCGCTATCGTCAATCAATTAATTGCTTAAACCTGTTAAGAACTAATTTTAAGTTGGGAATGAGTAGCACACTAATGTTTGTCTCAAAAATAAACTATGACTGGATTGAGTACTAATCTTTTTGTATTAATGGTTGGCCACAACAGTTTTAGATTTTTTAATTTAAAAATATTAAATACAGTACTCAACTGTTATATTAATTATACCGTGCCTTCAGGCACGGGTTATCCCTAGTATATTTATAAAGTAAGAAGTATTCCCCTTACAAATGATGGGAAAAGACATGGAAATAATAGTCAAGGCAACAGCTGAGGGCACGTTTCGGGAGAAGCAGCTGAGGGCACAAAAGAAGAATAGTCAAGGCGAGGACTCCATTAATCCTTCTTCTATTCTCGAATTTCCTGTTTCTCCATAACCCAGTTTCTACGTTTTGTGATCTCGATCTATTCTCAACTCTCTTGAGGTATGTTATTTTTTAGGGTTTTCTTATCCACACAATTTTTTTTTCTAGGGTTAAGATGATCTTCATGTCATGTCGAGATACAAGGCAATTCCTTCTCCCGTATCTGGCTACTCATGGGTTGCATATCCGACCACTGTATTGGCGTCGTGGCCCGGGGTTCGCCGGAGAGATAAAGAAGAGGACAAAATTGTCATTTAGAAAAATAGAAGAGGACATAATTGTTATTTCATTTGGTCAAACTTGCTTAAAAAAATGACTCATAAGTCATTTTGAAATAAGTTCCAAATACTCTGCTTATTTTTTTTGACTAATAAATTAACTTATAAGTCATAATTTAAGCCATTACCGAACAGTTCTTATAGGGAAATGACCGAACAGGCCTAAATCATTAATAAATTTTATTTTTTTGGCTGGGATAATATTTTTTATTCTGCTAAATCAACGGTAGATATTCTCATATTTAGTGTGGCTGTGTGGGTTTATCACAACGGCTTAGAATTTCATGCTTGTGTTGAAAAATCACTCGTCCGCATATTATGTTAATGTTTTAACGGAGTTTTATTGTATTTTAGGTAATTTTAGTGTTTACTAGTTATTGTTATAATTTATTCTTTTTTAAATTTGTTACTTGTTATTTATTTGAAAGAATTTGACTTTGACTTTTTAACATTGTAATATTATTATTATTATTATTATTATTATTATTATTATTATTATTATATACTACAATTTTAATACATTTTAGTCATTTTAATTATTTAAAAAAAATTATATATGTCACTTTTGATCTTCTTTTTTATTTTTGAGAAATATTGTCCATCTGCTTTATGAATTGGTGACACAACTCATATTCACTAGCTTGGTGTTTGCTGCTAGGCACGAGGTTTGACAATTGTGTTTTAAAACGAGTTCATGATTTCGTACGAAAGTACTATCCTCATTAAAAAATATTAAATTTTTTATATTCTTTTATAAAAATATTTAATTAGATACAGTACTTAATTTAATTCGAATTTAATAATTAAATTAGTAGTTGATGATTGTGTTATATTATATTAATATAATAACAACATCAATAGTAATATGTTAATATTATATAGGATAATTTTCCTAATAAAATTGCAACATTCTAAAACTATATTATTTAACAAATAATTAAATTTTAAATAGTTAATTATTAATAAATTTAAAACTTTTACAATAGTAATTCATCTATTCGTATAATAAAAATAACAAAATATTCATCTTTTTATCTTACTAATTTAGTTGTATATTTTTTTATTTATCTGATAATAAAATATTACTTAAATTCAACGTCATACTTATATATTTTACTAACAATAAAAATAATTATATAATTAAATATTACTAATAGTAAGAATATGAAATGTTATAAACCGGTAATTTAATTAAAAATTATATGGAAACAGAAATGATGGTAGAAAGATTATTATGGTAGTAAACTATAGATGGAAAGGATGGAAAAGTAGCCAAATGAGTATTTATGTAATTATTAGGATATTTTTTTTATGAAAAAGAGCGAGAATTTGTGTTTAGAAGGGAGGATGAAGTACATTTCATGGACAACGTAGGTGCATGTAGGACTTTGAACTTGTGAAGGTGATGTTGATGAAAAAGAGTTGTTACGTTAAATAGAAGTTCGTTAGTGAAAGAAAACGTTTTTTTTTCTAAGGAATTGTATGACCAATTCATAACTTACCATTGTGATATTGATGAAAGGGAGTTGTTGACGTTACATTGCGATATTGATAAAAATGAGTTGTTGATGTTAAGTAGAAGTTGGTTAACGATAAAAAACATTCTTTTATGGGATTGGATGACTAATTTTCAATTTTATTTGGACTTTTACATATGTTTTTATAATATTTTATAATTAATAAGATTCAAACTCTTAATTTTTATATTAATTAAAATAAGTAACCATCGGTTAGTTGAGTTGATTTAGACATACAATTTGAATTTTGAGGGCTCACTTGAACACAAACCAATCTCAATAGATCGTAGCGGACCGCCTCAAAAATTGGCTAAAAAAGATAGTCCTTTTGAATTGGGTACCCCGTACAATCGTTTCATCCAGATATCTATTGTTTTGAATTTGAATAATTTAACCATACACCATCTCTTTACCTAAACAACTATTTTTTAGCAACAAAAAAATAAAAATTGGATGAAGGGTATTTATGTAATTTAAATATATATATATATATGTGTGTGTGTGTGTGTGTGTGTGTGTGTGTGTGTGTGGTAGAGGCCTTTCGGCCAGAACAAGTTGACAAACTTTTTCCCTAATTGCTTGTTCTATTCTTTTTATTAGTTCTTCAGTTTCAATTATACGATTAAGGAAATACTGTTGATTATATTCACCAAAAGTATGGTTCTGACTGTAGAAACGATAACATAATAATCAATGGACATAAAACATAATGGATAAAAGAGATACTTACAAAACACACGAAGCTTTTATTCTTTTCAGAATATTCGTGATATATCTATACTGGTCAAAATGAGGAGGAAATTGTTGGGTAGCAAGATACCTGCGTTTAATTTTCCATGGATCATTCATCCATTTTTCATCATTCTGTTCAATGTAAAGTACTATTTCTTCACAATTACTGTTAAATATGTATTTTTCTGGGGTTACCAATACATTTTTTGTTGTTTGCCTAGAAGAAGCCTCAGGAATACTATTTTGAGTATTTAGACTCGAAAATTCTGATTTCTGCCTCAGCCTCGGCCACGTCATCTGCTGGTCATTAGCCCTACAAGTATTCTCTGGTTAAAAAATCAGGTAAAGAATTATGTTCCCCTTTGATATATTCAATATCAAAGTCAAATACTAATAAAATACTTTGTCAAGAAGCAAATATTTGCTTGGATGTAAGATTTTGAACATCTTTTTTAAAAATCTGTTTGGCTACAGAACAATCAACTCTAATTAAAAAATGTTGATTTAAAAGATCATCTTGAAATTTTAAAACACATTTAACAATTGTTAAACATTCCTGTTTAATAGTAGAATAATTTAAGACTGGTCCTTTCCATGTTCCTGATGCAAATCGAACAGGTTCTTCTTTATTTTTATTAGGATTAAACTGTTTCAGAATTCTCCCATAACCTTGATTGGAAGCATCTGTTTCTCCAATTTTTTTTCATTCAGGGTTTGGTAATGATAAACAATGTAACTGTTTTACTTTTGACTTTATTAACTTTATAGCTTGTGTATGCTGGTCAGTCCATGGTAAATGATTCTTTGTAATCTGGTAAATAATATAGCTGCATCTTTTGATAATTGTGGATAAAAATCTCTAATATAATTAAGATTTCCTAAAAATCATTGTAATTGAGTTTTATATTTTATTTCATTTGGAAATTTAGAGCCAAACTCAATACTTCTGTTTATAAGAATAATAGTTCCATTGTTAATGGTGTGACCAAGAAATCTTACAGTTGTTTGAAAAAATTTCATTTTTGGTGCAGAGATAACTAATCCATTTCTGATGACAATATTTTTAACTATGTTTAAATGTATAAAATGCTGGTCTATAGATGATGAAAATATAAAAACATCATCAATATAACAAATAGTGAATGAAGAATATATGTTGAATATATCATTCATTATATCCTGGAATTCAGAAGGGTCATTTTTAACACCAAAGGGTAAAACATTCCATTCATAGTGACCAAAGGGTACTGTAAAAGTTGTTTTATATCTATCATGTTCAGCAATTTGGATATGCCAAAATCCTGATTTAAGATCGAATTTAGAAAAAACTACAGCATCATATAGTCTATCTAAAAGGTATTTTTTTATTCGGGATAGGATATCGGATCCATTTTAAAACATTATTTAGAGGTTTATAATTGATAACTAGTCTAGGTATACCTCTTTCAATTTTTGCATTTTTATTAACATAAAATCCAGTACAACTCCAAGGAGAATGACTAGGTCTGATGAGTTGTTTTTGTAATAGCATCTCTATTTCTGTTTTGCATAATTCTAAATATGCTTTTTTCATTTGGCTAGGTCTAGCTTTAGTAGGAATATTTTTCTCATTAAATTTAGGGATATAAGGAAGAAAAATAACATGCTTCTTTCTTTCCCAAAAAGTATTAGGTGTAGTTTCACAAATTTCTGATTGGAATTCTTGAATAATTATTTTAACCTTATTTTGTAATGAAGATTGTTGGATTTTTTGTTCAGTAGTAAGAAATTGGATCTCCTTTTGGATAAAATTTATCTGTTTTTCTTTAGAAGTAATTAGATCATTAATTTGGTCTAATTCTTTGGTATATGGTTTAGTTATAAATTCAAATATAATTTGTCTGTTATTAATTGTAATGTGAATGCCTAAAGCATCAATTTTTGTTATAGGCATTAATAAGCATAAGAAATGTGTTCCCAAAATTATATTTTGAGACATATTTTTGATTAAGACGAATGATGTTGGTAGACATAGTCCTTGATTACAAATAAAAACTTCTGGTATTTTATAATTAATTTTCATAGAGTTTCCACTTGCACTTATCAATGATTGTGTGAATTTCTGGAAATATTTGGTGGGAATAAGACCTTCCTGAATACAATTCATATCAGCTCCACTGTCAACTAGAGCGATGACATCTCTTATTATAAAATCTGGTTTTATAATAAAAGTGATTCTGATATACCATTTTTGAAATATTACTTGGTTTAATAACATTAAATACTGATCATCATTATTAGTGTCTTTTGTTCTTGATGATTCAGGTATATCTTTATTATCATTAGATATTTTTCGTTTAATGTTATTTAAATCTTGAAAAATTGTTTGATCCGCTATTTGAAGCTGTTTAACTTCATATTTTAAGATATTTATTTCTATTTTTAAATCTTGGATTGATATAGGTTTTTCTTTTATTGGATTATTTTTCATACGATTTAAGACTTCTCTTAAATTGTAATTTTCTGTAGAAGTTGTTTCTATTTTCTGAGTATGATTTTAATGACAAATTTGGAGAAATTTCATTAAGGCGCTGGGGCGTGGGCATGCTTGGCATGTGGCGGGGCGTGGGCATGCTTGGCATGTGGCAAGCATTGAGGCACTGTCTTTGGGCGCTTAGGGACTGAATGAGTAGGATTTTTGGAAAGCTAGGAATTTTTTAGGGTTTTTCAATTGACGAGCATCGTTAGTGCTAAGTAGTTAAAATTGGAAACCTAATTTAAGATAGTTAAAATGAACTATCGTAAGGAGTCATGTTTGTAATGTAATATCCCAGATATTTACAAGAATTGTAAATAAGATTTGAAATAATTAACTAAAGGTTATGGTTTAAAACCTAGAGTTGTCGAAGTGAGATGTGTAGAAAATGGGTAAATATTTTTTTTTTAACATAATTTATTTGTTAGAAATTAAATGTGGGAATGTTTTAATGATGCATGTAGAGAATTTATTAAGAAAATAAATTCATTTGAGAAGTGAAGGTGGATATATATATATATACCTAAAGCGTGCTTGTTAGCCAAATAAGAGGATGAATAAGTTAATACTCAATTAAACTAATAAATTAATTAGTCATGAAATATAATTAATTAGATTAATTATATTAATATGAGTTAAAGTTGTAGCAAATTTAGGATGATGGTCTTGGATGACAATAATGTGAAATTATTAATTAAGTAATTAATTTAATTATTAAGTTGTTGTATAGATTCCATTAATGAATTTAAAGCAAACCCAATATTTTAATTGTTAAAAGTCTTGTTAGTATTTATAAAGAGGTCCAAATAAATTTAAGGATTTAGCCTCATGAAGAGTCTAAGTAATTTAATTACTACTAGTGGACTAGTCCAAAATGATTATAGATGTTAACCCAATATGGGAATACTTGCATGAATGTGGGTAATTAAATAATAAGCCCAGAGGTAATTAATATAAGTCCAATTAAATTATGTTGGTAAGTATTGTATATAAGGTAGTAGTAGTAGTCCAATTAAATAAATTACTTAGCCCAAGTTATGGAAGATGTGTGAGTTGTGTTGGGTAGCCCAAGTAATTAAATAAGAGAGCCCAATGCAAGGTAAATTATGTAGCCCAAACATTTAAAAAGTCAATTGATGGTCAATGTGTTGAAAAATTTGGTTGAGTGTAGAGAATTAATTAATGTAAGGTTAATTGAATAACTCTAGTTAGTAGACAAGAGAGAGTATTAACCAAACGTTGATTAATTGCTAGGTAAGTAAATATGATGATGAGAATTAACTATGGATGAGTTAATTGAGTAACCCAATGTGATAGAATAATTTAAAGCAAGTCTAATTAGATTATATTATAAGTCCAAATGAGGTATTAAACTAAGTAAAATAAAATAACCTAGTAGTCTATGTAATTAATTAAACCTTGATCCATGTAATAATTAAACTAGCTTAATGCTTGTTTTAATTAAATGTAACATAGGATATTTAATGTTAGCCCAATGTAACAATTAAATTGAGCCCAAATAAATTAAATGAATGAGCCCAACTTATTTAATTCCTAAGTCCAAAGTTAAGTTGAGCCCAATAGGAAGTCAAAATGTTGGTCAATGGTTATATATATAAGTATATATATATATATATAAACTATAAAAATAAAGCAAAAATGGGGAATTTAATCCCATTTTTGCTGAGATTTAGTGGGGCTCCAATGGCGTGTCTAGCTAGCTTTGTGGTGGAGTGTTTTATACACAAAGGGTTGCTTGATAAGTTATGTGATGGATGTCATTCATGGAAGTCATTCAAAGTTGTCATTCAAGGTAATAGTAAGCATGATTTAAGCTCCTAATTGACTAGCATTGGTTGATTAAGAGATGTTAAGCTAATCTAGAGGAGGTTCTATAAATAGTATGCTCCATCAAGTTGTTATGTTGGTTAGTCATTTTGCAAGAAATCCAAGAGAGAATAGAGAGAGAGCATTCTAGAGAAAATAAAGAGAACTCTTGAGAATTGAGGTTTCACCAAGGAGGTTTGCTAGAAATCTATCAAGGTGGAGCCACTATCAAAGTTCCTAGCCAAGAGAAGAAGAGCATCTAAGAACATAAGGTTTAAAAGTGCTCTATCTTCTTCTTCATTTCATTTTTATAGTCTATATATGTTTTAATCGGTCAAAAAATATTTTTAACAGATTAAAAGTTATTTTGATGCTCTAAAAGTCTAAATCTATGATATATAGGTAGATTCATGGTTTAGTATATTTAAAACAAGTATTGGTATATGTGGTATGCAAATAAATGGAAGAAAATTTCATATTGCAATTTACCGGTAAAACCCTAGATAGTTCAATCTTAAATTTCTTGTCAAAATATTTTCAAAAATGTGATTGAACCATACAATGTTATAAAACAAGAAGTTAGGAAGACAACAACACTGAATTAGTGTCATATGGATGTGTAGATGTTATTTTATTCAAGTTTTAACAAATTGAACCAAGGATTTGTGAAGTTAGTTTTTACTTTGTCCTTGTGAGCCGTTTTGAGTATAGTTCCGATTGGAATTTAAATTTGTGATCTAAAGAGAAGTTGTAGAGGGGAAAATTCTGATGAGAATGGACTTAAGAATCACCTCAAAATATTTTAAAATGAAGAAGTTATGACAATTTTAGTAAATGTGGGTCGAGCAGACAAATCTTAAAGAAGTTTCTGCAACACTAGGGTCGGTGCCCTAGTTTTGCACTAAAAAGAAGGGTCGGGGCCCTAGTCACTGTTCATGGAAAGTGCATTTTTCGTTCCGGATCGGGTCGGGCCATTCGGGTCAGGTCGGTTCGGGTCATTTAAGTCCAAATTGGATAAAGATGTTTAAAAATTAATATAATTAATTTGAGACCCAAGTTTAATAATTATTTATTATTTATATAATAAATAATAAATAAAATTAATAAAGCCATTATTATAATTAATTATTATTTAATTGATAGTAAATAATAATTAAAGCAAATAAATATAATAGCTAATTATTTATTATTAAATAATAAATAAAGGAGGATACAAAGTTAATAAATAATTATTTATTATTTAATTAATATTAAATAAATAAATAAGGATGATTAGATAATTAATTATTATTTAAAGGATATTAAATAGTAATTAAAAAAAGATGAAATTAATAAGGTAATTATTTATTATTTTAATAAATAAGGATAATTAGTTAATTAATTATTATTTAAATAATAATTAAAAGGAGATGAAGTGAATAAAATAATCATTTGTTATTTAATGAATATTAAAGGGGGTTAATTAATTAAAGGAGTAATCATTAAAGGATTTGAGAATAATAAATTAATTGATTATTATTTTAATGATATTAAATAATAATTAAAGTGAAATAAGGTTATGTAAATAATTGTTTATGCAAAGATAATAAACAATTAATGTTAATTAGATTAATTATTTATTTAATTAATATTAAATAATTAAAAGGAAGAAATTAAATGAATAAGGAAGTGATTAAACAATTTATATTTAATTGTTTAAATATTAAATATTACAAAAGGAGTAAATTATTTATATTTAATAAAATTAATAAGAGATTAAAATATTATTAAATGGTTAATAATTTTAATAAGTGAGTAAAATAATATTAAATGGTTAATAATATTTGAATGTAGTTTTATATTATCAATGTAGATTATATTTTGAAATGTTTGGTACATTATTAAATGTCCAAATAATTAAGTTATGTAAAGGAAGAAAGTTTAATTGAAGTAAACCAGTGTAAATAGTCTGTTTATAACTAATTTAGACAACTTATTAAAAAGTGGGTCGTGCGGAGAATGTGTAGTGAAGGCGTAAGTTGGTTAAGCGTACCCGATATGTCTGAACTGTATTTGCGCTAGGATTTTTGTCTGAAACTTAAGTGTTCGTTTGTCAGACATCTTAAAAGTTAATAATTGAAGTTAGAGTCTTATATAAAAACTAGTTAATAGTCATTGTATCTAATGATTATGTCAATTTTATATATAAATTGTAGGTTGAACGAAAGACGCAAAATAAGTGTAAATGGTAGAAGCGAACCAAACAAGTTTTTTAGACCTTACTCCTATGTGCATTTCTATGCAACCACATGTTATTAAATTATTGATATGCGAATATATTAATGATATTTGTGTTATGTGAAATGCTAGAAATATGATTATATGCAAAGTATGTACAGAATAAGAAGCATGACTTGATATATGTTAGATGTGTATTATATGCGATGCATAAGAAGTATGAAGTATTCATAAAATGAAAAGTATGAAAAGCATGACATACGTATAAAATGCAGAGTATGTTTAACGTATGAAGCATGCAAGGTGTTATGTGTAGCTGTTAAACTTGTTGAGCCATCGTGCTCACTCTTGTTTAAAACCAACATTTTCAGATAGTGCAAGTTATTCGAAGTTTTTGATAAAGATCAAGAAACAGGAATACATATTACATTCACTGAAGGTCTAGCACGACCATTGTAGATATCAGTTCGATTTGGACAGGTAAAATGATTGCGTAGTATAAGAATTAGTTGATATGTAATATGGGTGTTAAATACTCAAAATGATTGTAATAGAATGTCGTATCATGTATGATATTGAGACATACTAGGTTTGTTTAAAGATTGTGATTCTGGAATAGAAAGAGATGTTGTAGAATTGTAAATAAATGATTATTTAGCAATTATAATATTGTTGTAATTCATGAACAATAAGGAAAATATTGTACTCATGTTAAACCAGATCCGAGATTCGAGGGACCCAGATTCGGGGTCGTCACATGTAACGCTCCCAAAATCCCCGCATTAGCTACGGCGGACCTTGTGCGTTAAACTTCATACATTTATCAACTTAACCAATGATCTCATAATCATATTGGTTGAATTAGTCTTATTTTAGACTATACATTAAAAATTTCTTGTAACTTTGTCCCTGGATCTTAATTTGATCTTGGTCTCATTATTTAAACAAGTATCAACTTGTAGTTTATCCGTATAAATGGATAACACCATATATAACGGTCCAATTTTTAACCTTAAGATTTAAATATTCTATAACTTTACATATTCCAAGATTCACGGCATTAAATCATTAGGACGGCTTTTGGGAACAGAGAATCTCGTGGTGAATATTTGTATCTTCACCCCGTGATAAATGTTTGCATCTTTATCCGTGACAAATGGTTGTATCTTTGTTCGGTGCAAAATTCTTTTTCCGTATAGAACATTACCCAACTAGTTAAAACTCTCACTCGAAACATATTTGGTTATAGTGATATCTCTTCATATCAATAATCCTACTTATCTGACATTCAGAATAGTAATAAATAGTTATACCTGGGTTCGAGGATCCTTAACGATGGATTTGACCAGTAAACATCGCTTAGTCATGTCTCGGATGTACAACACTTACTAGTTATTTATCAATCCTCATCCAGATAAATAGATTTTTATCATAACTATGTTAAGTTTTAGCAATTCTAGGTTTAATCAAAAGTAAAGACATAACAATATTTTGATGATATAAATTTATATCATTCATTTAATATTCGGTTACATGTTTGTTTGTTCATATTATAACAGTCATTATGACTTTATACAAATACAAGTAATAAACATGAAAACCTAATCTACGTTTCATTTTTACGTTCATGATCTTTTTAACGTTCATCTTTAATCTGCAAATAAGGTTTTATTCGCAAGAATGAGCACGACGGCTCAACAAGTCTAACATATAGCACATACGCAATTTATGCTTTTATATAGACTTTAACGTGCCTTAACTGAACATAATTCTCCATTTAATATTACATATAACTCACATTCAAACAATTTATATCGCATTGACACACAAAGTGTATAAATCATGTTCATAACTCGTAACCATAACACATAATAGTTAGAAGGCATGTAAACATCAGTTAAAGACTTCACGTAACATCTATTGCATAATAACATGACATTACACATCTCATTTATCATTTTAACAATACTACACAAATAGCACATGACAAGAGTTAAAAGACTTGCACAAATAACACATAAAGGTTTAGAACTTGTTTGATTCGCTTTAACGTTTACTTTAAGTTTTACGTTTATTCGGACGGCTTACAAGGTATATGATTTTAACATAACCATTAGTCATAAACAATAAACTTTAACTATCTTTCAACTTAACTATCTTTATTTCAATAGTTTAATTTCGTTTTGACAGGTTTTTATTGTGACGATCTCAAATTCGAGTTCCATAACCTCGGGTTTGGTTCTCTACTGTACAATACTTACTAACAATTAAATACATAAATTGTATTTAAACTTCGCAGAATAATATAAAAGGTTCCTTATAAAAAATGCTACATTTTCCAAGGTCGATTAACCTTAACATGACATTATATATCTTAAGGGAATACAAAAGATTTACAACAAAAGTTACATATAAGTAATTAAGCTAGCATGCATCAAGCTAATCTAAGCTTTGGCTTTTCCCTTGCCTTTGTTTGGTTTTGAACATTCGGGCTTAGCTGAAATAAGTCATGATATAGCAAGAATGAGCAACTAAATGGCTCGGCAAGTTTATAAACAAATAGCATAGGATATATCATGATGAAAGGGAAATTAACATCAGGGTTTTCAACAATAGACAATAATTGTAAAAGAAATTAAGAATCAATTTTTCAATATAAGAATGGATTGACTCTTTACTGCTAAGTGGTCTTTAAGGACCATGAACTGCTACTAAGTTAGAACAGACATTTATATATATCTGACTTCTCGAAAAACTAGTACTCGAGGGGATCAGCCTCTTGTACCATATGTATATGCATAACATTCAGACATCTTTCGCAAATTCGGTTTTCCGACAAATAAAAATCCCCCTTATTTAGGGTTGTTCATTCTCAGTCTTAATATAAGGATCCGCACCAACCAATGGTTTGGATAAACTTTTAAAATATTCAATTTGATGAATTTAAACATGCATTGTCTAGCTGAAATAATTAGCTTAGACATTCTTAAACAGTTCTTGAATTAATGAACTAAAACATTTGCAACAGCACTATGTGCGAATACAATAATAATAATGATGTGAAATTATTTTAGATAATTAACCCACTTAAAAGCTCTGTCAAATAACTACGAGTGTAGATACTTGCTCAACATAATTGAATTGCTCAATGTAAATAAGGTTGAAGAAAACTTGCAACAATAAATACAAGTTAGGGTTAAGAAAAACTTGTCTCGTGCGTAGTCTACTGCTAACCAATTCAATTTATTTCTCTTTGAGTAGACCTAACAATTGATCAAGTTGATCTTTAAATTAGTATCATATATACATTCATATGATAACCTCTATACTTCTTACACCTCTAACACTTAACCAAATAATCATGTAGTTAAATGTATATAAACACTTAGAAAATATTATCATCACTTGATAATATTTCAATCACATAAAACCTATATTAATTATTTTATTTAGTTCAAACTCTTATATAATATTATTATTAATTTAATAATATCTTATTAACCTTTTAATATTATTAATCATTTAATAATATTCTATTCATTTTCTAATATTATTAATCATTTAATAATATTTTATTCCCTTATTAATATTATTAATTATTTAATAATATTTTAATCATTATCTAATATTATTAATTATTTAATAATATTTTATTTCCTTATTAATATTATTAATTATTTAATAATATTTTAATCATTATCTAATATTATTAATTATTTAATAATATTTTATTACTTTATTAATATTATTAATCATTTAATAATATTTTATTCCCTTATTACCATTATTACTCATTTAATAATATTTTAATCTCTTACTAATATTATTAATCATTTAATAATATTTTAATATACTTTAAACAATATCAGAAGTTAACTTTTTAATTATGTTAACTTTAGTCTTTATTTTAGACACTTAGCTACCAATTAATTAGTAATAACTCTCTTACAATAGATTATCTTTATATCAATAGTGAACTTTCCTTTTGTTAAGTTTTATAATGCCAGACAAGCGAAACTTTTAGTTTCGAACAAGTCTGGACTAAAATTTTGGGCGTCTAGACGCCGGTCACTTTGGCTGCCGGAACCTCTCTTAATGATTTGGTCATAACTTTATCATACAGAAATATTTGGAGGTGATTATTGAGTATAAATTCATTAGAATTTCATGATCTACAATTTCTCTTTAGATTACAAATTCAAATTACAAATGGAAGTATCCGTAAAATTTCTCACAAGGACAGAATAAAAACTAGTTTCATAAATCCTTGATTCGATTGGTTTAAACTTGAATAAGATAAACTCTACACATTCAAATGACACCAAATTAGTGTTGTTGTCTTCCTAACTTTTTGTTTTACAATATTCCATGGTTCAATCATATTTTTAAAAACGTTTTACACGAAATTTAAAGATCGAACCACTTAGGGTTTAAAAACGACCTACTTTGCGATAAAAGCCATAACTCCTTTGTTTTTCATTATTTTTGAAAGCTTCAAGTTGGGTTTTATTTAAAACTCATGTATGTAACTTTCTAGTCATAAAAATTCATTTTCTAACTTGTACATTTCGAACTACAACATTAAACATAACATGCTTCGTTAGGGTTTTACCGGTAAAGTGTGTTATGAACATTTCTACCAATTTTATGTTTTTCAGACATACTAAATCATGATATAAACACATCAACTATGAATATACATATATTACATAGTTAAATACTTCTAGACCATCAAACTAAGTTTTGATCGGTTAAAAATAGATTTTAACCGTTCAAAATCGTTCTAGACTACAAAAATAAAATTTAAGAAGGTTAGAGCACTTTTAAACATTTGAGACTTGTGTGCTCTTCTTCTTCTTCTTCTTCTACCAAAGTATGTGATGATGCTTTGTGACATTCACCAAGCCCAACCTCTAGCTATTGCTCACACTTACAAGTGTTTCTCTTTTTCTCTCTAGGAAATGCTCTCTATTTTTCTCTCTAGAACTCTAGCAAATGAACTAACAAACTTTGCACAAGTGTGAAGTGTCTTATTTATAGCACTCCACTAATCATTCATTAACTCTCCTAATCAACCAACATAGTCAATTTAAAGCTTAAGTTGGATGATTACTATTTCATGAATGACCAATTGGAATGACTAGGTGATTGACTAGGGTAGCTTAACTGTGACGCCCCCAAATTCAGGTCTCAAATACCCGGATTCGATCATCACGATCCAATACAAACATCCACCTCTAAACAACATAAAATAACTAAATGCGGAATAAAAAACATATGTTGTTCATTTAAAAGGTGTTACTAGTCCTAAGATACGATAACCTTACACAAAAGTACATAAATACCCTTAATAAAGTACCTAGGGTTTACATCATAAAACAAGTAATTTTAGCTAGACGAATAAACTAAAAACTGTCTCTTAAAGTCTATCACTTCATCTTTCCCTTACCCTTGTTCTTTTCAGGAGTCTCGGGTTCCACTGCAATAAGGTTCATGATATAGTAAGGGTGAGCAACTAGTTTGCTCAACAAGTTTAAATAACAAAATGAACAATATATCATGAATGAAAGGGAATAGCTGAAACAATTCAACAATATGAATAACATAAGCAGGAATAATGATTTGCTTTTAGAATCAAGATAGTCAAATAGACTATGAACTATAAACATCCACTGGAGTCAATAGCAGGTTGAACCAACGGTTACTACCAGAAATATGTACCCGAGGGGATTAGCCTCAGTACAATATGTGTATGCATAACATTTAATTTTTGTGTTTTGTACCTGATATTAGATATATGGTACTCCCCTATAATAAAGGGGTGTTCATAATAGTATAAGAATCCACATCTTCAATGATTTGGATAGCTTTTAAAATCTTTAACATAAATGTCTAGCCGAACAATGACTTAGACCTACTTTGAACAGTTCTTTAAACAGTAAAACATTAAATAAGGTACACGTCAAAGACTGTACAAGCTCAAGTGCACCAAGTACGAATAACAACAATATCGATGTGGAATAATTGTAAAGTAATTAAACCACTCAAAGCATGCTTGGAATTACAATTCAAGCGTAAATAAATAATTTGCTCAATGAAATGAGTTTAGAGATAAGGAACTTGCCTGTCTGTTCAGCTATAATTAATTTCTAGCTTTAACTAATTGACTTTGAAAGACCTAAAATTAATAAAGTTGGTCTAATAATTAGTACGACGTATTTGCATAACTATACGCTCAGTAAGGAACTTATCTACCACACATAAATACTAACACATAATTTACATCAGTCAAAATAATATTATTAACTTTATCGACCCTCAATCAAATTAGGTTAATAATTTAATAAGTTATAAAATATTTTTCTTAAGTGTTGGACACTTATTAAACCCTTAAACAACTTATTACAATTGTTTAATTAAAGCATAATTAAATTTAAATTATTTTATTAACTCAATCTCTATTTAATTACTATTTAATCTTGATTAAATAGAAATTAATTAATTAATTTTTTTATTATTTAAAATAAATAATAACTAATTATGCTTACTTATTATTAAATAATAACTAATTATTGATTTAATTTTAACCTTCTTTAATTTAATATTAATCAACTAATAATTAACTAAGTAATTAACCTTACTTATTATTTAATTTAAGGAAATTAAATAATAGTTTACTAATATTAATCCTCTTTAATTATTATTTAATTAATTTTAATTATTATTTAAGGTTAAATAACAATCAATCTATTTATCCTTATTTATTATTTAAATTAAATAGTAAATTATTAATCTAATAACTTAATCGTTATTTAATGCTAATTAAATAATAATTATTTACTTAATTATCCTTATTTATTATTTAATAATATTTAATTTATAAATTTTTATCCCTATTTAATTATTATTTAATAGGAATTAAATAATAATTGTTAAATTATCACCTTTATTTATTATTAACATTTTAAATAATAAATAATTAATAAAAAATTTAGTTATTTAACTTAACCATAATTTAGTTACCTAGAATAATATTTAAAATATTTAAATATTAAACTTAATGAAAAATATCATCCCATATATCACTTTTGTATTATTATTATTTTTATTAAAATTTTAAATTAATTTTTAAACATTTAAATAAATTAAAAATATGCAGAATGACAAACTTGTAAATAAACTGAAAACTGATCCGAGGGCAAATTTGTAGTTGCGCAGAAAAACGAACGGAGGGGCAATTTAGTAATTTTGCCGAAAAATTTACAACCGCGCATTGCGCGTGCATAGTAAAACAGCGGCCCAAAACAATGCCGTTTTGAGGAACTGACTGCTTGCTTCCGCGCGTAACGCGCGGGTTACAGTTTTACGCTCCAAAATGACGCCGTCTGTGCTTCACGTCCAACAAAAAAAAAATCGCTAGCGCGCCATGCGCGGCCAGCACCTTTTTTTTTCTTTCATAGAATGTCCACAGTGTTTTTGGAAATACCCACTTAATAAAAATATACCTTCAAGTAAGTTTTAACTCCTCAATAAAAATTCAAAAAAATTACCAATCACTTAAAATCAATTTATAACATGAAAATTTAATTTTCCATGATTTAATTTCATATTTTTCGTCAAAATTTTTTTACCAAATAAACTACCATAAATCATAACTTTTTGTGTATAACTCCATTTTGAGTGATCCAAACTTTGTTTTTCTCGTGATTTAATGTTCTATAATATTAGAACATTAAATCTAAATATTATAAAAATATTTTTGGTCATTATTTTGAGACTTGTTTACACACTACCAAACACATGTTTTTAGCATACAAAATATACCAAAATACAAACCAAGCATATTAAACTCAAGCATGACATAAATATTATTAATACACTTTACTAACTATATTAACATATTTATACTAACATGATGATTTATTTAATTTAAAAGCAAAGCTACATTTAAAATAACTATTACCTTAATTTAATGACTATTTTTCTTTTTCTTACAAAATAGGTGGTGAGGTTTGAAGGCATGACCAAAATGATCTCCTCCTCCTTCTTTATCCTTGCTCTCACAATCATTTTGCTCTCACTAAATTTTTCTCTCCACTCTCTCTTTTGGACTTGAAGAAAAATGAAGTGTATATGTTTTACTAAAGCAAGTATACTTGAATAATTTTTAGATACAAAAATTATATCTATAATTCACCATGCCCCTAGATGGAAGCTTATACAAGAAAGTTAGGTCAATGACTTAGTTGGTGAGAATTTTGTGGGAAAAGATTTTCCCAAAAATCAAAACAAGCAACCTAATATTTAAATAAATGAAAATAAAATAAAACAAAAATAATCACATCACTCTCTTTTTTCCCTTGCCGGCAACACATGAGTGCTTGTCCAAAAAAGAATGTCATTTGTTCACTTTTTAGTAAATAATAAGTTACATAATTAAATTCCAAGTGGGCCAAGTATTGGACTTTGTTTTAATTTCTTTTGGGCTTCATTTAAATTGATTGGACTACTAGTTTGCCAAATTTTATTATTCTTCACTTGGGCTACTAATTGATCCATGTTGGGCTAATTTAATAATTTACACATTAATTATTCAATCCATAATTTAATAATAATTGAATTGATTAATTAATTAAATACTCTAACCCATTAGTGTTAATTTACTAAATGGACTAATAAATAATAGTCTTAATATTTTACATTATTTACATTAATTAATTATCATATTAATTAATTTATAAAATTTAATTCAC
Organism: Hedera helix; assembly: GCA_947179155.2. Lineage (NCBI taxonomy): Eukaryota > Viridiplantae > Streptophyta > Magnoliopsida > Apiales > Araliaceae > Hedera > Hedera helix. The sequence continues at coordinate 21,167,874 of OX359270.1, forward strand.
TCATTATATTCAATTTAATTGAATATTTAATTAATGACAACTTATCAATTATTTTGATATTAAACCTTAGGGTTTGTTCACTAATTTAATTAACATATTAGTGACCCCCTTTAATTAATTCTAAGAATTAATCACATAATCATTTAATCACGTAATTAATTAATCACACAAAAAGATTTAAATAATCTCGTAAAACCAACTCGTTAGAATTTAAATTAATAATTTAATTAATAATGACGTGGAAATTCTAGGACATTACATCAACCACCATGTCAATTTGTATAAGTGAAGCAACCTTGCAAAATCAAGCAACCCAAGTGGAGCCCCCTAAATTGTTGGAAAATGGGATTTAATCACCCATTTTTGCTTTAATTAATTTTAATGCTTTAATTATACATATATGCACACACACACACACACACACACACACACACACACACACACACACACACACACACACACACACACACACACACATATATATATATATATATATGACTTTCTATTGGGCTCTATATTGGACTTTAGGATTTAATATATTGGGCTCATCCATTTAATTTGGTTGGACTCCATTTAATTGTCACATTGGGCTAACATTAAATATTCTAGGTTACATTTAATTAAATCAAGCATTGGGCTTGTTTAATTAATTACATGAGCTACTAGGTTGATATAATTGACCTAATTTAATACCTCATTTGGATTTAAAATATAATTCAATTAGACTTGCTTTAATTAATTATAATACCTTGCTTTGTTTCTGTAAATAAATATACACATACACAAGTAGATTCATTTAATTATTAAATGCACAATTAATTAGCACAAAAATTTTAAATTCAATGCTAAATTATTTATTAATTATAATTACAATGTCTAATGAAATACGTGATCATTACATTTATACTTCCCGATAAGTCTCGACTGAACAAGACCTTAAGTTTCGGACAAAACATTCAAAGTACAACTTTTTTTGGTAGTTTTAAAACTTTGGTTGGTTTGTGCGGCTGCCCCATAATTAAGCCTATTTGGGGCGCGACCGCCCCACCTATGCAGCAAAATTCTTAAATATTGGCTACCAGAATCTCCTTCAGTAATTTGGTCATAACTTTGTCATACGAAAATATTTTGAGGTAATTCTTAAGTCTAAATTCATTAGAATTTCATGATCTACTCTTTAGGTTACTAAGTCAGATTCCAAACTTAAAAATTCAGAAATCGGCAAACAAAGTCAGAATGCATACCAGACTTATCTTTCTTTGATCCGATTGGTAAAACATGATACCTCAAGCATTAATTTGCTAAGATAACATGTTCTAACACTCAATAAAACTTCATTTAATAAAAATAACAAAATCATAAACCTTCTTATGTTGAAAATTATGACTTTTACTCAAGAACGCGAAGAACACAAAGAATAAAGTTTCATCGTTCTTGGTTTAGCTTGCAAAAACATGGTGCCACAAGCATGAATTTGCTAGGCCATTATATTTTACAACTCTATAACACTAAATTATAAAATCATATTCCTACTTATGTAGAAAATTATGACTTTTGCTCAAAAACACACGAAGAACGAAAAATCGTACATGGTAACGACTTATGTTCTTGAGCTTTTGAATTTCATACTTAACATAATTTGAGCATTATAACTGCTTACATATATGATTATAACACTTTACAATTGACAAAATTTGGTCATTATAACGACTTGTTTACTTGATTATAACAATTTATAATAATTGCTCAAGATTATACGAAGAACACAGAGAACGACAATCGTACATGGCTACGGTGTAAGTTCTTGAGCTTTAAACTATAAAATAAAATTTGACGTTATAACTACTATAAAATGAAGAAAGACTCAAGAACACGTGAAGAACACGGAGAACGACAATCGTACATGGCTATGACTCACGTTCTTGAACATACTAACGACTAACGATTTACCTCTTGAAGTGCAAGCTTTAACTATTTCTTTGCACTTCATTTGATCACAACTCATTAGAACTCTCTCTCATATTGTGTGTAGCTTTGAAAATGAATGATGAAACAAGTGCACATTGCTTGCTATTTATAGGTTAACCAAAGCTAGGGCATTAAGGTCTTTGTTACAAAACTTCCAAGCTAAGTAATGATAAAACGCATCACCCTTTACCCCCTTGTTTGGCCGGCAACTTCATGGATTTAAAGCCATTAAATGCTAGTCTATCATTGCTTAAAATGACATCACAATACCACACTTGTTGGCTTTTGATTGGTCCATCACTTAGCCTACCAAATGAATAGCTCTAGGGCTTGTTTGGTTGGTCATTTAACCATTTATTAGGGGGTAGTCATGGTCTTTTACCAAGTTTGGTCAAGGTTAGTTTAGTCCTTTCATAAGCTAGCTAACTTTTCTAGCCACTATTCTTGACTTTTACTATTCATCGGTTGACTTTTCGTATTTATAGTGTATAAATTTCGTATTATACTCGTATTATTTTTGTATAATTCTCGTATACTTTTCGTATTTATAAATAGTAATTTCTATATTTTCTAACCCTTAGGGTTTAACCTTTAGGTTTTAGGTTTTCTCAAACCCTAAATTTAGGTTTTCTCCCAAATAACTTTTATTACTTATTACGCATATGTGTTCCATACAAACACTATATCCTTCAACGGAACGTTCAAAAATGGAAAACGTATCCGTTTGAAAGCGTTTTACGTTTTATTTTTGACAAAATATCAGTGGCTCCCTAATATCTATTCCCCGTATAAATACTATCTCGTGAAATGTAAAAAGTCAAAAACGTCGAAAAGAACGTTAAAAAAGACAACAAATGTTTTCTTGTAAATTGTGTCATTTTCGTCTTTTTCCCCAAAAAAAATTATCGATTCCCTGACATCTAAACCTCATATTAACACTATGTTATGAAATACAAGAAGTCCTACAGAAGAAAGAAACGGTCAAACGAATGAAAAACATTTTCTCATGAATAGTATTTTTTTCACGTTTTTTGAGAAAAAACTTTTATTGACTATTAACTGTTTTCAAAATGTGGGAAGGATTAATCTTGAAACATAATGTCAATTTGACCTACACGTTTCCCTCGAGAGCCTAGGTTATTTTCTAGGGTTAAAACCCTAGGGTTAAGGTTTAGAGTTTAACTTTTTTTTTCTAATTTAGGTTTCTGACCTAAATTGACTTCTGATTTTTAATAAATGTTAAGGTTAACTACTTGAATCAAAACACGAAATTCTACACATATATAATTCACATATCACATTTAAAAGCTTAATTCAAGCTTTGTTATTCACATAACACAGATTAGGTTAAAGATTTTAACCTTTTAGTTGTATACGATCGTGGTTTCGCGTCGTATTAGGTCTTTGAGATAGCTCAAGATATGCTTGTGAAATCGTTCTTAGATTTTGAAGTGACAACATTAATTAAATCTTGTTAGATCATATTTTGAAATGTTTCGGATATTACAATGTTTGTGACTAATATGTATGTCGATCTCATAAACTATGTAGGTCATACAAAGAACGCAAAAATTAGTGTAAACAGTAAAGGCGATACAGGCGAGTCGACTTACTCTTATGCACTCCCTGCAATAATGTGCTTTTAAACTATTGGAATTTCATTATTGTTTGTGAAGTTCATTAGTTTATGTGAAGCGTTTTATTAAAAAGAGTTATTTGTCATTTGATTCGGCTTAACTAGAGTATTAAGCTATTCTTGTCAGAATGATTATTGTTGAGATATTGAATTGTTATAATTCTTTATTTAAGATTGTTTATTTTGCCAAACCAAATTATTTTAGGGCAGAATCTGTATGTTAGTAACTGAGATGAACAACCCTTATATGGATGAATGTTGATGTGCCGAGGAATTGATTTACAGAATGTTATAATATTTATAGTAGTATTGACGTATCAGAGAATTGGTATACACTATTGAGATGTTTGTAGCAGTGTTGTTATGTCGTGGAATTGATTTATTAGTTTTTGGTTTAACAACCACTCAGTTTACTATATTAGCAATTGGTGAAATCTTTTGTCGAGCAATCTTATGCTTATTCTTGCAAAAATTCTTCATTTGCAGTTAAGGAAGAATTATCAAAAGAATCTGGCAGTAAAGGGAAAGTAAAGAAATGTAATTAGGTCAAGAGGCATACAATTATTGTCTTTTTTATTTGTAATGGGACTTAAGTTGTAATAACTTTAGAAACGTGAATATAAGATTATCATTATGAAAATGTATTAAGTACTTTACGTTTAAAGTTAGTGGATGTTAAAGATGTATGCGAGTTCTTGAAATCATACTATTATGATAAGTTCTTGACTCATAGTAGTGTGGTAAATTCTTAAACCCATAGTCGTATGGTAAGTTCCCGATTTGTTCTTGAGCTTATATTACTATAGCGAGTTTTCTGAACTCATATTATTGTGGCAAGTTTCTAATCGAACTCATAATGTATGGTAAGTTCTATGAACGAAGGTTGTAGTATATTATCAAATAATTAGCATTATTGGCATCATCTAAAAAGTTTTGTCTAGAAAAGGGGTTATTTGATTGTGCATCATTTTAATGGAAGGCCCCCTCTTTTCTAGGAAAGATCTGATTGTCAGTATTGTGAGTCTATAATATTTATACTAAGAAGAATTTAGTGTTGGATAAGTGAACACCATATCCCCTATAGAAAGTACACGGATTTAGGGGCGTCACTAGTTGGTATCACAGTAAGAGGTAAATACCAAGTTGCGATCTAGGGATGGAAATGAAGAATTTGATCTAATGCCTATAATAGACTAGTTAAACCAATAAAGTTATTCGTAGGTTTATGGAAGATGTGTACAAGTGAGTTCCAGATCTGTTATGGAAAACAGGCGGATTTTAGGGGCGCCACATTGCTTGCCTGCATTCTTGAATTTTCTCTTTAGCTGTACCATAATCCTACTAAAAGCCACTACTACCTTTCAAATGGTCCAGATGATGGAAATAGGCTATTCTCGACTGTGTGGGTTATCTTTTAGGTGTTATTTCTGTCAAATTTCAGGAGGTTCCTCTTAGATCTTCAAAGCTGGCTTACTAAGATTGCATTTCTCTTCTTAATAGAATTACTGCTAAGGTTACCTCATGGACCACTTACACTCTATCTTATGATGGGTGTCTCCAATTTATTAAAGTTGTGTTATTCTTTATACAATCTTACTGGGCAGCTCATTTTATTCTTTCGAAAAGAGTCTTATCAACAATCCAATAAATCCTATGCAAATTTTTATGGAAAGGGTTGTCTTTTGCAAAGTATGGAATGACAGTGGCTTGGGATACTATTACTCTGCCTACGTCTTGGGGGGGGGGTGGACTTGGCATCAAGAGCTTATTAGATTGGAATAAAGCTCTTATCTTGCTTCACTTATGGCAGATTATTCAACCCAATCCCACTAGCTTTTGGGATTCTTGGGTTCATGCCAATTTGCTCATGGATCAAAAAAATTTGGATGATTAAAGTTCCAAAAGACTGCTCCTAGATATGGAGAAAAGTCTTAAAATTAAGAACCCTTGAACAAGATCACATATGCTATAAGATTGGAAATGGAACAAACATAAGCTTGTGGTTTAACCCTTGGTATAACGGAGCTCCCTTAGCTATGTCTGCCAATGCCCCTATTACTCGAATTTCTTGACTTGGTCCCATGGCCAAAGTAAAGGACATTCTCTCGGAGGATGGCTGACATACGCCCCAATGCGATTGCAGAACCATTCAATTTGGCAGGCCTTTGATTTCAACTTAAGCTACAATATTAACAACGATGATAATTCAGTGGGACTCCATTCGGGCTACTCAAGTTAAGGCTTTTCTAATATAGGAATCGATCAAATCCAAAAGTGCTCTTTTTTAGTGGAAAAAGTTGGTTTGGCATAAACTTCAAGTACCTAGATATTCTTTTATTATGTGAATGACAATCTTACAAAAGCTTCAAACTCTTGATCGCATTGCAAAATATTCTCATTTTATGGATCCTGGTTGCTGTTTGTGCACCCATCACAATGAAAGCCATGATCATTTTATATTTTGATTATGCCTATTCCCGTTCCACTTTTTTTGTCCACTCTTAACTATAGAGGCTAGGAAAATGTGCCTACAAGCTGGAATCGCTTGCTCAATTGGGCTATCCGTAGTTTAACAAAAGGAGTCCACAAACTGATCCTGAAATTAGTTATTATAACAATAGTCTACTCCGTTTGGGCCTAGTGTAATTCCCGGCTTCACTCCAATTCAAGCTTACTAACCCACCCAGAGTCTATCTTCTATTTAAGATTATTAATAGAGTCAAATGCTGATTAACTTCTTTTGTTAAATTTTAAAAAGGTAAGCTCATTGATAGCTCTCTTCTTGTTTGGGATATATAGTCTGTTTTGATGGTTAGTTAGCATCTCATATGTTTACTTTTGTTTCGCATTTGAGACTCCCACTTCTTTGATCTAGGGTATGCCCTTTAGCTATTGTATTTAATTTTCTTTTAATATAATCTTAAATTTAACAAATAAAAAAATTATTATAAAACAGGTTGCAATATATGATAAAAGTGTTATCATTTTGATAATATTTGTTTATAACATAAAAAAGGGGGGAAAAGAAAAGAACGAAAGAAACTGGGGGTAGGATAAGTGAGAAGGTGAGGGTATAGCCCATGCGTGAATTGTCCTGAAAAAATGATATTGTTCGCATTAGAATTATTACTCACACAATAATGTGAGTTATCTTCCAAAATAATGTCGTTTACATTAGAATGTGCAATTTTTTTTTTTGTCAAACTCAGTGCACCAACCACCACCCCACCACTACTATCCACCACGACTACCGTCATCATCAATAACATAATTGTTTTGACCCATGACCAACGTCTTATCAACTGCCATAACCATTGTTAACGTGCGAATCTTTCTCCTGGTGAAATCACCTAACAACAAGATTTCTGCACTCAGAAGAACTCATTAATACCCCATAGATCAGGTCACGACTTGGACTGTCCGGGATGCTCTAGTGTATGAGTAAGTACAGGTGATAAACATTATAATGGAGAGCTAAAGTAATGCTGGAATAGATGTAAGCTATTTGATATCTCAGTTTGCATGTAAAAAATATTATCTGGTTCACTTGTGAGGTTTTCCTTATATACTCATTCATGCACCGCCAGGAGTCCCATCAACTTTATTAAGTGAGAAAATAATATATTCTCCCACTAACCCAAACCGCCTAAAAGTTAAGAATACTTGAATGGGTTGACCCACGGTCCAGGCCCATTATAATATGTAAAAAGAGTCTAACCCAACTTCAAATAAAGTTAATCATTGGACCACATTAAAATAGGGGGTCCAATAAATTATGTCCCAATATTTCCCCTCACTCTTCTATTTTTACACCTCAAAATAGGAGAGTACTTCAGTTACTAACTAATCAGTATGTTACCAAATAAACTATCCACTATAGTGAAACTGCACAAAACTCTCTGTTGGGATGAGATAGGAAAACATAAGCTTTTGGGACCAGAAATAGTGTAACAGATTGCAAAAATTGTTAAGGTAATAAGATCAAGGTTCGTAACAACACAAGACAGTCAGAAGAAATATATAGACCTACATCTACAGAAAAGAGATTTTGAAGTAGGGTCCTATATGTTTTTGAAGGTATCTCCTTAGAAAGGGAAAATAAGATTTGGGAAGAAAGGAAAACTGAGTCTAAGATTCATTGGACCTTTTGAAGTACTGAAAAGGATAGGAGAGGTAGCCTATACTGTGGCATTACCTCCAGAGTTAGAGAATATACACAATGTGTTTCATGTATTGATATTAAGGCCATATAAGCTGGACCACAAGCATGTAATCGAATATAAACTATCCAGATTGAGAAAGACTTAACGTATGAGAAAACTACTATTTAAATTATTAACATGAAGGAGAATATTTTAAGGAATAAAGTAATACCTTATGTAAGGGTAGTCTAAAAAAACCACAATGCTGAGGAAGCAACGTGGGAACTGGAAGAAAAAATGAAGAAAGAATATCCAAATCTATTTGTGTAACCTTATAATAGTGATTCTGGGGACGGAATCCTTATAAGGAGTGAAGAATGTAACGACGTGGAATTTGCCAATGTTGTAAATATTATAATTAATTAATGGACTTAAAATTTTAAAGTATGACAAGTGTTATGGGACAAGCAAGTTATATAATAGTTGATTCTAATAATAAAATTCAAGCCTAATGAAATAAATTTGGATCAAAAAAGACTTGAATTGGTTAAGAAATAAGCAAGTTATGAATTAATTGGAATTAATTCTCTGGCATTTTTAAGGAAAGTCCAAAATACCCTTGGTAGCTTGGAAAATGTCCTTGGTATCTTAATTATGTGAATTGACAATTGTGCCATTAAGTGTTGAAGAGAAATGACCTAAATGGCCTTGACCATGCATGGTTAAGCTTAACTAGATATGGTTAGTTACTAGGAAAATACATACAAATTATATATGTATATATTTTGCAAGTATTAGCCTTATTTCATTTCATTTTTCATTTCCAAATTAGCTAAGTGTGAGATAAAGAGAGAAAAGAAATAGAATAAGCTAGAGTTTGCTAAAAGCTTGAGATATTCCAAGGAAAAAGTGTTCAAGAGAAGGAAATCTAGCAATCAAAGTGAATCATCCATCCTTAGAAAGCTTTATAGTAAGAAGGAGAAGAGCTCAAAGAAGGTATAAAAGAGTTTTAACTCTAAAACTCATCTTTTATATGTTTCGATTCAAGAACATGTGTAGCCATGTATGTATTTGTGGCTAGAAGTAAGATTTATGTGAGTTATATGCTATTTGGTTGGTATATGAAGAAACCCAAAGCTTAAAAGTTATATTACAAAGGTAGTGAGCTACGCATGCATATATTTAAGACTAGAAACATGATTTGAGGAAGATCATCTGTTAAATGTTGTTAGATATGGTGCAAACCTAGTTTAAGGTGTTGATCATGTTAGATACGTGTGAAATTTCTTGCTAGATAGCATGAAGAACTCATTGATAGTTGAAAATCATAACTTGTGTAAGAAAATTACAATATTAGACTATATTTTGCATGTAAACTAACTCATAATCTGTAACATGCTTTAGAAGGTGCATGTAGAAGTTATACAAGCATACAAAGTTGCTAAATAAGAATGTGTTAGTGTGTGGGATGTATGGAGTGTAAGAACTCAAGTATGAGTTTAAGGTGAATTTTGTTAAAGTTGGCAAAAATTTCATAAAAAGGTAATTTTTGGCCATTTTATGTAATTGAAGGTAAAATAAAACTAAACAACTAAGTTTTATGTAAATACATGTGTTAGTGTCGATTTGAAAGTCATTTGATACTTATGGTGATAAAATAGGATTTTAAACATTTAAAAACGTTCGTCGGCACCTAAAATAAAATTTATGAAAAAATTGAATCATTTGAAAACTTTTTATATTTTCGAAGGCCCATGCAAGTCATATATATGTAATATGAACTAAATCATGTGTTGGAGTCAAGTTTTGTAAAAAGGGGCCAAAAATAACATGAAAATTGGAAAGAATTTTTTTTCAAAATCTATAGCATCTTGTTGGGGCGAAGTGTTTTAAACTAAACACTGCGTCGGGGCACAGTATAACTGTAAAGAGTTCGCCGAAGGCAAAACTAGTCTCCATCGGGGCGTAGTCCAGCTGAGGAGATCTCGCGGCCAGCAAGATATTTAGTTCAAAACATCTCACCGGGGCGAGATGTCCTAGTTTTTGAAAAAAAGTATTATTTTAATCCAAAATAAAATATTTTAGTATTAAATGATAGAGACATGTATTGTAAATCATAAATTGATAAAAATGATCAATATGTTAGGTATTAAGATATGAATGAACAATGTGTTACATGTTAAGGGTTATGTAAAGTTAAATGATAGCTTGTATAGCAAGGTATTGCATGCATATGTATATAATTAATGCATGGACCAATATTATAGTTATGTAAGACATAATCGAGATAAGGTATCATCGATAAACGTAAATGAGGACAAAGGCAAGTGTTATTTTCGTACTCACTTTTGTAGTTCCTTGAACATTGATATATGTTATGCATTCTTATGAATCATTTTGAAGTTCATTCATTATTAAACTGTTTTTGAGAAAGGTCGATGTCAATTTTGATCCGGCTAAACATATGTGATAATTCATGATAAACTTAGATATTCATTGTTATATTCTTCAATCCATATTGTTGTGGTGTGAAATCTATAAAATGTTGTAATAGAACAACCCTGATAAAAATGGGAATATAGGAAAAAGGAAATGTAAATTTTATGGCGTGGTTACATTGCTAGATTTTTATATTGTGCATAATATAAAGGTACGATGGGCTGATCACCTAGAGTACACATCTGAAAGGAAATGTAGTCTTATGACTGATGTGGGCAGTATTAGTCTTTGTGATTTGTATTGTTCTTAACGAGTTCTTGGTCTTGTGACCATAAAGCCAGTAAGATTCATGTTTCAAGTTAATCGTTCAACGATATATGTTATGTTCTTAAATTTTCACAGAACCTTTAATGGTTCAACACTATTGTTTTAGATTTTCATTCATTACTTTGAGATATCATGTCATTACCTGTTTATGTACTTGCTGAGCTATTTTATACTCATTCTTGCTCTAACATGATATTTCAGCTAAACCCAAATAGGCAGAGGGGTTAGGGATAGATAAAGGAAAGGGAAAGGTTGGTAAGCAATAGTTGTACAGTTAGGGAACTGTTATAAATATTATAATTTTTGTAATATGTCATATTGTAAATGTTTTGTAATGTTTAAAGGTATGTAAACCTGGGTTAGTTATGTATTAGTGTAAATTAAGTTTTATTATTCAGAAATGAATTGTCGAGATTGAATGGTAAGGTAGTATCGTGAGCACTATATCTGTGGTTCAAAGGACCTGGATTTGAGGGCGTCACATGTGGTAAGTTCAATGAACAATGCTTATTAAGGGCTAGGAAAAAGGTAGTAGAATGAGACTTGAGTAGATATAGAGGGAGAAAGCTGGAGATGAATGAAGTTTTGTATATTCTAATTCTTCTAGCTATGCTAGATCTTAAATTTTCTTAAAGTTGTGATCTCATTCGTATTTATGTGCAATCTCATAAAATTTTGAACATATTTGCACTCATGTGCAAATTTCTTAGAATTGTGATTGTATTCGCACTAAGGTGCCAACTTTTTAACATTGTGAGCGTACTCGCACTTATGTGCAAGCTTTTTGAGATTGTGCTTATTCTTGCACTTATGTGCAAGCCTTAAAGATCGTGCTTGAACTGTTTTATTTGTACTTGTGTGCTTTTGATAAGCTTTATTCAATTGTTGAACTATCAAATTTATAAAAAAAATCCCGTTATTCATATGTCTAAGCTATTTGTTTCGGCTAGATAATTGATTTAAAAACATCAAATGTATTTTTAGAATCATTAATGCACGATAACAAATGTGTGGAAGTGGACCTGGAGCCACTAACACTGTTGGTTTGTTTTAGCCATGAATATACAATCAAATTGCATAATAGCAGCGAAAACATGGTAAAATCAGAATTCAAATTTTATAAACCATAACCAAGATCGACCTTTATGCACAATTATTAATTAACAAAAAGGAGATATATAATTATACCCTTGTAGACATTAGCTTCCACAGGTATGCGTTCAACTCCAATTCATTTGAGTTCTTTTTGAATTCCACCAATTAGATTCATTTGATCAACATTAGTCACCCAAGTGTTTGGCCTCTAGAGGTGATCCACCAATGAAGAATAAAGATTCAAGAAGTGGGTGATGGCAAACCCTAATTTTCTCTCTCTAAATAATATGTGAGTACTCTCCTAAAAATCTTATGGAAACACTAATTTATAATAAGACTATTCTTATATATAAATCTAGTCAACCCTCTTAACACCTTTAGGAATATAATTTTTAATTAAACTCCTAATCTTAATTAAGAACTAATATGAGAGTACTCTTATTAATTAATTTATAAACCATTTAGGAACTAAATAGTAATAATAATAATATGACTCTTCTTATTAATTTATAATTAGTATTTTCAAATTACTAAATAATAAATATTAAGCTATTTAATTTAATCTATCAACATAGTATAAATTAAATATACTTGATCTATTATTACAATTATATCATTTATATTTTAAATAAATATTTTTCTTTTACGGTGTGACCCTTTAAGTTCTCCATATTAAATCGGTTGTAGAATAAATCAATTAAAACAATTCTAATCTTATTTAAATAAATAAATTAAAATATTTAATTCATTTAAATAAATAATATTTATTCCACAATATGGGTAAGCCCCCTTAGCGATCAACGACTTTTCAGATAATATAAATTTTAACATTTAATCATAAAAGAATATTTCAGTTGATAGTTATCTTATAATTCAATCCTTCTACCATACAATGTCCCAATCAAATACAAGACATGAATTTACTGTCAAGTCTTATTTTATTTGATAATATGCATTTCGATTCTCAAATTCACAATTCTATTTAATGTAAATTAGAAACTCTTTTCTAATTTACATTCTACCTTGGCCAAGGACTACTAAGTTGTCATTTATCGAATCGCATAGAATATTCTCTCTATTTACTAGAAGTGATAGATTTTTTGTTGACCATTCATCTATCTTCATGTACAACTTATTATACCCAAACATAACATTTGATATACCTTAAGGTTATGTTTGTTTGTAAAAAAAAATGCTTAGTATTGGACAATTTACCTTAATTTAATACTACTTTGCACTACTTAATCATTTGATATGGGATTATTAATCCCTTAATGTTGGACTATTAATCTCATAAAGCCATTAATAGATTAAAATGAGGGAGACTATTAATCCCAATTTTTTCATGGAATTATATAACCCCACATAAATAGTATTAGGAATGATAAAAATAAAAAAAAAAGTCCATAGAACTATTTAATTGTCCATCATAGGATAAAATAGTCCAAAGTAGTGTTAAATTAATATAAATAGTTCAATCCCAAGTATATTTTTTGCAAACAAACATAGTCAAAAGGTATTAAGGAATATGTCAAAGTATAAATCATCATACACAAGATATTATGATGATCTCAAGTCTAAGAATCACTTGTACGACTATCACATTAAGAATTCCAATTGACATGCGAGTAAAACTCTATTAGGTATTCCTTTCGATAGTCTTGTTAAGTGAACTTATTCTATAATGAGTACTTACATACTTGTTTTAGTGTCTCTACATAAATAATTATAAGATAAATCATCCTCTTCATAAGAGCAAGCATAGTATGTAAAAGCATTGCTAAAAAACTATGGGTTTATCACAATTAATATCATCAATTAAATATGGATAAAGAAAATGTCTTCGTATAAATAAACTTTTATTAATAAATGAATAAGATTATAAATTATATGATATATCATATCAAATATGATTGGCTTGTGTATATACTACTTTTAATCTTCTATTTACACTAAAGTCAATCGCCATGATATCTAATACTCATCTTCTCTAAGTGACGATCAAACTATTGTTGAGTTAACGCTTTAATAAATGGATCTGCAATGTTATCTTGAGAGTTTACTCCCTCCAGGATGACGTCTCCTCTTTCAATGATCTCTCTAATAAAAAGAAACTGCTACAACACATGTTTGAATTTCTGATGAGACCTAGGTTCCTTGGCTTATGCAACAGTTTTCATGTTGTCACAAAATAAAGGCATTGGTCCTTGAATGCTAGGAACCACCCTGAGTTCAATTACAAACTTCTTCATCCAAACAGTCTCCTTTGCAGCTTCACTTGATAACTATGTACTCTGCCTCTGTCACTGAATCAATAATCGTTTGCTGCTTGGAACTTTTTTAACTCATTTAAAGTAAATACATAACTCGAAACGGGTTTACTGTCATCTTGGTCAGTTTGAAAACTTGAGTTTGTATAGCCCTCTAGTTTTAAATCAGACCCATCGTAGATAAGAAATACATCCTTAGTTCTTCTTAAGTACTTTAAAATATTTTTCACTACCTTTTAGTGTTCTTCTCCAAGATTAGACTGATATTTACTTATCACACTAAGTGCACGAGTAACGTCAGGTCTAGTACATATCATTCGTACATGATAGATCCTATCGCCGAGGCATAAGGAATCTTACTCATACGGTATCTCTCTTGAGGTGTCCTTGGGGCTTGTTTCTTAGAGAGATGTATTATTGACCTACCGGCATGAGCCCTCTATTGGAATCATCCATGCTAAACTTCTTTAACTTCGAATCAATGTAAGTTCTTTAGGACAAGCCAAGCATCCTTTTAGATCTATCTCTATAGATCTTAATCCCCAAAATATAGAAATGTTTAGACAATCATATCTTAATCATTTGTAGCATAGGAATATCATTCCCTATCAGTAATATATCATCAACATATAATACTAGGAATGTGATAGCGCTCCCACTAACCTTCTTGTATACACATGGTTCACCCTCATTTTTGATAAGATCAAAATCTTTGATTGTCCCATCAAAATGGATGTTCCATATTTGAGAAGTTTGCTTCAATCTATAAATGGATCATTGTAGCTTACAGACTTAATTTGTTCCAACTTTTGAAATAAAACCCTCCGACTGTATCATATATACATCCTCTTTTAATTTCTCATTGAGGAAGGCCATTTTCACATCCATTTACCAGATTTTGTAGTCATGATAAGCTATAATTGCAAGAAAAATCTGAATAGACTTGAGCATTGCTATTGGTAAGAAGGTTTCTTCATAATCAACACCTTATCTTTATTTGAAACTTTTTGCAACTAGTCAGGCCTTATAAGTCTCTACCTTGCCGTCTGCTCCAATCTTTCTTTTAAAGACCCACTTACACCCAATAGGCTTAATGCCCTCAGGTGGAGTAACCAAAGTCCATACTTGGTTCTCATACATGGAGTCTATCTCAAATTTCATGCATGCTAGCCATTTCTCTGAGTCTTTATTACTCATTGCCTCTTTGTAAGTCCATGGATCATCATCATCTATGATGCATACCTCATCATCATTATTTATGATAAATCCATACCTTTTAGGTATCTTCAGCACTCTTCCAGATTTATGAATAGGTTGTGTTACTTGGTTAGGTACCTGACTTTGACTCGTAATATTTTGTGGTTCTTAAACTTCTTCAAGGTCTATTTTACTCCCACTGACCCCTTCAAAGAGAAACTCATTTTCCAATAAGAAAGCATGTTTCGCAACAAATACCTTTTGATCAGTTGGATGATAGAAATAATATCCTAAACTTTCTTTAGGATATCCTATAAATTTGTACTTGTCGGATCGTGTCTCTAGCTTATCATTCTCAAACCTTTTTGACATAAGCTGGACAATCTAAAACCTTAACATGCTTAAGACTTGATTTCCTCCCTGTCCATAACACATATGGAGTCTTTGGGACGGTTTTAGAAGGTATCATGTGAAGCAAATATGTAACCATTTCTAGGGCATAGCCCCATAACGAAACTGGAAGATCGGTAAAACTCATCAATAAATGAACAATGTCCAACAATGTTTGATTTCTTCTTTCAGATACACCATTTAATTATGGTGTACCTAGTGGAGTCCATTGTGAGATTATACCATTTTTTTTTTGAGATAATTGAGAAACTCATTGCTTAAATATTCACCACCTTGATCCGATTAAAGAATCTTAATACTTTTACCAGTTTATTTCTCTACTCCACTTCTGAATTCTTTGAACTTTTTAAATTATTCAAACTTGTATTCCATCAAATACACATATCCAAATCTTGAATAATCATTGGTGAAAGTAATAAAATATGAATACCTTCCTCGTGCATACGTTGTCATAGACCCACATACATCTATGTGTACCAACTATAATAACTCTGTAACTCTTTCTCCTTTTCCACGAAAAGGAGATTTAGTCATTTTATCCATGAGACAAGATTCACAAGTTGGATATTATTCATAATCAAATAGCTCCAAAAGCCCATCTTTATGTAATTTGTTTAATCTTGTTTCATTAATATGACCTAGTCTATAATACCACATAAAAGTATAATTTATATTATCTTCTTTTCTTTTCTTAGTTTGTTCAATTTGTAATATATTTTCATGTCAGTCAAGTAAGTAAAGTCCATTATTCAATTTACCAATACCATACAAAATATTGTCATTATAAATAGAATAACTGTTATTCTTTATTATAATATGAAAATCATCATTGTCTAACATAAGAATAGAAATAATGTTTCTAATAAGTACTAGAACATAATAACAATTATTTAAATAAATGAATTTGCCCGTAAGTAGTGCTAAATAATAAGTTCCTACGACTAATAGCAACCTTTTCTCCATTTCTCACACGCAGGATGACTTCATCTTTGTTTAGTTTTCTACTTCTGCTTAGTCCCTGCATAGTATTACATATGTGAGAACTACAGTCAGTATCTAATACCTAAGTAGAACTTTGGCTTACAAAAAGATTTATTTCAATCATGAACAAACCTTGATATGAAGTTAAAGCTTCTATAAACTTCTTCTGCTTTAGATTTGTAAGATACTCCTTGCAGTTCCTCTTTTAGTGACCCAGCTTGTTGCAATTCAAGCATATTCATTTGCTATCAAGATCAGTTTTCTTATTGTCTTCTGCCTTCGTTTTGCCCTTAGCCTTATTCCTTTTCTTAATTTTCGAAGAACCCTTGGGCCTCTTTCTCTTCTTGGAAGAATCATCCACCAACAAGACTTGGTCCTTCTTGGATAGGAAGTGACCCTCTGCAGTTTTCAACATGTTAAGTAACTCAAGCAAGATGATGTCCAACTTATTCATATGAAAATTCATAACAATTTATGAGAAGGTGTCCAAGAGTGATTGCGAAATCAGATCTTGGCTCAACTCCCTATCCATCATGAACCCTAACTGTCCAAGTTGTTCAATCAAATTGATCATCTTTAGGACATGAGTCTCAACGGTAGTGCCCTCAGTCATCCAAGATCGAAAGAGCTCCTTAGATATCTAATATCTAGCAGTTCTACTTTGCTCACCATAAAGGTCCTTAAGGTGCAGCAATATAGTAGGAGTATCTATCTTTTCATACTGACGTTGAAGCTCATTACTCATGGATGCGAACATGTTGCATTGAGTCACGAGTACATCATCTTGCCACTTCTTAAAATTAGCAATATCTTTTTCATAGGCTTCTTCTGCAATAGTTACAGGGATAGACGAATTTAGGACATAGAAAATCTTTCCAGCAGTGAGAACTATTCTTAGATTCCTTAACCAGTCCGTGTAATTTGGTCTGGTCAGTTTGTTAGCATCAAGTATGCTATGTTGTGATAGTGAGTTTGACATTTATAAAATTTTGCATGTGAAAATAAACAATATTTTAGCATACATTCATTTAATTACCAAAATAAATTAGGTCTTTATTTAAATTGGTATTAATATTCTCTCATTATTTTCATCAAACTATATTACCCCTCCTTATATAGTTCGACAAATCTAATTAAAGATTTGTCGGTGAGAATAAGGATCATATCGATATAAGTATAGCCTTGTGTGTGCACAACAAACTATAGTTTATTCAACAGGTAGACAACTTTTATCAATTACATTAACGTGTAACTCCTTTTGTTTTGTCTCTTAGATTATTATGATCATGTGTGTGCATATACAAATCAAAATTATCTAAGTTAAGTCTAAACTCGCACTTTCATATAAGTAAAGAGAAAATTATTGTCCTTGTGTGTACACAACAAAATAATAATGTTCAATTCCTTAGAAACATCTAATGTGATAAAATAACATCTCAAATAATCGATATAAGCCTTATGTGTGCACAACAAACATATATTGATTATTTGATACACTATCGTTTTATCATGCTAAAAAGAGACGTTCGATATTCCAAATATCTTTGAACATTACCACTTAATATAACTTTCTTTGAAGGGGTTGTTATTAATTATCTCATCTTGTTTAGTGCACATGCACATATATATATAAAATACGCGTCATAATAATTAACATGTGAATCATGTTTGATAATAGATATAGAATACTATATTCTACTTGGATTGATTATAGACTTTTATTCTAATTTAGTTCACTAGAGTCACCAAGTGAACCAAAAGGTTAAAGCTAAGGTGCAAGAATAAAATTAAATATAACTATTACATTTAAACCCGGGCTCCATTACAAATAGGTCTTCAAGCGAACCTTGCACATTGACTCCAATTCTTCAAAATTCTAACCAACCTATTATAAACTATTTTCATAAAAATAGAAACCTTAATCAACAGTCAAGGGAAAGTGTATATGAGGTAGATAGAATTATATACAAGAAAAAATAGAAAAACGAGGTACGCATACCCTATTTATAAATAAATAAATAAAAACCCATTCATTCATACATCCACAAAATAAATCCAATCATATTGGTCAATAGTCTATAATCAATCTCATTTATTATCATATATATTAAAATATATATCAATAAATAATATTCATTTTATAAAATTAAACCATTCAATATATGCATTGATATCATTTAATGGATAATTTAAAGTTGCGCGAAATCCAATTTCATATTTAAAATACCTCTTTATTATAATTATAAAGTCATGAATAAGGATTCAAGAAATGGGTGATGGTAAACCCTAATTTTATCTTTCTAAAGAATATGTGAGTACTCTCCTAAAAATCTTATGGAAGTATATATAATCCTAATCCATAATAAAATTTCTCTTACTTATAGATCTAGTCAACCTTCCTAACACTTTTAAGAATAGAATTTTTAATTAAACTCCTAATCTAATTATGAACTAATATGATAGTACTCTTATTAATTAATTCTTAAACCATTTAGGAACTAAACAATAATAATAATAATAATAATAATAATAATAATAATAATAATAATAATAATAATAATAATAATAATAATAATAATAATAATAATAATAATAATAATAATGATAATAATAATAATAATAATAATAATAATAATAATAATAATAATAATAATAATAATAATAAGACTTTTATTAATTTATAATTAGTATTTTTAAAATACTAAATAATAAATATTAAGCTATTTAACTTAATCTATCACCATAGTATAAATTAAATATACTTAATCTATTATTACGATTATACCAATTATTTTTTAAAAAAATATTATTTTTTTACGGTGTGACCCTTTAAGTTCTATATATTAAACCGGTTGTAGAATAAATCAATTAGAATAATTCTAATCTTATTTAAATAAATAAATTAAAATATTTAATTCATTTAAAAAAAATAATATTTATTCCACAATAAAGGTAAGTCCCCTTAGCGATCAATGACTTTTCAGATAATATAGATTTCAATATTTAATCATAAAAGAACCTTTCAGTAAATAGTTACCATACAATTCAATTCTTCTACCATATAATGTCCTAATCAAATACAAGACATAGATTTACTGTCAAGTCTTATTTTATTTGATCATATGCATTTCGATTCTCAAATGCACAACTCTATTTCATGTCAATTAGAAACTCCTTTCTAATTTTCATTCTGCTTTGGCCAATGACTACTGAGTTGTCATTTATCGAATCGTATAGAACATTCTCTCTTTTTACTAGAAGTGGTAGATTCTTTGTTGACAATTCATTTATCTCCATGCATAACTTATTATACCCAAACATATCATTTAATATACCCTATAAGTCTTAAGGAATATGTCAAAGTATAACTTATCATACATAAGATACTATGATGATCTCAAGTCCAATTATCACTTGTACTACTATCACAATAGGAATACCTATTAACAGACAAGTAAAACTCCATTAGGTATTCCTTTAGCGAGTCTTGTTTAGTGAACTTATTCTCTAATAAGCATCTATATACTTGTTTTAGTGTCTCTACACAAATGATTACGAGACCAATCAACCTCTTCATAAGAGCAAGCATAATATGTATTAATGTATCCGGATTCACTAATACCATTTTTAGTGATTTCACGATTATGAATAATTTTAGTTTTTAACTATCTTGAATTTAGATATCATTAGTATCATCATCATCATAATTCTAAAAGCATTGCTAAAAAATTATGAGGTTATCACAATTAATATCATCAATTAAATATGGATAAAAAAATATCTTTGTATAAATAAAATTTTATTAATAAATGAATATGATTACAAAGTATATATTATATCACATCAAATATGATTGACTTGTGTGCATACTACTTACAAACATATCGTTATCTGATGCGATAGCATGAAATCACAAACTGATTTTTTTCAGTTTACTTAACATGTTTTAAGTTTCGGAGTTCATGATTCATGAGCAGTTTGATAATGCTAGTCTAGACCATTTGTTTCAGCTAGACACCTTTGATAAGAAATGTTAGAAGACTTATTTTTGTAGTCTGTAGCTATGCTAGATGAACATTAATGTTATAATTGTATATATGTAGCCAATGAATATGGTACAGAAGAATAGTAAATTTTGATTATGAGTTCATAAATACTTATAACCAATGTAACAAATTGAATCATAATGTAAATAACTTAAGATGTATAAAATAGATCAGGATGATCTGTAAATGTAACAAAATATTGTAAAGGTTGCGGATCTGGAAAGAAATAAATGTTTGTAATAATTGGTATCAAAGCGAGGTTTTGTTAATTATGTTATGGTTGGATGTTGTAAAAATAAAGATAGAAGTTGTATCGTGATTCACAAGGTCCGCTATAATAGGTGTACGAATTTCAGGGCGTTACAGAGGTGATTTCATGTTCAATATTGCTTTGATCATCTTCGAATTAGCCTCAATTCCTCGCTCACTTACCAAGTATCCTAAGAATTTCATCGACCTGAGGCCGAAAGTACACTTCATAGGGTTGAGGGGCATATTGTAATATCAGACGGTTTGGAAACACTCTCCAGATCGTGAAGATGATCATACACCCTAGGACTTTTAAGGATCATATCATCTACATACACCTTTATGTTCCTTCCAATCTGCTTTCGGAAGACATTATTCATCATTCTCTGATATGTGGCTCCAACATTTATCAGCCCAAATGTCATTCTATTATAAGCATTGATAGTCATATGGGTAATAAACGCCGTCTTTGGAATGTCTTCCTTTGCCATGAAAATTTGGTGGTACCCCGAGAAAGCATCTAAGAAACTCAAAACTGGATTTTTCGAGGTTGCATTAATGAGCTGATCAATATGCGAAAGTGGATAAAAGTCTTTTGGGCGCGCCTTATTCAAATACGTGTAATCTATGCAAACCATCCATTTCCCATTTTTCTTCCGGACCAAAACTATATTGGCCAATCACTTCGGATATTCAATCTCTTCGATTACTCTAGCATCCAAGAGCTGGTCGAGCTCTCCATCTATGATTCTCTAGCGCTCTGGTCTAAATATCCTCTATTTCTGGTGAACTAGCTTCTTACTTAGATCAACTGATAACCTATGAACAGCCAAATCTTCAGTTATCCCAGACATATCCTTAGGTGTCTAAGCAAAAATATCAGCGTACATCTGTAGCAATTGTACCAAACCAGCCTTGACTGCACTAGATAAACCAGTTCCTATCTTTATCAACTTTGAAGTGTTACCGGGTACCAACTCCATCTCCTTGATCTCCTTGACTGGTAGTGCCAACAACTCGGTAACCCCCCTCAATATACGACTTAATATCAACAGTCATGGTCTGCCTCTACCTACTAACCCCAACTACAGATGTCGTCACAACATGGCAATAATACCTTTGAGCAATATCTATATCTCCCTTCACTTCGCCGACCCTAGTTGACATCGAAAATTTGATCTTGAAATGATAGACATGACAGCATTTAAAGCACACAATATCGTTCGACCTAGAATGACATTATAGGCTGAATCGACTTGTACAACAAAAAATTTCACTATTACCTTCATCTGACGAGGAGCCGTCCCAAACACCACAGGAAGCTCCAACGTTCCAACCACATGTATAACTTCATTGCCAAATCCATGCAAATGTGACTTTATATTGACCTCTAGCCTTATGCCCTAGAGATTCATCATTTGATAAGCATGGCTATAAAGTACATCCACCGACGACTCGTTATCGATCATGATCGTCTTCATGTCTACCAGGCCGACATGTGCAGTAATAACCAAAGCTTCTTCATGTGGCTCAACAGCATTAGCCGGATAATCCTCATCTGAGAATGAGATCACCGTATTGGGAAAGGGTCACTCTACTTTAGGCACCTGATCCGATAAGACCAAGATTATATCAGAAAAGGATCGCCACATTTTCCTATCTGCCTTTGCACCGATCCTCCTATGATAACATCCACCACCCTTCGAGGCTAATTTCCCTGTTCTACCCCTTTTTCCACAACAGGTTCTGGATTAGCAGTCTGCCCTTCCCTTCCTACCATATATTATGTCAATTCACCCCTCTAAACTTTTGACTCGATCATGTCCTTCAACCTGACACATGTCTTCGTTATATGTCCAGCCTGGCGATGATACTGACAACATGAATTTGATCTAGCTTGCCTCGATTCTGATAGTCTCGGCGCAGTTGTCGATTCATTTCATATAGCCTCCAATGCATTGACCCAGTTCGTAGTTAAAGGAGTATAGGACTTACTCTCCATCTGAGGTTGAAAGGGTGGCTTATTTGTAGTCTGTTGTCCTCCCTTTGGCCCGTCCGGTCAGAGACAATAGATCTACTGTCTCCGCCTTTATTTTTATTATAAGCTTTATCATTTCCCTTACTCCTAGCATCAAACTATCCATAACCTCCTCGATCACAATGAACTTCTCAGGTCGTTCATACGTGTCTAAGAGGTCCTTTGGAGGATTCAACATCACATCCTTCATTATCTTCCTGTTTCGAGTGACACCCATCCATGTACTAAAAAAAATACCAATGCCTGTATCATATTGAGGTCAGTGATCAATCCTACAGCATCCCAAAACCTCTGCACGTACTGGCTTAATGGCTCCCCAGGCTTCTGCTTGATTTGCATCAAAGACGCAGTCACTTTTCCCCTCCCGTTATTACTTCCAAATCGTACATGAAATCGGCCGCACAACTCTGCCCACGAACTGATACAATTTGAAGGTAATGACATCATCCATTGTCTAGCACCTTTCTTAAGTGTCGTCATAAAGATCTGACACATTCCAGCCTCCAAGTGATTATCGTAATTCATCACCGGCTCATACGAGCTAGTATGATCATATGGGTCACCCGAGCCATCATATATTTTCAGAGGTGGTAGCTTTTTCATTAGGTCAGCTTTCTCCTGATCAATAGCCGTTGAGAATAGAGACTTGGGATCCAAAGGCATGGGCCTAGATGCCTCCGACTCAGACCCTGCTGTCAGTCTTACCTCTGTTGCTGCCGATCTCCTTTTGAAGTTTTATATCCTTTCATTGATAGGGTCGGGAATAGGCAAGTAAGGAATTATTCATTGCTCTTCCCGACCCAGTTCCATCCTTGTACCATCATAACCTTTTCTTTCAACTGGAGATCGAGCCCTTCCCCGGAAATGACAGCCCGGAGAATCGGGCTGTCTCCTTTTGATCGACCCTGACCAACTCGGCCAGGTTACCTCTTATAACCCTGAGACTGGTATTGACCTTCTGTATTATCCTGACTAACCCGTCCAAAATGTCTTATATGACCCTGAGACTGGTATAGACCTTTTGTATTATCTTGACCGACCAGTCCAGGATGCCTTATATGATCCTGAGACTAGTATGGAGCTTTTGTATTATCCCAACCGACCTATCCAGGATGTCTCATATGACCCTGAGGCACCATTGATCATTAAATTCTGATCGCTTTATCCATCTTTGCTCCGACCGAGACTGACTTTGAGGGGTATCTGCCCACTCTCCTCCATCAATAGTAGTTGACAGACCCTTCTCTCCACGTAGCTCCAATGGGTGGGCGTACCACTCTTAGCGCTCACGTTGCTTCCTCTGTCTCTTTAATTCTATGTCGTCTGTCTTTATCTGCATGTTCATGCTGTGGAACCCTTTGCGAGGGGGTCACCCCATCTTCCAAATCCCTCATTCGCAAATCAGAATCTAGCGTAAGCGATAGTGAAAATAAACGCCTCTTGACAGATGCTGAATGAGCACGCACCGGTCCATGCCTAGACTGACTAGGCCCCAGTCTTCCCTTCACTGGGCCTCTAACATGCTACATGTGTGGTTCAATAGAGGATCCCTGATGATCCCTACTTGAACTCTCCCTTTCGGCCATGAAAACAACCTGCAAACCAAGCTAAGCTGGTAATTTGCTTACCAAATATCAAACTGAACCCTCCTTCTAGCGCCAATATTAACGTGCGAATTTTTTTCCCGTCGAAATCACCCAACAACAAGATTCCTGCACTCAAAAGAACCCGTTAACACCCCCACAGATTAGGTCACAGCTTGGGTCGTCCGGGAATGCTCCGGTGTAAGACTAAATACAAGTGACAAACGTCACAATGGAGAGCTAAAATAATGCTAAAATAGATGTAAGATATTTGATATCTTAGTTTGCAGGTAAAAACATTACCTGGTTCACTTGTGAGGTTTTATATATATATTCATTCATTCATGCACCGCCAGGAGTCCCATTAACTTTATCAAGTAGAAAAATAATATATTCTTCCACTAACCCAAACTGCCTCAAAGATAAGAATACTTGAATGGGCTGACCCACGGTCCAGACCCATTATAGTATGTAAAAAGAGTTCAACCCAACCCTAAATATAAGTTAATTATTGGTCAACATTAAAATAAAGGGTCCAATAAATTATGTCCCAACAACCATTCCAAGGACCGGTTATCCATCATCTCTACAAAAACCACCACATATCTTATCCAACCCCCGCTAACACGCTCAACCACCGTCACCATCACTCATCATTGTTGGGTATTTTCTATATGAATATATGCGTGCAAGTATACACAATCAACAAGTAATAAAGTGATAAATTAGAGTATCATTCCCATAGAGAATTAAATAATAATAATTACCAAATACTAATTTTATATCAAATTAACTTTATTTAAACAATCGCAATTAACTTATTAAGTAAAATCTAATTAAAATTAACAACTAAATTAAACTAATGAAAATGATTAAATTAGGTTTTAAATATTTAAGATTACAGTTTTTCCCAATGCTTCATTTAAATCTCTTCAATTCCTTTTTAATTAGTTAATTATATAGAATTGTTAATCGAGAATTCTTTATAGTATTTATACGCATCTTCCAATGACATATAATCAAATTCTTCTAAATCTGACCCCAAGGCAACATAATTTGAGAGAAACGCTCTAATTAATTAAATCACTATATTCCTATGTGAAATATGTTAATTAGAATATTAAGCTCAGATTCTCTTTATGGCTGCAAAAGTTACATAGATATATTCCTATCTTATATACTAATCATATAAACCCTTTCAGATTCTATGAACAGATGATATCATATTCAGATCTAAATCTATACTCCATCTTCCAATTTTGTATAAACTAATCCTAATTAATTACTACAGTTAATTAATTACATGAATGCCCAAAATATGATAAACAATTCATATATAATCATACATAATCAAAAAGGGAGATAATTAATATAAACTAGACATTAGGTTCCATTGCAATCTTAATGTAAAATTAGCCCATAACTATATAAGAAAACACGTTCATAATATTAGATATCATCTCAAGAATAACAATAATTAAAAGAAAAGATTTAGAGAGAAAGATTTTAGTCTTGAAACATAATCTTTAATTCTTCCTTCAATCCTGAATCCTTGCGTGAATCCTCATTTATATCTTGATAGAAATCTTAATTTCCTATTCTAATATCCTCCTAACTATGTTAATCTATATTCTCATCCATTGAAAATAAGAGTCTTATAGTGTATTTATAAGTTACAAGTCTAAATCCTAGCATAGAAGGACACCCAAATCAAATTCGGAGTAAAAAAATATGCAAAAACGCGTTAAAAACAAGTCTAGCCGCGTCCCGGGCGCAGCTGCGGAGCCCTAAAGCGCAGCTGTGCTCATTTTATTAAATTAGCAAATTGCTCGGGCGCACCTGCGCTCACCATTTCAAAATTTTGGCTACTTCAGTATCAGTTGGGAAAATGGCCATAACTTTCTCATACGAACTCCGATTGAGATGATTCAAGATGTTTCGGAAAGCTGAGAAGTAGATCTACAACTTTTATGTTTTAGGATTTGACAAATTCCTCCTGGATCAAGGTAAAAATCAGGCCTGAAGTGACTGTTGCGTAATTGGAGAGCTGAAAATGCAAGTATAGCAACTCCAAACTTTGATCAACCAAGCCTTTATTCCAATTCCTACCAAATATCATCAAAACACATATAAATAACATAAAACACTTAAAACTAATATAAAATACTTAAGAACTCACATATTATTAAGATAAAAGATACTCAATACATAAGTGTAAAACTCACTTATCAATCACCTATAACAATACCCTCCCACAAGCCACCCAATGAGGGCACCATAAGTTGAAGGGACCAAAATATTTAAGAATAAAATTTAATAGTTAATGCTCCTTCTGTACTAAAATATAATATTAATATTGATTTTGATGTTCTTTTAAAATATTTTTAATTTCAAAATTATTGTGAATCAATGTAGTTTTAGACAATATAATTTTAAAAATTATAAACTATGTAAATAATATTATTATTTATAAGATTTATTATTTTATAACTTAAGAGAATTACATTGATATTGACTTTAAATGTTAATTTTATATTTTGAAATGAAACAGAGCAATATATAAATTAGATGCATACGTAAAATCTTATATGCTAGACTTTTTTTGATAAATGTTAAATTGTATATCAAAAGCTCTTTTAGATCATGAAATCTATCTTTAATTAAATCCGTAATGAAATTGTGAGTAAATTATTATTACTGCATAATTTTTACATTGTTACATTTGTAATGTATAAAATTAAATTAATTTATATCTATTTTAAATTTAAAAATATTTTAATCAAACTTCAAAAAATCAATATTAATCTTATATTTTAGAATAGAGGGAGTATTATATCTAAATTCCACAAAGATCATAAAAAAATATTTTTTATTTATTTTTATATCTTAAAGGAGGGTAAAATGTGTTAAACCTATAAAAGTCCCTTTATGTATTGCGATTTTTTTTATTTTTATCGAATTACGATTACGAAGTATAACAATACATGGGATTGAGTACCGATGAGATCTTAACATAATGGTTAAGACTAAGGTACTCTGACTGAGTTGTAGCATTGATTTTTATTTTGATGAGTTTATTTTTTTTTTATATGAAATTTGTTTTCTCTTTATGTAAAATTTGTTTTTAAGTTTATTTTTTTTCTCCTTTAATGAGGTTTAATTGATTTTTAATATCATTATATTGTAATGATTTACTTGATTATAAAATCATATTGTATTCTCAAAATAGTGGGCCTTCAAAAAAAAAATGGGATTGGGTAAAATTTATAAAATTGACCTACTATATCAAATACATCGTTAAATTATTACCAATTATAATTATACATATAACTCGTAATAAAAAAAATCAATATATAAAAACATAAGATATATCATTTTTCAACCTATAACTATGCAAAAAAACCTATACAACAACAGGCTCGCCTAAGGGGTTTGTTGGTGGGTTTTCAAACTCAAATTAATGTACCTTCTTTAAACATTAAAAATAATAAAATTTGTAATTATAACATTTATTAGATAATTTCTAATGTTCATAATTGTATTGAATAAAACTAATTAAAATTATAACGCTTTTAAATTTTAAAATTTGTCAAATTAATTTCAAAAGGTTAACTTTGATTTTATATTTTGGAACAGAAAAAATATAAGTAAGAAAGATAAGAAAATAAATTAATAAAGTACGAGAGTATTAAGATATTAAAAGTAACAAACAAATTATTTTGATTAAAAGAATGTATGCAATTTTACCAAATTAAAAGGATGAGAAAGATGAAGAAAAATAAATAAAAATAAAATATAGAGATAAGAAAATAGTGGGTGAAATATAGGATAACTATGATAACTCGTGCCTGAAGGCACGGTGCAATTAATATAACAGTTGAATATTGTATCTAATATTTCTAGATTAAAAATTTTAAAACTGTTGTGGACTCTCAGTTCTATAATAGAACTGAGAGTCCAATCATTAATACAAAAAGATTAATACTCAATCCAGTCATAGTTTTTTTTAGGCAAACATTAGTGTGCTACTTATTCCCAACTTAAAATTAGTTTTTGACAGGTTTGAGCAATTAATTGATTGACGATAGCGGGCTCAAATTTGTGTAATATAGTATTTTCGGGTATCCCACACACCTTTCCTTTATTGACAAAACGGAATGAGAAGTTTGGCAGCATTTATTTGCCTCAAGTATCTCTAACCATCGATCAATATGGTCCATGAACAGTATTCCTGTGAAAAAAGAGTAGTACTGCAAGCCATTTGGTGGGATCTAATAAGAAAAAAAAAAGATGTGAAAATCCAAAAGAAATGCTTTTGCATATATACTCAAAAGTATAAAATGAGCCCCCTAAGTCCAAATAAAAAAGTATTGTCATAACACCAACTAAATCGCGTCACCATAACATTTTTTTTCTCTATTTTTTTTCTTGAAATTGAACAAAAGATTATCATACCATGAGTCAGAGCCTAACAATAGTTGCTCTCGATATAGCCCGCAAAAACACCAAAGAGAGACGTAATTGCTCGTACTTGAAGGCACGACGTAGATTAAAATTTCAAAAATACTATATTATCTAAAAACTCTTTGTAACCTAAAATAACTTACAAATCAATTAGAATGAATCTAAATTGTCCCTGTGATTTTTCACCCAAATCAATTTACATGTGGAAACATAATGACCTCAATAACCGAAAAACAGGAAAAGAGCGTCAATGCTAAAAGAGTGACTCATGTTGTTTACGTGCAATTTTTTTTTTTATAATAATAATAATAATAATAATTATTATTATTATTATTATTATTATTATTATTATTATTATTATTATTATTACTATTACTATTACTATTTTTTATTATTATTACTATTATAATAATAATAATTATTATTATTATTATTATTATTATTATTATTATTATTATTATTATTATAGTGTAGTGGTAAATTTGATTTGGGCGGGAAATATGAGTGGATAGATTTTTGAAAAAAATATGTTGAATTGGAAGGAAAAATAAGAGATAGATTAGTAACCGTTAGATGTTAAAGTCTCAAATGATTTAAGACTGTTGGATGTTAAAGCCTAAATTAATTTAAGACCGTTGGATATTAAAATCTTGGGATTTAAACCGCTCTATTTTATATTATAAATATATTTATAAATAATTTAATAATGTTATTATATTAGTATAAGGAAGCAACATTTTCTCACGTAGGCCCATGACCCTCCCCCAAACGTACTGTAACCACCACAACCTATAAAAAAAATCAACCCCACCTTACCATCACCATTCACCACCTTCACGCCCTCATAACTCTTCACCACTACCACTAGTGATGCACATTCGGCCTGCGGCCTGCAGCTCAGCCTTGGTCCGGCCTGACCCAGCCTGGTCAAAGCCCGGCCCAGGTCAGGCTGCAAACAGACCTTCTTTTTTTCCCTCCGATCCGGCCTGGTCTGGCCTGCGAAAAGATCTGGCCTGGCCTGTGGCCTGGGCCTACCAGGCCTGTTATCACCACTAGGTCCACTACTCAAAAATACTTCATGTGTTACCCACTTGTTTAGGCCTACCTTCACCAATTCACCAATTAACCACTTGACAACTCTTTCTTCTCTGTTTATTATATACATATTTTAATTTCCTTGAGCCTTCGATGTGGGACAAGTTTGAAGACTATCCTATCAATTGCAGTTTCAGTTGGGGGACTGGCCATGTTCTTTATTTTCAAATGCGGTGCATACCACAACCTTATATTTAAAGCTGACACAAACGTCCTCTTCTTCCAGCCCAAGCTCTGAATTTTGCTATGTCGAGAGCTTAGATTTATCTTCATTCTGCACATCTACAACGCCTGCTTCTGGAAACACCAACTTGGCATTTGATAGAACAGAGGAATCCAACGGTATCAATAAGCCAAGCTACATGAACCTGATTGAAGCAGCTAAGGCTAAGCACAGAAATACATCTCATAGAGCTTCGAGGCAGTTCACAAATGAGTTTCAGGTTTTCAGAAAATCGACAGTACTTGGTAATAGTGATTCTTCTAATCCCAGTGCTGGTTCTGATCCTTCTTTAGTCAACATGTCCAGGCAACTTTGCAATCTCACTCGAGTGGATAAAAGCTTGACAAAAGTAAGGGATAGGGAGAATTATTTCCAAGACTAAGAGGTTCATGTTGTCCTTCACTGTAAAGTTCAACTACTCGTTGTTCTATGTATGTGAGATTGTGTATTGGGTTAAATTGGTTATTTTATGAACTGATTGGCAATGAAAACTGGTGAGGTGCTTGAAATGTGATTGGAGAAATTGTGTGAAGGATTGAAGGGGTTAGGCCGTTAGGTGCTTAACGATAAAGAGAGGAAAAGGGGGTATGAGACTTGGAGGAGTAAGCAGATGAGGAAGAAGAGATTTTCCCACATCACTTATAAAAGTGATTTTCAAAGTACAAAGACCCTATAAATAAGGCAATGGGCTTCCTTCAAATTTTAGATTAATGCTCGACTCTTTTGGCTTTGTTTCCACTTTGGACCGGGTCATTAGTAAATAGTTTAAAGATTTAAAAATAGTTGAAAGATTACTAGGATGGTTTCTGGGCCTTCATTTTCCTTGGGAATAGGGCATGGGCCGGCCTGACTTGGAGGCCCTAACAGGCTGTGTTTTTGTTTCATTTATCTGGCATGGTCTGGCCTTATTTTATTAGAGGTTGGGCCTTGCCCGACCTGATTAATAGTCAAAGTCTGATAGGTCTAGATCAGGCCAGGCCAAATAGCCTAACTACCACCCAACAAAAGTACTCAACTCAAGGGGACGAGTAAATCGCATATGAAGCGAATACCAGCACCATATAACCGACTCGGGTAGAACTAATCTCCAAAAACTAGTTTATAAAGAGAGCGTGTACAAGCCCACGTACAAAACATAATATCCATGAAGTTTGGGCGGCAAATCCAAGATAAGAGTGCGTGTATGTATTGAAATTCTGTCTTAATTATAAAAAAAATAAAGTAGTATTCTATACTAGTTGATGTTACTTATGCCCATATAACTAGAAGTGAGTAGTATGGGAGGACTCGGCTCCCCTCTAGACTCCTTCATCCTTTTATTCTGTCCAAGTTAAATCGGAGGGATGATATGTTGCCACATCACATTATTTACATTTAAAGTTTATTTCTTCACAGAATCTCAGTCTCAGTGGTTCCTTTTCCTTCTTTTTACTTTTCCTTGATGCTTCTCATAATCAACCAAATCTGGAGGAGAAGAAAGATGCCCAAACTTAAGTCATCGGTTACTTTTCTACTTTTATTAACAGAACTACATTTTCTCATTGATCGTGCAAGTGGTGCCTTCACTACACAGGAAAATGAATCCGAAAAGGCATCAACAAGAGAAAAATATAGGTTGGTGGTTACAGAAGAAAAAATGGGCAAGTTACTTAAGAAAAGATGAAAATTTAGAGGAATTGAAAATAGGAACATATCAATCATATCTTAGAGACTGAAAGATATTGGGTGGGCTGCTGCTTTCCCGCGTATGTGAATTTTTTTTCATCATTATATGATCAGAATCATCTTTTGGGAGCATCTCTGGTTTGAGTCACGACTATTCTTACAATATTGAAAATTTGAGATGGAATATTTGTGCATAAATGAACTTTAAATCATATATGGGGTGGGTGATGTAGCGACATATTATCCATCAGATTTAATTAACACGTGTAAGGTTGATAATAAAAGTTAGGAGTCTAGAGTGTTCGAGTCTAGAGGAGAGCTGAGTCAAGTATGAGATACTTGCGTTATATTTGAATAGAAGGAATTAAGGAATTAAGAAATTAAGAAGTATGAATGAAATAAATAATTTTTATTAAATGAAAAAAATTGTGTTTGATTCTTTCATTTGGAGTGAATGAACTATTTTTATTTTTATCAAATTCTTGAATTTTATTCCTTGAGTAAGAATATGCAATAACTCATTTCAATCAAAAATAGAATAAATTATTTTACTCTATATTATATTCTTTTTTTTATTTCATTCGTTTGCCAATTTCATTTCTCCGATCAAAACTTAACATTGGTGTATTTTTTGGGGATTAGGCACCCTCACCTTATGAGCCAGCTTTTGGGGATAAATTCTAACCTATTCTAGTTTACAAACCACTTCTATTGTCCGCCTTCACCCTCTCCTTTTCACAATTTCACTACCGCACATCCACCATCCGGAGATGAGAGAGAGAGAGAGAGACGAGGCAAAAGAATGGGAATAGGCAGGATCAATAGAAAAGGATGTCTGAATTAAACTTAGAGATGAAAGTCTTCTTTCATTTCTCGACGGTGAAATAAAACTAAGTTCGTGAGCTTATTATCCCAGGTTGGATTAAGTTGATAGAATCTCCTTTGACCGGTCGTTTCGAACTTCCAATTCTTCTGGATTGCTAACGTGGTTCGTACGTTTCATTTAGAATTGAGGATTCTATCTCGTGGAGTCTGGCTTCAAACTTGCAGGCATTACTCCTTCTCCAAGAGTAAATTTCTCAATCCCTTTCTTCGTAAGAAGAATGTGTGGTTGGTTGGGTGTTCTCATTTTTATGCGGTGCTAACGATTTAATAACTATATTTGTAGCTCTAGAATGTTTCAGTTTATACTCCTACCTATTATCTGAATATACCAAGAAAGATGTACAATCTAATAAGACTAGTATAAAATATTTACTCATGAGTGGGGGCAAGACTAGTGGGATTGACGTGAGGAAGTAGGGATGGCTATATTTTTGAGAGCGAACTCCAGGTGGACGAATATGAAGTGCTTGGATACCCAAATCTATATTTGCTTTTACATTTAATTCTCGATCTATAGTTGTTTTTCATACTTAGTTCCCTTCAATTGCTCTATTTTTGAATGATTGGATATAAAATGTGAGGATCAAATACAATGAAAATATATTTATGGGACTTGAAAAATAACTACAGTTTGGAGACTAACAAAGAGGTTATCCCTCTATATATATATATATATATATATATATATATATATATATATATATATATATATAGTAAGTACTTGCTATGATATTATTCCAACAAATACATCCCATTTATCCATAGGAGATCGAGTAGTCTATATACTCTGCGTGGAAACTGGAAAAGATATAATCTTGTATGTGTGACAGTTCCTTATTCTCCAGTGAGAAAGACAACAGATGGAATTACCCATACTGAGCTTGTCCAAAATGATTAATTCATCAAATACGATCCAACTTAAAACACAACTCTGTTTCCAAACGACAAACATATTCATGAATTCTTATATTATAAACTAACCAAAGAAGGTGATAGGAGTCCGTCAGGCTACTTTAACTTGACAAACTAGCTAGAAAAAATGTGTCATTGACCTCTCAGAACGGTCACAAGCATTGAAGGTCATGAATAAAAGATTTAGTGAACTTTGGGCCAGAGAGTCTTGACTATTGAAAATTGGGCACAGTAATGTTAAGTACAAGTCACTGACTACATGACCAGGTTCGTGTTTACAGGGGAGGTCTTCAGATAGCTCAGCAACTACTTTTCTCTATTCGCACGTTTTCTTTGTCGAATAGTTTTTCCGAAAACTGTGAAGATGAATGGTTTAAGTAGAAAAAGTCCCAGCAATGAAAACAATCAAATGAGATTTCTGATGATACAATCAATAGAGCATTAGAAAATTTGGTCAAGCCGGAAAGAATGGTTCATTGGTGGAACTGAAAATGGATATAATCAAAGGGCATCGTAGATGCTTGCTATATACATTGGTAGCTAATATCTAAGGTAGGAAATGAGCTACCGCGTAATTTTCTGAAAACATGATCCCTAACAATTATAAATTTTAACAGTAATGATACCAGGAGCCTGAAAACAAAGATATTAATCATGAAAGGATTGTCATGTCATAATGTCATAACCAAGCCAGAGCACAAATAATTATTTCTATTGAATTTGCCAAAACAAAATTAGTTTCCAAGCAGAGATGTCAAAATTGCCAAAACTGCAATCACAATCATGATATTAAGGAAATAGTTCGATGGGAGAGGCTTATCTGGGCTTCCCCCAACAACTTCATACTCCGCTCGTATCTTTTTGCTTCATATAATCCGATTGTTCTCTCTGCAATTCAAATATGCAACACTCATTGAAATTATTCGCTCCTTCATTAAGACTCCAAGTTTTAGAAGTGAGCGAGTTGACAAGACTTGATATAGCTTCATCTTGTGTTATTTAAAAGAAACATCAGAAGAAAACAAGATGCTTTTTAATCCTGCAGCAACCATGAAAAGTAAAAGATTTAAAATAAACCCTGTAAAAAGAATTCTTAAATAGGAGTATCATGCAAGAGAACCAGAATCTTTGTATGATGCATTAAAAAATTGTATGATGTAGGATCTTTATGGTTACAACCTTTCCTGACGAGTACTTGGCTGCCACAAACTTCTCGGGCACAACTCCTGTGGGAGCATCTAGTGAGAAGCCCTGATTTCAACAGAACTAGTTAGTATGCAATCATAAAATTTACTAGACAAGCAACGGAGAAAGGTTTCACTAGAGGTTCAGAAATCAACAGTGAAAATATTAAGAAACCAATTATTGCTAAACAACAATGGACAAGCAATTTGAAATTGAATAGTGTAATAATGCTTGCAAAAGGGGAACACTATTCTGGCACTAATCTCGTAACTGATCCATAATTTTTTGTTTTTGTAATTTTTTTTTGTGTTTGTTTCTTGGACATTTAAAAGTAACATGATTGAGGCTAGAAGAAGTCCAAGCTCAAATCTCCTTTTTATTTATGTATTATGCATCGCGAACCAGTAAAAACCAGAGGCTATTGCAGCTTATTTAAAGATGACAGACCAACTCATATACTAGTTACACTTGATTACCATCAGCTTACTTAGCTTGCAATGATGTGGACCATGGGCCTAACATACCTCTGAAGGATCAAATTTGGCTCCACCATTGCTGAGTTTGGCATGGGCTTCAGCATAGTCCTTGAAAAATACTTCCTGATTTTCAGCATATTTTTCAGCATATTCCTGTAGAATATGTAAATTTCTAAATAAACAAATACTTTTTTTAGAAAAATACATAAAGGTGTAATTTTTACTAAAAGTCTAAGCTTCTCTTGAAAAAGAATCTTTCTGTGTCTCACCTTAAAAGAAGGATCTTCAAAAAGAGCAGCATCTGTTGGCAAAACCAGGAGATCTTCATCCCTTCTTTCTTTGATATCCTGTACCCATCAGTTGTATCTGGCTATTCAATTTCAACATGCTTCTGAGCTTAAATGACTCAAAAATTATCAGTGAAGCACACCTTGAAGTAGGAATTATCAAACTTTAGCCATTGCACTGTCCAAGACTGTCCTCCTGGAGCTCCGGGTCCATCTTTCTGTCATTGCAAGCAAAGCATTTCAGATCTCCAAATAATCGTTATATAATAATATAAGCTATCACTATGATTCGCCCCATAGGATCTACAAATCTTTGGTAGGGTAGTACAGGAAAAACAAGATGAAGATTTGAGGTAATGAAGAAAGTAATGATTTCTAGGAGTAGCAATTAAAAAAAAGCTAGAGCTAAATGCAAAATAAAGTATCAGTTCATATATTCTCACATGGTAAATGAATTTCAAATCTTATTGAGGTTCTAGTTAGAAAGTTCTTCGAGCAATGTTGAATATGTCACTTTTGTCAAATTGTCAAATAAAATGATTTCAATGCTCTGGTTGCATTGAAGAAAAGTTTCGGTACATGCATGTGGTTGTCTAGGAGAGCAAGATATAGAAATCTAAATTACACATCTGGGTCACCTTACTCACCAGAGTAATGCATACCAAGCTTTTAACCTTAATTAGTCTTTAAAATTCAAGAATGTGTTCCAACAATAGGGTAGAGAGATATAATGACAAGTCCTATCAGGCAGAATAACAAAGATTTTAACTCCATCTTTTCACTCAACAATAGACCAATAGAACTAACTTATGAGCACAAAAGTCTCTACTTAAAGGTATACAGTAGATCACCACCTCAAATAAGTAAAATGTTAATTGTTCACATGTACATGCAAACTTCAGATTGGACATAACTACTGCTAGTTTATTAACCACAATAAAGTTCATGTCTAAAAATGGTGTATACATCTCAATAACTTGTTGAACTAAGAGAGTTGATATTGATATGGTATAGACTGTGTAATTATCAAAGAGTGAGTTGCTATCACTTTTTGAGTTTCCAAACGTCAGCAGTTGCACCGAAGAAAAGCCGAAATGTTAGAGAGAAAAAAAGAGAAAGAAAGAGGAAGACCACATCTTGCTCAACACATTTTCCAAAGAAGCACCAAGGTCAAGAAGGTTAATGAGCATTCAGAATTACAGAACGGCCATCTAGTAATTAGTTACTTTCACCTAATAAGTTCAGATCAAACATTTATTCAAATAAGAAACTGGTGAACTTGGAAATGGCCATGGCCAAAGCCAGAGATGATGGTGCTTCCATCTCAAGGACTCGGAATAATTAATCTTATTGAACAAAGGGAGACGGGTATTGGTCACATTTAGCCAGTGAAGAAAGATTACTCAATAGGAATTAAGATGTAAAGCCACCTTTCAAACAATAATATTCAGTCCGTTCCGAAATATGAGAAAAAGTCTGACCTTTCAAAGTCAACTGATATATTTTCAAGTTCAAAATTGATGAAATTCATCTGACTTTTGAAAACTATAAATCTTGTAACTAGTAGTACTTATTAGATAGATTACAATTTTGATGTCTAAATTTAAAATGAATTCATATTAGTTTTGAATTTGATAAAAATATCTCAAATCGACTTCAAATGGTCAAAATTAATCTTATATTTTGGAACGCATGAAGTAATAAAACATGCCTGCACAGATGATTTAATCAGGTCTTGGAGCATAGGTGGTTAGTATTACCGACTCCCGTTCTTTTCTGAGCAGATTATGATGTTCCACTTCCACACAAGCAAAATAAATTTCAATTATGTTCTGATCGCTATGATTAAATGTCTTATGAAAGAATATGGAAAGAAACAGGAAACCAGAGGTTTGCAACTTTTGGCAAGTTTGAAGCAATAAAAGTCAATGTCTTACTAGCAGCATGTAATAATTGTGTATAGTTTGCAAGTAATATATGATAACTATAAGGGATTATTTGCCTGCTCATTACTGATTTTTCATTTCAGAACAATCACAAGGATTGCCAAATTAAATTTCCTTCGACATGTTTTTCCAAGTTGAAACTAGATAAGATGCTCTAATACCGTGTATTTGGTCTCTGGCTTGCCCCAACCACTACGTTCTGGTCTTGACCTTCCTAATGTGTGTGCACCAGAGAGCGCGACTATTTCCTGAAAATTAAACAGCTGAATGTAAACATCATAACCAAGTACAGAGACATCTAAAGATCAAATGACTGTCTCATGAGAGTAACCTTGTCATTCAATCCCATCCTGTAAAAGACATCACGCAAGTGAGCAGCAGGAGAAGGTGGACCCGCATCTGATCATGAGATGAAAACTTCAGAAATTAGTAGTTTAGGCTGATTATAACGTAAGAGGCACAAATTAAAGCAACACTACCGTAAAATCATACCATCAATCTAGTAGAAGCATCATAAGATACATTATTTTTCCTTCTATAATTCATCAAAATTGATTCATGTATTGTACTTTTCTCCCAATTCAGTGACCATCTTTCTGTTTTTGTGATATCCCCAGTCAGATATTGTTTCACATATCAGTGCATTAATAGTTCAGTTGACTATATCACGCTTGAGTGTACCAAAGTTGACAAAAAATGCTTATGGCTTAGTGGTCCTATTCCATATATTGATGCATTACTTAAAGAGTACTTACTGGAGGAAGCAAAATTATAGTCTTGGTCAACTACTCCTCTTTCTTCTACTATGTACCAAGCAATGTTGTCAAAGGCACCCAGGGGCCTCGCAAAGGCTCTAGGGCAACTTGAGGTGGCCATAAAGTGCCTTAGCACACTTGAGGACTGCCTAGTCAAGGCACCAATGCAATTGACTCTTTTGTAACGCATTGTTTTCCTTCAAACCCCTCTATAAGTTGGTTCTTATATTTTCATAGTAGTAGTGCTAGTGCAGTAATTTCAGTACCCATATAAGAAAGTGAAGGTCTTATATTTAATAGGAGTATAGTAGTGCTAGTGCAGTAATTTCACTACCCGTATAAGAAAGTGAAGGGTAAAAATTTACCCTAATTCATGCTTTGAAAAATGAAGAATCATATGTACAGAGAGAAAGAAACATAGGGTGATTTATTGCACTAAATTAGACTCATGAAGAATCTCTTGATCCAAAGAAGAACTCACAAATTAATTTAGTCTTCTTTCTATTTAATTTTTTACCAAACACTACCTATTATGGTGGGGGTATAGCATGGACCCGTACCTATTTTTTTAGAAAGGTTATTTTTTCAGCAAGGAAAAAGAAAACAACGAAGGCCATAAAACCTTACCCCAGAGAAACTGTCCCAAAAGTGTGATACAAGGATGTTCCTGCATCTACAAAAAGCTATAC
Source organism: Hedera helix (assembly GCA_947179155.2). Classification (NCBI taxonomy): domain Eukaryota; kingdom Viridiplantae; phylum Streptophyta; class Magnoliopsida; order Apiales; family Araliaceae; genus Hedera; species Hedera helix. The sequence continues at coordinate 21,206,838 of OX359270.1, forward strand.
CTCGTCTATCAGCTGCGTACGCTTGATGACAAGTAATGGAGAAAGGAGTTCGTGTGAGTGATGGTGCTAAAGATGCCCTTGTGCTGCCAATCTGTCTGCAAGATGGTCACCCTCTCTAGTCTCTATAGATATGCTGAAGTACCATGTGCAGCAGCAGGATAATTAGACTTCATTACTACAGAACAGGTATGGGTATCTCTCACTCTATGCTCACACAATCACTCACAAACTCCTTTATAAGTTTTGTAACGCATTGTTTTCCTTCAAACCCCTCTATAAGTTGGTTCTTATATTTTCATAGTAGTAGTGCTAGTGCAGTAATTTCAGTACCCATATAAGAAAGTGAAGGTCTTATATTTAATAGGAGTATAGTAGTGCTAGTGCAGTAATTTCACTACCCGTATAAGAAAGTGAAGGGTAAAAATTTACCCTAATTCATGCTTTGAAAAATGAAGAATCATATGTACAGAGAGAAAGAAACATAGGGTGATTTATTGCACTAAATTAGACTCATGAAGAATCTCTTGATCCAAAGAAGAACTCACAAATTAATTTAGTCTTCTTTCTATTTAATTTTTTACCAAACACTACCTATTATGGTGGGGGTATAGCATGGACCCGTACCTATTTTTTTAGAAAGGTTATTTTTTCAGCAAGGAAAAAGAAAACAACGAAGGCCATAAAACCTTACCCCAGAGAAACTGTCCCAAAAGTGTGATACAAGGATGTTCCTGCATCTACAAAAAGCTATACCTCGTCTATCAGCTGCGTACGCTTGATGACAAGTAATGGAGAAAGGAGTTCGTGTGAGTGATGGTGCTAAAGATGCCCTTGTGCTGCCAATCTGTCTGCAAGATGGTCACCCTCTCTAGTCTCTATAGATATGCTGAAGTACCATGTGCAGCAGCAGGATAATTAGACTTCATTACTACAGAACAGGTATGGGTATCTCTCACTCTATGCTCACACAATCACTCACAAACTCTGTCACACACAGAAACACGGACTCAGACCCTCTCTCACACTCTGTCATGCACCCCCTCCACATGGTCACATGCACTTGTGTACATTGACTCACGCAAATTCTATTATCTTTGGCTGTAAATATAGGTTTAAAACTATTAGATATTTGCAACTTTTTTTATATAAATAATCAATGACGCTATTCACATGAGTTCTAGTTCATTATTTTCTTTTAATTGCTTTTGTTGCTTGCATTAGTTTGGTTTTTGTTACTTATTAGAAAAATATAGCTTTACCGTAATAAGGTTATTATTTAACTTGAAACTATAATATTTTAATAACATAATTTACTATTAAATAATTAATTAATATATAGGAACTTGAGAGGTGCAACTTTTTGAGTCTTAATTTTTTTTCCTTTTTTTGTCTTTTTCTATCTTCATGAAATAATAAACATTTAATTTTGAGATGGTAGTGCCTCATTTCACTCGGTGGTTCGGCTTTTTGTCATCGCCCTCCTTGGGGTATATAACCTTAGCGCTTTAACAAAAAGTCTTTCTTCTTTAACGATGCTGGTGACAATAAATAAGAATACTTCACTAGGATGGAGGGAGTACAAGCAGTATTAATTAAAAATCTCATTTTGAGGAAGCACAGAGACTAAAATCAAAGGCGTAAATGAAACACACAAGATCTTCTTTTTATAATCAAACATGGCAGATTGAATTTATATCCTGACATCACATTTCAATTTGAATATTTAGACATGGCAATAGTTATCCGCGTCAACTATTCCGCCAATCAATTTCTTGTGTACGGAAAAAGGTATTAATCTAATGCTTCAGATGTTTTCTGTTGGTATATCTGGTGTCTAGCAAGAAATATTATTTGACAGATGCACATAAAAAACATATAAAGCAAACAAGCTAGAGCTAACAGACCAGGAAGCCTCCCTTCTTCTGGACATTGATCAGGTCCAGAAACATCTACTCTTCCATACTTCATAGGAATTTTTGGGCCCCCAGCCTCCTGTAATTTTTCCAACTAGATCAGTGAAATCAATATCTAAATTACTTTAAGGGTAAAATTAACATCAGAACACTACGAATGACCTCCACAGCAGTAGCACTGGCCAACTGGAATAAGTCTGCATAAGTAACACTCGAATACTTGTCTTTGATAGGCTGCAGAAGTTTGAGTGCATTCACAAGCCCTGTACTGCCAGCTTGTAAGGCAAAATTACTCTCAACTAACCATAATAATTGACAAATACTATATTAAACTGACCAGCATTCGCTGCATGTTGCTGTTCAATTTCAAATCTTAAACTTCCATTAGCTCCACCTCTTTGTGGCCACTCCTCAATATTCTTGTTGTAAGTACCAGCATCATGCCATCCTAGGCGAACCTGTAATGAGACAAAAAATATTCTACCATATTTTCGTCAAGTCTATCTTTCCAGATTAATATTAGTGAGATAATATAATTCACACAACCATTTGGATAATCGGTTCCATAAACATGACTAAGGGAGTACTTGGAAGCAAATGCAAGTTTTAAATTTTACAAGTATATAGATGAAAAGCTTTACACACACACACACACACGAAGAGAGAGAGAGAGAGAGAGAGAGAGAGAGAGAGAGAGAGCTTGCAATTTAAGAATGGAAAGAGTTAGAAAGCATAAAAAAAAATAAGGTGACGAAGAAGAAACTATATAAATCAATTCAAAATAAATTATGTGGTACTGGTCTTTCTAAATACACCCTAATGTGTTTTCATGAGTGTATGATCCAGGTGATAAAACCTCTGAAATGTAAATGCATTATGCATTGTGGGGTGGGGTTGGGATTTAGTGTTCAAGTTAGAAGTAGAAATCAGTTTCTATAGCATATTGTAAATTCATTTCCCAGACTTGTATTGATGTCTGATATCATGCTTCCAAATTCATTTTTCTATTGTTTCTCTTTAAATACTTTGCATTCCAAGTGACTTCATATGAGAAGGAGACTAATTCATCTTGCAACCATTTCATTGATTTGGTATTAAATCTCTTTAATATCTGCCTCTCACACATGTACACACATATCTGGTAGTCCTTACCACGATCTCTATCTACAAAGTTACCTATAGTGACATATTTATCTTCATTCTATGTCCCTTCCATAACTGAAAGTCGTGATCTCTTCTGATCCAGGATGAGCGCATGAGACATGGTTGGATCAATACAAGAGATTTTGGAATCTCATACCAAAAAGTCCAACAAAAAGAATATTCTAGAATTTAAGATTTTACATTCATCTTAATTTGTAATTTTAATGTTTATCATATGAGAAGTGTAGTTATCATCATATTTATTTAATATTTGATTTAGGAAACTATATTAGATTAGGATCCACGGGAGGTACACCACCGCCCACATTTTATATCCAAGCAATATGGTACATTTTACATTACATATTGTACTTTGCGATCCAAGGTACAACGAAATGCACACAGTACTATACAGCTCACATAAAACTCTTTTTCACATTAGATTATTAAAAATATGATTGTAGTTACTCTTTGAATGGCCGAGAATAAAGTATTTATTTGTGTTCTTTTTTTGCTCTTCTTTCTTAGTTCTTTCTCAAATTCTAAACCCTAATTTGATCCCCCACCATAGTGGTATCAGAGCCAAGCCGCCACCATTTTAGCCCTACATTATCCAATCCCCAAAAGTCGTCAATCCACTTTTATATTGCCAAACAAAGCCACAACCTGCAACCTTACCCAAACAAAGCCTTTACACAGTCTAATCATAACCCTAATTCTCATAATCTTTTGTCACCGCACTATAGAACTCAATCGGTATCCTTCTATTCTTATATCAAGCAGCCCGTGACAATTTAAACTAAAGTTTCCCATCATCACAAAACGACTTGCCGCCAAAATAATCCTTCATCTCCTTTCCTTAAACAGTAATCTCTCCAAAATCACTTCCTATCGTAACAAAGCAAATTAACCTCCATGCAAATCACCTCCTTACTAGTGAACCACCAAAAGATTAAAACCAAGTCGCAATCCCATCACTAGCAAAACCACCAACGCATCGAAGTCCAGTTGCCACGCCACCACCAACAAGTCACCATCAAGTGAAAAAAAAATTAAAATAAAGGAGCATCTCACTAGAGCCATTATTAGTGATCGAAAACAAGGATGAGAAGACCATGGACGACCAATCAGCGGTCATCATCGACTCCCTCCACACCTCCAACGATCTTTGCCCTAGACACAACATTATCAAACAAATAATACCATACCCATGGCCCCAATGCCTTACATCAGATTCCCAACATGTTGTGATCTATTGACGTCAATGTCCATTAACCCAACCATTGCACTGACCATACTCACAAATATGGGTGGATGTGGGTTGTCATTACACCATACTTATCCATTTTCTTATTATCAAAAGTTAACTCATTTCAAAATTATAGCTCACTTTTCACACTCTAAAAATTTTCACTTTCTTTATCTAAATTTTTTAATAGTTCTCTCTAAAAAAAATTCTCTCTAAAATTAATTACTCTCTCTAAAAATTGGCAAATTATTGATGAATAATGAAGAGTATCTTAATAGTATCAATGTAAGTAACACCTAACTCTCTTCCTTGAAGTTGAATTCTATTTTTCTATATTCTTTAATATAAGGTGAAGATAGAAAATTAATTTTATATATAAAGGATGAATTAGGTTTAATAAATTATGATTAAAAGTTGCAATTTATGTCTCTGTTTCAATTTCTTTGTGTGTCTCATGCATGACTTGGCAAAAGTGGCATGCGGGCCGGGCCGACCCGCCCGCCAAAAAGCGGGCTTTAGGCTACCAAAAATTAGCCCGGTGAAAGTTGGCCCATTTTGGCCCTATCCGTTTTGACCCGGCCAGCGAACTAAATTTTTTTGTTATTATTGTTTGATATTGTTGACAAAAAAATGTTAACTTAAAAAATGAATACAGTATTAAATTATGAAGAATATAAGAATAAATTCTAACATATAATCTTGATTAATAATACAAAAAAATATTATGAATATAATATATATATTACCTTTAGTCTTTCTTTTACTCTCTTATCTTTAATATTAATATTATATACATTTATCAATTAATTAATCACAAGATTAGTTACATTTTAATATATATGACTACAAAATGTCTATAAAATTATTGATTGTTTTATTTTATTTAATAATAATATTAAATGATTACGTAGAAATTATGTCATAATTGTAAATAATTAGAGTTAATATTTATTTCAAATTATGTGTTATAGTTGTGTGTGTGTGTATATATATATATATATATATATATATATATATATTTATAAAAATAAAAATAAAAATGAAATTATGAAGTACTAAAATAGCCCGCGGCCCATGGGCTTAATTTTCCCAGCCCACCGATAGCCCGGCTTGTTTGTCACCTCTACCCATGCATGTCATTCCTACTAGCTATTATATTAGGAGTCTGGCACATAGAAAACTTGTCACAATATTATATTATGTTATTTCTATATAAATGTCTTATATGATGATCAAATTATGAAATAAGTCCACATTTTTATAGGACTAAAGATTTTTGGGATGGGTTAAATAAATTAAGGTATCAGTTAGCTTCATAAATGATCCAAATTAAGTTCATTAAAAGGAAAACAAAAAGGCCATCCTATCCCCATGATCACACGCAATCATGTGAGATTAGAAGATATGTGTTCAGACTTTACAATCTCAAATTTGTGGTTTGATTCATTTCATGATTTTTATTTATGTTTGGCACAGAGAGAGAAATTAGATGTAGAAAACATAAAATTTTAAAAAGAGAAATTTTTATAAAATTTTAGAGCGAGAACTTTATTTACATTCGTTAGAAAGAGGTAAAAACTAGAGACAGAAAGTGTTAAATTTTTAAAGACAAAAAGTTTTATAAAATTATAAAGAAAAACTAAAAGATGGGATTTTTGTATAAATAATGTGAGAAAATATTGGCTAACCCATATCCATTTATAACCGTCTGCTTATAACCCACTCAATTTTCAACCCATTTAAACTTAACTCATATAAACCCAAACTCACTTATATTCGTCCAGACCCTAATTCACTTATATCCATCCAAACCCGCACATTTACCGAGTCTACTCATAGACATCATCTCCAACTGGTGAAATATTTATTTGTGCTTGAAGAGATAGTAATCATAGTGAATCCACAAAAGTAAATGCAAAACCCGAGCACGAAGAGCTCAACAAAGAAATTAAAGAATCACACGAGGAAATTAAATAGTCCCTCGAAGAACTAATAGCAACTCTTCAAAGATTTTGGCCGATCATGCAAATAAGAAAAATAAATTGTTAATAGTTGTCCAAGAGATCTTTTTAGATTGAATACATAGTTTGGAGAATTTCTAACCTTTTATGACCTAATTGATGAGAAGTAGTAGTTTATTGTCGAAGTAAAACTAAAGCGTACAGCTATAATCTAGTGCACTCAATATTAGAGGACTCACTATGCAAACTTGAGAAGATGGAAATATATAAAAGCTTTTACAAATCGTCATTTCATGCCTTCAAATGCATATCCAATTCACGGATTTGGTATAAGTAAAACTGGGGAGGAGCATACAACTGAATTCTAAGAATTCAAGTGGGGTATCTTCTAGAAAACTCGTTACCATGAGGAAGTTGTTCGAGTAGCCCAACACATAAAGAACAACTTGAAGAAGATAACTTAGAATTTTAGTACAAACCCCAACCAGGAGTGACAACATTTTTGTGGAGCATATTATAAGCATTCCGACAAATAGGGTACAACTTGAAACAAAAAATTCATAGAATTTTAGTGCAGACGCAACCGAGAGCAAGCACACTTTTGTGGAACCTATTAGAAGTAGTCACGTAAATAAATTGTGAAGTTCTACGGTCGATAGTAGTCCTAAGTGCTCTCTAGCCTCTTCTTGCAATTGTAGTGATACCCCATCTAGTGTTAGCAAGTGTCATGACTTCGAAAATATAGCTTTCAATTGTCTGTCCCTGTGGATGAATATCACCCATTTTAAACAAGTTGCCATGTTAAAAAAGGAAGACTTTAAATCACAAATTGAAGTATTGAACCCACACTTTAGGCCCAAATTCAATTTCCACCCCAAACTTTATTTTCAATTAAATGCACCTTAAACTATGAGTGCTTAAATAATTTGCACTCTTCGCACTTTATAAATCAGAAAAAAAAAAACCCCTAAACTTTAGTGCAGATGGTGCAAATTGTTTTGACACTCAAAGTTTGGGGTGCTTTTAATCGAATATAAAGTTTAGGGTGAAAATCGATTTTAAGCCTAGATAATAGGGTGCAATTTGTAATTTAATCAAAAAGGAACTAGTGGATACTAGTGTAAAAGAGGAACTATGTGAACCCATGGTTGAGGTACATAAAAAGGAGGAATGTGACACTCATGTTCTTGATACTGAAGCTAACACTAGCTTAGTAGTCCTTCAACTTGTTGCCAACCAAAGGAGGGATGATCAACAAGTACATCGCGGTAAATAGTCCAAACAAGAGTGAATCCGCAGTACATGTGCATTCTCATGATTGATACCACAATTTATACTGATGTTATCTAAAAGAAGTTACGAAGAAACTTGGATCCCAAACTTATATATTACCAACACAAAGCTATGGGTTAATAAGAGGTGTTTGGTTACTTTTTATGTCGGCAAGCTTACAGAGAATGTCACATGTGATGTTCCACCAATTCCTTGCACATGCTAGAATCGTGATGCCCAACATGCTGGACGCACCAACACTAATTCATTTATCAAGGAAAACACCAAATATACTTGTGTTATCAACATACCAATTTTGAAGCTCAAGAACTCCTTGGTGATTCAGCTTGTATCTTCTTTCTATGGAATTCTTGGCCAATCCCCAAATTCAACAAAGTCGAGATCTTTTTAGCGGGAGAACTAATGCAGGACGACACGCTTGACAAGGGTGGATCAGCACAAGAGACTTTGGAAGTCTATACCAAAGAGTCCAACAAGAAACAGATTCTAGCATTTAAGATTTTAAGATGTTTGTCTTAATTTGAAGCTTTATTAGTTATCATAATAAGATTGTAGCTATCATATTAGAAATATATTTGATTTAGTAAATGAGCTCTTTGAAGGGTAAAAATTTAATATATAATTTTGTGAACTTATTTATTTGTATGTTCTTTCCTTATTCTTTCTAAATTGTTTCTCATAATTTTCCTGAATTCTTAATCCTAATTTGAAACCCCACTACCTAGTGTTATTATTTTTCTTCTATAGCATCTTTTACCTTCTTCTGTTGCTAGTTTTTCTCTTCAAATTCCATCTTCACCAATTACTTCAATAACTTTTTCTATTTTCCCAATTTTATGCATTACTAATAGCTGGGGTATAGGCATTCTGATGCGCACTTGTAAAGACGATTAACTTTCCACTTACAGTGACACGTTTTTATTTTGTTATCCAAATGGACTTTGAGGCTCGAGGGTAAGTCTTGATTTGATAAACATTGATTGCAACTTTAGTGAGTAGGTGTTTGCAGAAAATGGACAAACATGCTGAACCATAATATTGATTTGTTGATTTCTACTTCCTTGATTTTACTCATATTTTCCAAAACAGTGAACAGGCAATTAGCCTACACCAAATCCTCCACTCAGCTGAACCTAATACAGCTATTGACTTGGCTGAATCAAGCTCTCTCTGTACAAAAGTGAGGCAGCAAAGAACACAACATTCTAATTATTTTTTTCTTCACTTGCAAACCAAATACAAAAAAATAGAAAATTCCAAAATCCAAATAGCACAGAAACAAAAAGCATAGTAGCATAAATTTATAACCTCATCACACTAGTGCATTTGATGCTACTATATAAATTAAGGAATGTACAGTTGAGCCGAAAGGGTGAATAAGTAAAGAATAATTAATTTACCATAATAGGATGACAGAAAGTAGTCTTCAGTAACTCTTTAATGTCTTCCCTAGCACTCTTCAACTGAGCAGGATCTGACACAAAGCATTTTGGCGAGGTCACTGTGCTGAAATTACCACTGGACACTCGAACCGCCGATCTCTTCTGATAAACAGACAAATTAATATATAAAATATGTATCTCATATATATATATATATATATATATATATATATAGAGAGAGAGAGAGAGAGAGAGAGAGAGAGAGAGAGATGAGAATGAGATTGTGAAATTACCTGGTGGGGGAATAGGTGAGAGACAAGAGGAGATGATCCGAGGCATTTGAGAGAAGAAGTGGAGGAGAGAGAAGGTGCGGTAAACAAATTAGAGAGAGAAACTCTGGTTGCGGTAGGTAGGGAGACGAGGCGAGAAGAGGCGACGGCGGCGATTGGCGGAGGTGATGATGAGAGAGAGAGCCGCTGGGCCATTGGATTGAGTCGATCAACACTGTGTAAATATGTGTACTGTGTAACTTGGCTCCTTTTGTACTGGGTTGAGATTTGGAGAGTATATATATATATATATAAGAGGTGGGGTTTTGGTGATGGTGTGAAACGAATCATAGTGGTGACTTTTGTACAGGTGAAGTGTATTTTCCAAAACAACAATTGCTGCTAAAATGGACTTTTGTCTATTGGTTCGTTGAATGCTGATCACCCCGTAGCGATTGGTGCGTTTTTAATATACACTTAAATTTTTAAATGCACCAAACACTTTAAACACATCAAACGTCTTTTAACCAAACAAACAATTCAAACAAACACTTCGGATGTAATCGAGCATTATTGCGTAATCGATCTTGCCAAACAAACACTCGGTAATTTTTATTTGTAAAAATTATAATTTCGAGATTATAATCTAATGAATTATAATTTTAAAGACTATTAGGTTATATTTAATTATAAAAAAATATACTTGAGATTGGACTATTTATTTTAATTTAATACTATTTTGCATAATTTAATTATTTGATGAGAGATTATTAATCTCTCAATGCTAGACTATTAATCTCTCAATGCTAGACTATTAGTCTCGTAAAATCATTTAATAGTTTAAAATGAGATGGACTATTAAAAAAAATAGTTCATGAGACTATTTAGGCTATGTTTGTTTGTAAAAATTATACTTAGGATTTGATTATTTATATTAATTTAATACTATTTCGAACTATTTTATCCCATGATAGGAGATTAATAATCCTTTAAATAGTCTTATGGATTATTTTTTGTCATCCTTAAGGCTATATATGAGGGATTATATAATCTCACGATGAATTTGGGATTAATAGTCCTCCTCATTTTAAGTTATTAAACAATTTTATGGGACTAATAATTCAACATTGAGGGACTAATAATCCCCCATCATGGGATAAAATAGTACGAAATAGTGTTAAATTAATACAAATAGTCAAATCTCAAGTATATTTTTTACAAACAAACATAGAAAAGAACTATTAATCCCTATCATGGAATAAAATAGTCCAAAATAATATTAAATTAATACAAATAGTCCAATGTCAAGTATATTTTTAACAAACAAACATAACATACATCTTATAATTAAATAGTTCTAGTCAAATGTTTATTTTTTATAAATTATTCATGAGATAACTTAAAATAATCTCATGTTATGTTTATTTTTTTCATGATTAATTAAAGAATTAGATAAAAAAAATATTATTTGGATTATTATACCTTTACCAATAATAAAATATTTTAAACTATAATTTAAATTTGTTTATACATCAAAAAATGATGAAAAATTAATTATAAACTTTTAAATACTGTTGAAATAAGTTAGTGAGTTCATAGTGTTTCACCATTGAAATATTTGAGAATTAAATTATCATAAATTAGCACATAAATTAATAAATAAATAATGCAAAATACATGATATGTGAAATATTAAAATTTCATTCGAAATCACCAAAACTAAAATTAAAAGAAAGACTAGGATTAGCAACTTTAAATATTTTTATCAAAAATCAATATGATTTATTAATAATTACAAAAAATAAATTAATATCATTCATTATAATATTAATCATTGTATTTATAAAATTTAAATAAATTTATATTAATTTTAACTTTTAAAATACTTTAAATTTATTTTAAAAATTAAAAATTATTTTATATTTTATAATAATAATGGTCATGCATACTGTTACGTGCAATAAATTTTGGGAAATTGGCAAATGTTGGATTCTCGGAAAGTAATGTACCAGGCTTTGTAATTTTGAATAACATAGAGACAAAAAGAATGGAATGATTCTCTTTGAAGTCTGTAGACCGGCCCAATATGAAAACATGAATAAGATATTATAGTCATTTAAAAAAAATTGAGGTTAATTTTGTCTAAATTTTTTTAATCCAAATAGTGAAAATTATAATATCTGGTTGAATATTGTGACACACCCACATTTGGTTCCTCTAAATCGGGACATAGTGTTCACGGTTCATCACATCTATCTATCTATACACTAATGCAAAATAAATATAAATAATCGTTCTAATTAATATTACATAATCAAATCTCATCCCAAGTACGTACAACCTTTAGTAACACAAATACATCACTTAGTTCAAAAGTTAACATAAGTCTAGACATAAAAGATGATTACACAACTAGCTTAAGAAATTATCATTCTTCAATCTTTCTCTTTCCATTGTCCTTGTCGAATCCACCGGACTTCTCAGGCTTAACTGTAACATTTTGATAAGTAAGAGTGAGCAACTAATTGCTCAACAAGTATATAACATGCAATGAATAAGAATTCGAATAAGGAGTTATTCAACATTTCTAAAACTTCAACAATATTTAATAATCAGGAAGAAATAACGAATCGAATCCAATGAAAGAATGATTTTATCTTTTCATATTGAATGGTCACTAAGGACCGTGAACTCTGACTAGGTTAAACATGTATTTCCACTGCAACCTAACGAAATGTTTATCAATCACTATGATTGACAATATCCTGAAACGAGTACTTAAAGGGATTAATTTATTGTACCATATGTTATGCGTTACATTTAAATATCACGCACAAAGTCGGCCTCTCGACAAATAATACCCTTTTTATAAGGGTTGTTCAACTCAGTCTCATCATAAGAGTCTACACCAAAATAATTGATTTGGATTAGCTATCAAGAAATTATATCCATTCGATAAATCACTTAACATTTGTCTAGTCGGAACAAATGGCTTAAACTAACTTCTCAAATACTTCATGATTAATAGAACTATTATGTCTCAATAATTCAATATAGAATAATCTTTTGAATGCACATAAGTGCGATCAATAATATCAACATGGAATAATTTTCAATAACATTTTGAGTAAAAACTTGCACAATATTATAATGGAGTAGGCTCAGGATATGTGCCTGAATTGTCATCTATAATTATGTTGCAATTCTCGACCTCTGGATAACCTACAATTCGATCTATCAATTAGTTATTATCGGACTTCATTTACCCACTTAATTCGACTTACACCTTAGTATAATCTATTCATTTATCACCATCTTTGAATTCTACAAATAAAATAATTATGATTATTATTTTATTTGTTTGCCCTTTATTTATTATTTATTTCTTTTTAATTTTATAACCAAAATCTACAAATAATCTTTATTATTTTATCCATTTATGCTTCATCTGTTTCCATTTACCTTCATGATCTAAATTCACAAATAAAATAATAATTATTATTATTTTATTTATTTATGCTTGATTTATTCATCCATTTTAATTGAACTTCACAAATAAAATAATTTTTATTATTATTATATTTGTTTATGCTTTATTACTTCATTCTTTCTTTTATCTCATTATTATTTATTTATTTATTACTTTTTTTGAAAAAGTTCGATCCGACCCGATTTGACCAGATCCGGTCAATTGAGATTTCGGAGTTGTGCCCCGATGTAGCCAATGTAAGACCCCAATCTTTATTAAATAAAATTTAATTTTCTTCATATATTATTCTGAAGCATTATGGTATTATTTTGATAAAGGTTAAAGATAAGGATGTTATGTGCAAAATATAAATTATCAGGGAATATTCGAATTAACAGATAATATTCAATTTATCGGGAATATTCGTACGATAGCGCCGAAATGACCAATTATTGGTGGACCTTATAATGAAATATTGTCGGATATAGAAAACGAAAAAAATAGCATTTTTAAATAAAAATGGTCAATGGTACTATCACTTTTAACTGTTAAAATACCATATGATAAAATAATAGTAGCATACGGTATTTTAAGATATTTTACTGTAGAACACGATACTTACAGTGGCACACTGTATTGCACAGTGTTTCATATTATTGATCTGATAAAGTGTTTATTGCACAATATTCATCAATAATTATTATTACATAGTATTTTATATTATTGAATCAATAATTGCTATTTCACTGTATTTTAAATTATTTAATTAATAATTGTTACAAAAACTCATGCACTGTATTAAATTAATAATTGTCACAGTAACATGTTCTTAAATTATTTTTGAATTATTCTTATCACTGTTGTAACATTATTTTATTTATTACTTTTAAATGTTAGTTGATATTTTGGATATAATATAATAATAATTGATGAATAATTAAAAAAATATAATTTTAAAGGAAGAAGTTGGATCACATGGGGGGCGGGGGAGTATAAGGAAATTAAGTGAGATGATTAATGGATAAGACCTATCACTTATCAAAATTCTTTAGAAAGTTTTTAGGAAAACAAAAAAAGTGGGATCCCCCACTTATTTTCTTTAACAAACAATGTCTGCTTTGTCAAATTTGGTAGGCTTTTCATCAGATGCCCACCAGCTCCCTTTTTGTCAAACCCGGTGTGTTCCTTCATCACACTTTGCAAATTTTATGTACCATCATTTCCCTATAAATAAATGCTCGGTTGAGCAATTAAACTCACACTTTTCTCTTCTCTTACTGATATATTGTGAGTATACTTTGAGTATAATAAGGTTACTCTGAGTATTGGTAAAGCAAAAAGGAGTACAATTTTTTTTCAAGTGAGTCTTTTCTTAAAAGAGTAATATTTGCACAAATGTTCATTTCACATGGTATTCACAAATCTTCTTTTATAAGACTCTTTCTTTAGAAAATTTCTTTTGAAATACTTTATTTGGAAAATTTTATTTTGAAATATTATATCAAAAACTATTTTGGGAGTTATTATATTTTATTCGGTATATTACACAAATTTATATTATATAAACACTTTTTATAGTTCATAATATACGAGTTATTATACATTATAAATTTATATGTGGTAGTTACTAATTATATTATAAATATATAGATTGATCCACTATAATTAAAGTAGTCTCTTTTCACATAATAAGATAAGGGGTATTATTTTCTTTCATTCTCTTAAATTTACTATGATAAGTATTGTTCGGTAAAATTCTTGAAATGATTAATAGTTTGCGCTTTATTTAATATCATTTCACTTGAACCTTCCTATTTACCTGAACCTTTCTATGGAACTTTAACTGTTATTTTTGAACTATGGAATTTGAATATCATTCTTGAATTTGACTCCACATCATGTTGACAATTAGGACATTATTTGAATCTGCATAAAGTAAAATTTTAAACTTTCGATATCTATTGTTTTTCCTATTATTCTTTTTTTTCTGTTCAACATTTATATCACTGTTATTTGTTCTAAGCATCAAGAATAAGTTGTTGTGAATATTTGTGGCCTGGTGCATAGATGATACAATAAATGCGATATAATGGTGATGTGTTTTTTAGGACACGTGGTGAATGTTATCTTTGACCTAAGGTAAAGAAGAGCTGTTGTCTGGCATGATCATGACCAATGGTGTTTTAGATGATAAATGTTGATAATGATTTTTTTAAAAAGAGAAGTTAATAGACATCATGATCTACATGATTCTCCTAATGGTTGATTATTCCGCTGCAGTTATTGATCTAAACTTTGTTCAAGAACTTAACTGTAGTTGTTAATTTAAAACTTGTTATTTATATTATTCTATCAAGAACTCATCACTGTTGAAAACTATTGATAATTTATTCATCATTATATTAGTCATGATATTCTTTTCTAGACTATTTGAGCTCACCCTTTCTTTTTACTCCATTGTACTTCAACAGAAAATGAGAGAGTAGCTGGGACCAGTCAGAGGATGGAGTGAATGTGAAGGTCCGAGTGATAGTCGTTGTAGTCTTCACATGTTATAAAATAGTGTAAAAATAATAGTGAAGACTTAGTTATGTATTATTAAACACTGTATTATCGTACTTGTACCGTATTTGGGTTGTTTAGGCCCAGATTTGGGGGCATCACAGTTGGTATCAGAGCTTAGAGATATGATCTTTAATGGAGATCTAGGTTAGAACAAAGAAGGGAGAGACGAATATAATTAGTAACTGGTGTGTTTTACCTTAATTAATTTTTGTTATCTAATCAATCGGTTTAGATGTGGGGATAAGAAGTGATGAGTCAGTTTGTTTAACTAACCTTTATTTTGTGACCGCAGTTAAGAATGACTTCTGAAAATCAGGGAATGAACTATCTAATGCCCGAGTTGAATATGGGTGAGAGTCAGGAAGGGACAAATAATTCTCCTACAAACTCGGGAAATAATGCTCCTGATAACATGATGAATGATGTTTTTTTTTAGGAATTTCATGCAGTTCATGTAAAATTAGGCAAGATGAAATCTAGTTAACAATAATGGTGAAAATGCTAGCAATGCACAGATGGTCACTGTCAAATAATTTAAAGAGTTAGGACCACCTGAGTTTCAAGAAAAGCACGATCCACTCAGGGTAGACGCATGGATCAAACAAATAACAAAGATATTTGATGTCCTACGTTACCTTGACAATCAGAAGGTTCCATTTGCCACCTTCATGTTATGAGGAGAGGCGGACCATTAGTGGGAAGCAGTAAAACATATCCATCATTTGGCACTCGAGATGTCCTAGGCAGAGGAGGTGTAGTTTCTCAAGCTAGAGCAAGGGAACATGACTGTCTCACAGTATGAGGCCAAGTTTGCTGAGTTATCCTGATTTGCGCCATATCTGGTGGACGACGAAGCACGAATGAGTTGTATGTTCTTGCGAGGTTTGAGATTCAAAATTTGTCAATACCTCATCTCTCATAAATTTTGTTTATATTCAGATATTGTGGATAGGGCTCAAAGGGTGGAGCAAGAAAATGAAATATTGCAACCAATAGTTAATGACCAGTAAAGAGAGAGAGAGAGAGAGAGAAATAGAGATAACAATCACCGAAATAAGAACTATAGAGGTGATAATCATCATTTCAAAAATATTAACCACTTTGGTGGTAATCCCAGCTCAAATAACAGTAGAGGGTAATTAAGTGGGAACAACTTCAAGAGAAAGAGATCCTATAATAATTATGGAAGGGCACCGATATCAACACCAGCATCGACACCAATTTCAAGGGGAGGAGATCAACCACCAGTAAGATGCTACAAGTGTGGTCAGGAGGGTCACATTAGCCTGAAATGTACTCAATAGTCCAAGTTGTGCTATAGTTGTGGGAAGGAAGGACATATTGCGCAATTTTATCCTATTACAAAATCAAGTCTAGCTGCAATGATGGCTTCAAAAGCTAACATGGATAAGAAAAAATCTGTAGTTCAGGAAAGAGTTTTTGTTGTGACATCCCAAAGGGTACAAAACTCAAACGAGGTGATAACCAGTAAGCTACTCATAAATTCTTGTGAAGTCTATGCTTTGTTAGATACTAGCACTACCCACTCTTTTATCTCACCTACATGTGCTCACTGTTTAAACTTGTCTTCTGAAAATTAGGACTTTGACTTATTAGTTGAAACCCCATTGGGATAAATAGTCATTACATCTACTGTATATAAATCTTGCTCAATTTAAATCAGCAACCTCACATTACTCGTTGACCTTATTTCTTTGAAAATACATGAATTTGATGTGATTTTAGGAATTAATTGGTTGATTAACCATTGTGCTAAAATTGATTATTTTTAAAAGATTATTAGTTTTCATATTCCTAATCAATCTGTCATGCAAATTTAAACAACCAAACAATTAAAATTTATAACTATTATTTCTAGTCATAAAGCTATTTGTTTATTGAAAAACGGATGTCAAGCCTTTTTAGCTCATGTAACTGATTTGAACAAAAAGACGTCAAACCTGAATAATATTCTTATTATTAAGGAGTTTTCTGACATTTTTTTTGAGGAACTTCCTGTTTTACCCCCAAACCATGAAATTGAATTTTGTATTGATCTTGAACCCGGTACTAAGCCTATTTCCAAAGCTCCATACCGAATGACTCCCATTGAACTTCAAGAGTTAAAAGTCTAACTACAAGAATTATTGGATACTGGTTTTATTTGTCTTAGTGCATCACCTTGGGGTAGGGGTGAGCATGGTGTGGTTTGATACGGTTTTAAACCCAAACTGCACATGAAATCGCGTAGGTGCGGTTTGACAAATCCAAAATCGCATACGAAACTGCTTGTGATTGGTGCAGTGCGGTTTTGAACTGTGCGGTGCGGTTTTGGTTCCAAAACTAATTGAAATAATTAAATTTTATGCAATTTAAATTAACAGTTTAGCATCACACAATATTAAATATCACTTTCATAACACACAATCACATAACTTTATCTATAATGTTTTGTCTAAACAAAAGCAAAATAGAACCTGAAAATATGAATGATGTTATCTCCTTACATATTAAAATTCTAAATAGAGATTAATTACAATTTGAGATAATTCCAAATGTTTATACATTATAATAATGCTTCTTGATATGCTCTAATTTTGATATTGCTATTCATCCCAGGACTCTGTTGCACTAAGATGAAGATGATGGCATGATTACCTATAAATTCAAAAGGAAACAAGATGATAGAATGGTATGCAGTAGATCAGATTGATTTTTAGTATTATTTTAGATACAATTTAGTAATTGGATGCCAAGATTTGTCACTGTACCGCAATAGGTTTTTCTATGCATTTATACAAGAAAAATGTTACTGTTATCATTTTGACAGTACTACTCATTCCGTGACTCTATTGCACGACGTAGTTTTTGGTCATATAATTTAAATTAAAAAATAAATAAACAAAACATGGCGCGGCGTGGTTTATTGCATGCAATTTTACTCGAAAACCAAAGTTTTTCAACCCATCTAAAACCGCCATATACGCCGGAACCGTTGGTGCGGTTATAATTGGTGCGGCTTGTGCAATTTTTGGTGCAGTTTTGGAGGCAATTCGGTTCCTTACTCACCCCCACCTGGGGTGCTTCTGTTCTATTTGTGAAGAAGAAAGACGGGAGTATGAGACTTGCATTGACTACCGAGAATTAAACCATGTTAGTAACTGAAGTGCAAAGGTTTCTAGGCTTAACTAGTTATTATCAGAGATTCGTAGAAAGATTTTCTCGAATCGCCACTCAATTAACTCAGCTGACTCGAAAAAGTACAAAATTCGTATGGAGTGAGAAATGCAAGTAGAGCTTTTAAGAACTCAAAAGGAGACTTGTTTCAGCTAATATTTTGACCATACCATCAGTATCGGGAGAATTTGTCATCTACAACGATGTTTCAGGAAAAGGTCTAGGCTGCGTTCTTATGCAATATGAAAATGTTATAGCTTATGCATCTCGGCATCTCAAATATTATAAGAAAAATTACCCTGCTCATGATCTAGAGTTGGTAGCTGTCATTTTTGCGTTAAAGATTTGGAAACATTACTTGTATGGGGAAAAAGTGGATATCTATACGGATCGTAAAAGCCTAAAGTATTTCTTCACTGAAAAGGAACTCAACATATGACAACGACGTTGACTTAAGCTATTAAAAGATTATGATCACACCATTTAGTATCACCTGGGAAAGACGAACGTTATAGCTGACGCATTAAGTAAAAGATCATATGTGAGTACAAATGCAATATTGACAAGGCACATTTTGCACGATTTATAAAAGATGGAGATAGAGCTAAAAGCATCAGAGACCCATATGAGGATAACACACATAACACAAAGATATCCACATTGGACTCCACTTTATTTACTCACATTACATCTAATAATCACTTTGGACTTATAATTAATTCCCCTCATGACAGATAACTAATCCACAAATCACATAATTAATTACTTTCCTTCTCATGAAACTTAACTCATAAATTAATTTAAATTTTTTATTTTGTCACACAATGTACGTCACTTAAGCTTAAGTTAATTATAACATAAGCTTCAACATGGTCATCTATTAATTTTTAATAATTCCTTTTGATCCCTTCCTTGCCATATTCTTAATTCAAATTAATTGAATTAATTAGCTTCACACAAATATGTGCACATAGTCAACCTCAAATTAAAAAAAATATTAATAATAAAATTACATATTTTCTTTGATCATTACATTCTCCCCTATAAGGATTTCGTCCCTGGAATCATTACAAAGTTAAACAAAAAGATGGGGGTAATCATTTCTCATCCTATCCTCTAATTCTCACGTAGACTCATCGGCATTGTGGTTTCTCCATACTACCTTTACCAAATGTATAACCTTATTGTTGGTTTGTAATATTCATAGACGCAATCAAATTGCATAAAATAGCGGAAGCATGGTAAAATCAAATTTAAAAAATTTACAAACCATAATCCATGATCGACCTTTATGCGCAATTATTAATTAACAAAGAAGAAGTTAGAGATATACCCTTGTAGAACTCAAAGCTTCAACGGGTACAAGTTCACCTCCAAATCCTTCGCGTTCTCCTTGAATTTCACCGATTGGATTCCAATGATCAATGTAAGCCACCCAAGTGTTTGGCCTCTAGAGGTGATCCACCAAGGAATACAAATAATTCAAGAAGTGAGTTATGGCAAACCTTAGTTTTCTCTTTCTAAAGAATATGCGAGTACTCTCCCAAAAACTTATGGAAGTGTATGTGTGTAGCCTTAATCCATAATAAGACTCCTCTTATTTATAGATTTAGTTAACCCTCCTAACACCTTTAGGAATAGGGTTTTTAATTAAACTCCTAATCTAATTAGGATCTTAATTAATTTAATATAATAATTATAATCCCTAAACTATTTAGGAACTTAATTATCAATTATGAGAGTACTCTTATTAATTAATTCATAAACCATTTAGGAACTAAATAATAATGATAATAGTAATAATAATAATAAGACTTCTCTTATTAATTTATAATTAGTATTTTCAAAATACTAAATAATAAATATTAAGCTATTTAATTTATTCTATCCACATAGTATAAATTAAATATACTTAATTCATTATCACAATTATGCCATTTACTTCTTAAATAATTATTTTCCTTTTGCGGTGTGACCCTTTAGGTTCTCCATATTAAACCGGTTATAGAATAAATTAATTAGAACTATTCTAATCTTATTTATATAAATAAATTAAACTATTTAATTCATTTAAATAAATAATATTTATTCCATAATAAGGGTAAACCCCCTTAGCGATCAATGACTTTTCAGATAATATAGATTTCAACATTTAATCACAAAAAACCCTATTCAGCGAATAGTTACCGTACAATTCAATCCTTCTACCTCACAACGTCCCAATCAAATATAAAACATGGTATAACTGTCAAATCTTATTTTATTTGATTATATGCATTTCGATCATTAAATGAATAACTCCAATTAATGTAAATTAGAAACTACTTTCTAATTTTCATTCTGCCTTGGCCAAGGACTGAGTTGTCATTTATCGAATCGCATAGGAGATTCCCTTCTTTTACTAAAAGTGGTAGATTCTTTGTTGATCACTCACCTATCTCCATGTATGACTTATTATATCCAATCATACCCTTTGATACACCCTAAAGGTTTTAAGGAATATGTCAAAATATAATTCATCATACACAAGATACTATGATGATCTTAAGTCCAATGATCACTTGTACTACTATCACAAAAGGAACTCCTATTGACAAGCAAGTAAGACTCCATTAGGTGTTCCTTGAGTGAGTCACATTCAGTGAACTTATTCTCTAATAAGCACCTACATACTTGTTTTAGTGTCTCTACACAAATGATTATGAGATCAATCATTCTCTTCATAAGAGCAAGCATAGTATGTACTAATCTATCCGGATTCACTAATCCCCATTTTAGTGATCCAACGATTAGAAACAATTTTAGTTTTGAGCTATCTTGAATTTAGATCTCATTAGCATGATCCTCATCATGGTTCTAAAAGCATTACTCGAAAACTATGGGTTTATCCATTTGATTAATTCAAGTAATTAATCATGAATAAAGAAATGCCTTGATACTTTTATTAATAAATGAACAAGATTACAAAGTATATGCTTATCACATCAAATGTGATTGGCTTGAGGGCATACTACTTTCACTTATTTCTTGATATGTGTTCTTTTTTATCAATTATCTGCACAGGGATCTCTTCATATATTAGATCATTCTCGACTTGTATAGGCTCATAGGATATCACGTGCTTGTAATCAGGCTTGTATGGTCGTAACACTGAAATGTGAAACATGTTCTGGATATGTTCCAGTTTAGGAGGTAAAGCTACCTCGTACGTCACTTCTTCTATTTTTCTCAACACTTCGAACGCTCCTGTAAACTTAGAGCTTAATTTTCCCTTCTTTCTTAATCTTAATTTTATTTTCCAGGGAGATACATTTAAAAACATAAAACTATCGACTTCAAAATCTCTACGTTGATAATTCAAGTTTGTATATTTCTTTAGCCTATCTTGAGTTGCTATCAATCTTGCTCTTATTATTTTAACGATCTCTGCTTCCTGTTAAACCAATTCTAGTCCCCAAAAGTCATTGTTCTCCTAATTCGTCCCAATGTGGTGGTGTTCGGCATTTTCTTCAGTAGAGACTAGAGAGCATGGTAGCATACTGATAGTCGCGTAATAACTATTATTATATGCAAATTCCACTAGAGATAAGTGGTCATCCCAATTTCCTTTTAAGTCCATCACACAAGCTCTAAGCATGTATTCTAGCATATGAATTGTTCGCACGTTCTGTCCATTAGTCTGATGATGATATACTGTACTCAGTCTCAGCTGTGTTCCCATCTTTTCTTGCAAACTTCTCCAAAAATTTTATAGGAAGTGGGGATCTTGATCTGAAAGAATTGATACCGACACTCCATGTCACAAAATAATCTTTTTTATATACAACTTTGCTAGCTGATTCAAATTAATTCTAACCTTAATTGGAAAGAAGTACGCTGACTTCGTTAATCTTTCCGTGATAACCAAAATTGCATTGTAACCTTTCAGAGTGACAAGAAGCCCCACCACGAAGTCTATCGTAATGTGCTAACATTTTCATTCTGGTATTTCCAATGGTTGCAGTAACCCGTTTGTCCTCTGATGCTCAATTTTTATCCTTTCCGCGATGTCTCGTTTTGTAATGACCGCGAAAATTAAACTATATTATAAATAAAATTAAGAATTTATTTATTAATATAGTGTATGTTGTATGAATTAATAATTGGTAGAGTATGTGATATTTTTAAAGGAAGTCCAACTATTGAGAAAATCAAATTAATGAACTAACCTAGAGATATTAATATCAAGGAATTGATAAGATAATGTAGTTAATTAAATATTCAATTAATTTTGAATATAGTAAGTCTATTGGATTATGTAAATTAATAAATATATTTATTAATTAATGAAAATATGTGAATGTTTAAAATATTATATAATAGCCCATCTAGTAGGATGATACTAGTAAACTAACACGAATAGTTAACTAAGCAAGTCCAATTCATTTAAATTAAATGTGGACTTGTTATTTGATCATATAATTAATTAAGTAATTGGCCCTACATTGTTATGGCAAAACCAAATGGACTATTTAATTTAATTAAGTGTGGCATTTAATTATCAACCCACGAAATTAATAATGTTAGCCCTTGTTTTAGTAAATTAAATGATGAGCATTAATTGGTAAGTCAAACCTAATTGTTTGGAAGCCCAAATATTAGTTAAAGGTTTGAGCCCAAGAGAATTAATTCTCTAGCTCAAACCCTAGCCCAACATCAAGGGGGTTCATGTTTCCCATGAATTTAGCCTTAATCAACTAACACTAGGTGAATTAGTGATACTAAGTATGCTTAACAATCCTCTTTATATAGGAGACTTCACCAATCCTTACAAATATGGGTCATTTGTTTGTGCTAGATAGAAAAGAATTAGAGAGAGAGTTGTGAGAGAAAAGAGAGAATACACTTAGTTCATTGAGAATTCATAAATAAAATACCAAGAGAGCTTGTGTAGGTATTTTTGGGTAGCACATAGTGGTGTCTTGGATGTCCTCAAGCTTCATTTTCTACTTTGGAAAGCAAAGAAAGCAAGCCACTAAGTCCAAGAGGTATAAAAATAACCAAAACTCTAGCTTTGTGCCTTTCTTTGTTATATATGTGATTTCTATGGTAGAAAAATATTTTCAAAGCTCTATATGTTTATATCCATGATAGGTTAGTAAATCTAGGGATCAATGGGTTTAACATGTGTTTTAATATGCATCTATTATGAAAAGTTTGATCAAACTCATGAAATTGATTTTTACCGACAAACCCTAACTGAGCATGTGATTCAAAGCTCTACATTTTGAACCCTACATATTAGTTGGGTGATATTCTTCCTTGGAATGTTAGATATGTAAGTTAAGAGTAAAACCTTTTTGGAATCATGTAAAAATAATTTAAAATGAGCAAGATATGAATTTTTGATCAAGAACACTTCACTGTTGGAAGTCTGTGCATAATAGTCCACTTGAAGGCCATTTTTAGTGACCAAAAACGTATCCAAATATACATTTTGATGATAGAATCTTGTAGTTCGAAAAGATACAAATCCAACAAGACCAATTTGAGGTCAATCGGATTTGTAAATTTCATTTTATTCAAGTTGGGACAAAGAAGGCCAAATCTGGGAAGCACATTGCCGGTGTTTTTTAAAAAATCGGTTGGTCCAGTTTGTTTTAGATTGTGGGGCCCAGTTCGGGTCTTATTTGACTGGTTCTCGTGTCGGGTCCAAAACAAAATATTTTTCTAATTCAGTAAAGAATATTATGAAATTTAATTTAGGTAATTATGATGTCATTTGGTATTTATTAAAATTAATGATTGATTAATACCTTACTAAATAATAATAATAATAATAATAGATAATTAATTATTATTTATTACTAAATAATAATTAAACTATTTATTTATTATTTATTTAATATTGAATAATAAGTAAGAAAAATTAATTGATTAAATTATTATTTAAGTAGCATTAAATAATAATTAGAAAGTAATTAAGTTGTTAACTAATTACTTATTATTAAATAATAAGTAAGGATAATTAATTATTATGTAATTAACATTAACTAATAATTTAAGGGTAAGTAATTTATTAAATCAATTATTTATTATTTAGTTAGTATTAAATAATAAATAGGGATGATTAATTAACTAATTATTATTTAATTAACATTAAATAATAATTAATGAATACTCAAATAATTAAACTAATTATTTATTATTTAATTAACATTAAATAATAAGTAAGGCAAATTAATTGATTAATAATTATTTAATCAACATTAAATAATAATTAAAGAATAACAAAGCTAATAAGCAAATGATTTATTATTAAATTTATATTAAATAATAAGTAAAGGTAATTAATTAATTATTATAATATTAAATAATAATAATTAAAGTAAGATAGAGTTGACAAAGTAATTATTTATTATTAAATAAGGATGATTAATTAAAGAATACTTAAAGGATTAAACTAATTATTCATTATTTAATTAACACTAAATAATAAGTAAGACTAATTAATTGGTTAATTATTATTTAATTAAATAATAATTAAAGGAAATAAGGTTAACAAATTTATTATTTATTATTTAATTAACATTAAATAATAAATAAATGTGATATGAGTAATTAGTTATCAATTAAGTGATGAGAAATAATAAGGTAATTAATTAAACAATTATAATAAATTGTTTAAGGATTTAAATGAATGAATGAGAGATGTTTTAAGTTTAATAAATTAATATTACTTAACGAGGAGTGATATTAGGTAATTAAATCATTACCCTAGGTACAATTAAATAATTAAATATTTTTATAAGGATAAATTATATGAAATTGAATTGTGTGTGTTATGTGATTATTCTAATTGATATAAATGCTAGATAAATAGCGTAAATGGATAGTCAAATGAACGATTATGTGCTGTAGTAATTGATAAACCGATATTATTTTTGTTAGGTCTTTCAAATAAAATTAATTTAAAAGAATTATCAGTAATTCGGTAGACAAATATGTTTTCCTAACCTTACTCTAATTTATATTGAGCAAGTTCTTAAACCCTGACTTATTTTATATTGCAAATTATTCCACATCAATGTTATTGCTATTCGCATGTAGTGAAATTGAATTCATATTCCATTCTTGAACTATGAATCATTTAAAGTTCTTATATTCATGAACTAATTAAAAGGGAAGTTTAAGCCACTTGTTCGGCCAAACATATGTGTAATTTATTTTAAAGGTATCCAAACCATAATGGTACGGATTCTTAGACTGAGAAGAACAACCCATAATAGGGAATAACCTAAGTATCATATAGACAATACAGACAGAATAAATGTTATGCATACACATAGAATACGAGAAGCTGATCCCCTCAAGTACAGTTATGAAAATGTAACCTAAGATGATCAAGTAAGAGACTACTTTCTCAATAGACGTTCATGGTCTATTTGACCACTCAGCATTTAAATAATCATTTGTTATTCAATATTCGTGCATTGATCATATTGTTCAGATATTTATTCCTGAATTCATTGAATCATTCAATCCTTATTCAATCATGACATATCTCGTATTATTTATATAAAACTTGCTGAGCAAGCTAGTTGCTCACCCGTGCTATGTCATGAAAATTTCATTGCAGCCAAACTTGAATGTTCAAATAAAGATAATGGCAAAGGGAAGATAAAATCGTATATGTGCTAGATTATTAATTGTTTGCTTATATATTTTATTTAAAGATTGATTACATGTAACACAAATCCTATTGTATGTATTAAATTCGTGATGTATTTTGATAAGGTTTTGTAACTTGGGACTAGTAGTTAACCCTTTTGTATAAACAACATATGCTTATTTTTTCACAATAGATATTATGTGTTGTTTTTAAGATGTTTGTATGATATAGTTGTATTGGATCGTGGCACTGAGTTCGAGGTATTAGTACCCGAATTTGGGAGCGTCACAGGTTGGTATCAAAGTTGTAGGTTATAAACTTTAGGATTTACGAAACTTAGGTTATAACTTTAGAATTAAAACCCAACCCGAGTACGCTAGGACATGGGTCGAGGAGATCTATTGAGTTGAGTTGTGCTTGGAGATGGACTTTTGTACATAATAAAATATCATTTCATTTAATCAATGAATATGTTTTATTGTGATACTGATGTCTTGTTGTTTTTCTATTTATGGTTCTAGGATGATGGATATAGGCGAACCTAGCAGAGTGATGGAGGATGCTCCAATAGACAAACATATTGTCTTGATTGAGCCGACTACAGTTAAACCAGAGGCTGAGATGTATGCTGTGGCAGAGGTTGAGGGTGATCCCGAGGAGGATCATGTTGCTAAGATCGATGATGACCAGGCTTCTGAGGAGGAGCTAGTGAAAGGCTAAGTTACAAGGCCACACGGTGATAATAGTGATGACGAGGATGATGAGGAAGTCGAGGAGCCTGTTGGAGTAGAGGAGTTCATTGTAGAGGCTATGGAGGAGATGGAGTATTATACTTCGCCAAAGAAGCTGCTTGCTGAGGATCACTTGGTTGAGCAGTTAGCAGATAGGAACCTGGAGTTGGAGGACCAGGTGAGGCACTTAGAGGAGCCGAATCAGACACATCAAGATATGGAAGAACAGTACAAGTCCTTAGTATACCAGTTGATGCCAGATAAGATTGAGCTCATAGAGAGACAATCAGGGGATGAACGAAGTTGACAGAGAAATGAGAGAATGCAGAGTTAGAGTTGGCAAAGCTGAAAGTGGAGTATGAGGTTATGACGGTTGAGTTTGACTTAGAGATAGCGGATAAGATCCCCATATCCGATGAGTGGATGGGGGCATCCAGGCGGGCAGATGAGCTTGAAGCTGAGGTTAGGATCAGTGCTACCAGGATCGATTCTATGAGTTTCGCCATAGATACAGCCGTTGGTAGGCTGAAGAGTAGGATTCAGAGGTATCCTCGGGAGGAGGACATGAGTAAGCAGACAGTGAGCCGTAGGGTGGTCGACAGGATCGCTCGACAGGAGCACGAGGTTGCTGCTCGTCGGGCCGATTGCTAATGTTTTTCTTTTATTTAATTAGTTTTCTTGTCTTGTATATAGATGTAGATAGGTCCTACTTTTTTTTTTTTTTTTTTTATCATAATAGGGACAGTTAGATGTTGTAAATCCTAGTATTTTATTTTACTTATGGAATAGTGATGTTAGCCCCAACATTTGTTTGTCTTTGGGGAAGGTAAATGTCAATCCCCACTTTTTGTGCACTTGAGGGATGGATACTAGTGATAGGTAATGGTGTAGGTGTTTATAGAAGTATGCCACCAATTGTCATTAATGTACTAAATAGTGGTATATGAATATAAATGCTAATATATTACATGAATTGTTGTGTATGATTCATGCTTTAATCCCTAAATGTTCAACATTAATAAAAACGTTGCATAATAAACAAGACCTAAAATATAATGAATTAATGTAAGATTTAGTTTAACAACAGACAATACCGCCAAAACGTTTACCCCAAAATTAACTTGTAGAAGAATCCGTAAACAACACTAAGGGATAGGCATATCCAATGCGGGTCTTCGCTAACATGCTAGTAGAGGCAATACAAGTTGGGCCACAAACGGCAGTGGAACAGCTAACAGGTCATTAGGCAAACTTTAAAGATTTTAAGCTAGTAGGACCACTAGATTTCCTTGGGTCTACAGATCCTATAGAGGCCCAAACCTGGATTGAAGAAATAGAAAAGGTGTTCGAGGTAGCACGAGTGGCCGAAGAACAGAAGACATTGTTTGCCACCTTTACGCTGAAAGGTGAAGCAAACTATTGGTGGAAGGCAAACAAGGAAAGAGCTAGAGAGGGTATTATTCTATGGGCACGTTTTAAGGAATTGTTCTTCGAGAACTATTTTCCTGATAGCATGCAGAACGAAATGGAGATGAAGTTCTTAGACTTAAAGTAGAAAATATATCGATAGCAGAGTAAGCCTCAAAGTTTAATGAATTAGCTAGATTTCCTCCACACCAAGTAGACACTGAGGCCAAGAAAGCACGGAGGTTTTAATAGGGATTGAAACCTTGGGTGTATAGCAGGGTTGTTGTTCTAAGATTTGACACATTCACAACACTTCTGGAGAGGGCGATTATCACGAAAGGAGGAAATGAAGCCTTAGTAAAATACGACCAAGACAAGAAGGGTCATGATGGCCATAAAGAAGGTAGCAGTGAAGGAAGAAACCAGAATAAGAGAAAATGGCAAAACAACCAAATGTTAGGAGGCAGTAAGACTAGAGGAGATGCAAAGAAGGGCAACAAGTGTGAAAAGTGTGGGAGGAACCATTATGGGGAATGTATAAAAGGCAAGGGGGTCTATTACAATTGTGGTTAACAGGGGCATATTGCTCTACAATGTCCTAAAGGGAAGAGAAATTGATGTTTTTCTTATGAAGCATCGGGCCATCAGATCAAGGACTACCCAAAGAGGAACAATGATGCAACAAGTGGCAACAAAGGCAAAAACAACAAGTTAACAATTGGAGGGCCAGCCTTTCAACCAAACAGACCGATAGCATGCACATTTAACATGATAGTACATGATGCTGTGGAGTCTAAGGATGTGGTGTCAGGTATTCTTTCGATCAATAATATCAATGCTTACATGTTATTTTATTCGGGTGCTACCTGTTCTTTTATATCTGAAGATTTTGCTAAGAGGTTAGAACTATCCTGAGAAAAACGAGAGAGTCCTTTGAATGTAGAAGTAGCCAACAAAGAAATTATTATCGTAGAATACATTCATAGAAATTGTTGTGTTGAATTAAGAGGATATAAACTATGAGTGAATGTTATTTTGATTCGCTTGGGAGAGTTCGATGTTATTCTCAGAATGAACTGGTTATCAAAACACTGAGCAGTGATTGACTGCCAGAAGAAGAGTACAAGCCTGAAGACTTCAAACAAGTCGAAGGTAGTATTTCATGGGAGTAAATCACCGAGACAATCTCGTTGTCTGACGATGATGCAAGCAAAAAGATTATTGAGGAAATGGTGCAAGGGTTATCTGGCTCATGTGGTTGATACTCGAAGAGTAGAGAGTGAATTGGGTCAGATACCTATGGTATGATAATTCTCAAACCTCTTCTCAAATGAGTTACCGGGTTTATCGCTGGACAGAGAAGTTGAGTTTGCAATTAAATTAGCACCAGAGACTACACCAATTTTGAAAGCACCATATAGAATGACGCCGGTGGAGATGAAGGAATTAATGATACAACTACAGGAGCTTCTAAATAAGGGTTATATTCAGCCAAGTGTGTCTCCGTGGGGAGCACCTGTATTATTTGTAAAGAAGAAGGACGAATCCCTAAGGCTTTATATCAACTATCGAGAGTTGGACAAAGTTACGATTAAGAACAAGTACCCGTTACCTAAGATTGACAATCTGTTTGATCAGCTTAAGGGAACGAAGTATTTTTCAAAGATAGACTTGAGAACCGGTTATTACCAGTTGAAGGTAAGAAAAAAGATGTGCCAAAGACGACATTTAGAACCCGATACGTACACTTTGAGTTTCTAGTAATGTCGTTCAGACTAAAGAATGCGCCAACATCATTTATGGATATGATGAACAGGGTGTTCAAGCAGTACTTGGACAAGTTTGTTTTCGTATTTATTGATGATATTCTGGTATATTCGAAGATTGAGGAGGAGCATGCTGAACACCTAAGAGTGGTGTTGGAGACACCAAGGAAGGAGAAGCTGTACGCGAAGTTTTTAAAGTGTGAATTTTGGTTACATAGCGTACAGTTTCTGGGACATGTAATTGATAAGAAGGGTATTTCGATGGATCCAGCAAAAGTGGAGGAAGTTATAAATTGGGAGCAGCCGAAGAAATCTATAATGATATGTATTTTCAATAAATGTTGTAAATATTATAAATAAATAGTGAAGTTAAAATTTTGAAATGTGGCATATATTTTGGGACAAGCAATTTATGTATTATTTGATTATATAATAAAATTCAAGCCTAGTGAAACAAATTAAGATCAAAGAAGACTTGAATAAGTAATTTTGAAGCAAAAATAATTAATGAATATATAAAATGTCTAGAGAAAATGAGACATATCCTTTTTATCCTTGACAAATTAGAAAATGACCTTGGTGTCCTAATTGTTATGAATTGTCCATTGTACCATTAAATATTAGTGAGAAATGTCTTGTAAGCCATTAACCATGTATGATTAAGCTAACTAATGCTAGTTAGTTGTAGAAAAGTGAGATACAAGTTTTGTAAGTATAGATTTAATAAGATATTAGCTAGGTTGCTTCTTTCTTCTTCATTTCGATCTTATTTTGGCTAAATGTTGAGAGAAAAGAGAAAGAAAAAGAAAAAGCTTAAGAGAACTTAAAAGATTGATAAATAAGTGTTCTAGAGATTAAAGCTAGCATCAAAAGTGGATCATTCATCATTAAGGAGGTTCTTAACAAGAAGGAGAAAAACTTTAAGAAGGTTTAAAAGTTTCTTTGCCTTAGACCTTTAAGTTATACATGTATATATGTGTATATGGGTGTTTTAATGGTTAAAAATGTTAACTTTGTAAGTTTATGTGCTATGTAGTTGATACTTGATGAAACCCTAGCTGCTAGGGTAGTATTACAAAGGTGGTGAGGGTATTTGCATGCTAGGTGGTATGCTAAATATTTAGATATATGGAGAACATGATTTTATTTGGTCTAAAATCTTATGTGATGTTTTATGTGTATGAAAATCAAATATAAATGATATCATGAGGTAGTAGAGTCATATAAGTCTTATATGAGCCTATAGGGTAGGTAAATGAACTTGTAATGATGTATATATGAAGTGGAGTGCATAAATTCAAAGTTGGTAAATATGAAAATTTTAGGCTAAGTTTACAAAATCCTATCAAATGGTGATTTTTGGCAATTTTGAATATTTAAAAGAAAAATGAAGCTAAATGATTAAGTTTTATGTAAATACATATATCTGCATCATTTTAGTAGTCAATTGGTGTATATGGAGATAAAAGTGTATTTTGAACGTTCGAAAATGTTCGTCGGAACCTAAAATGAAAAAATTGAAAAACTAACGTCATTTGGAAACTTAATCAATTTTTGAAGGCCTAGATAAGTCATATATATGTTATGTATGCTAAATCATGTGTTGGACTAAAGAGATGCAATGTATGGCCAAAAATAGAATGAGAAAAATTTAGAAAAAAAATTAAAAATTTGGTTTCAGTTAACTTCACGGACAGCGAAGTGTTTTGACCTAAGCACCGCGTCAGGGCACAATTGACTGAGAGCATCTCGTTGGGCGGGATATGTTCCTCGTTGGGGTGTAGTGTCCTGGTTTTTGAATTTTTTTATTTTGAACTAAAATGAAGTGTTTTGATCTTATATGATAGGGACATATAATGTAAACCATAAATTGATAAAAATGATCAATGTGGTAGGTATTAAAGTATAAACAAGCAATGTGTTATGTGTTAAGTTAAGTGTAAAGGTAAACGATGATTGGTATGTTAAGGTAAAGTAGTTAACGGTCATGTTACTAATGTATTGACCAGCATCATGGTTATGTAGGTTGTAAACGTGGTAAGGTAGTAACAGTTAAAAGTAAGCAAGGACAGAGGCAAGTATTCTTTCCAAACTCTCTTTTGTAGTTCATTTGACAGTTATGCTTTTTATGTATTCTTGTAAGCCCTTTATGAAGTTCATTCATTGTTGAACAGATTTAAGAAAGGTCGATGCCATTTCTATTCGGCTAGATATATATTTTCATTTATGTTGACTTCAGATGTTCATTGTATGTCCTCCAATCTATATTGTTGTGGTGCGAAATCTATGAAATGTTATAATAGAATAACAAAGGGGAATAAAAAATAAAGAG
Organism: Hedera helix; assembly: GCA_947179155.2. Taxonomy (NCBI): domain Eukaryota; kingdom Viridiplantae; phylum Streptophyta; class Magnoliopsida; order Apiales; family Araliaceae; genus Hedera; species Hedera helix. The sequence continues at coordinate 21,239,146 of OX359270.1, forward strand.
GGATGTAAATCCTATGGCGTTGTTACGTCGTTAGATAGCTATGTCGTGTACAATATATGGTACGATAGACTGATCACCTAGAGTACACATCTAAAAGAAAATATAGTCCTATGACTGTGTCGGGCCATGTCAGTCTTTGTGATTAGTATTGTTCTAAACAAGTTCTTGGTCTTGTGACCGTACAATAGATAATAAGCATGTTTCAAATCAAATACGAAAGAGTTGTATATTATGATTTCCATTATCTTCACAATAGTGTGGAGCTGTTAAAGTTAGTTGGAAAAGTTTCTTCTACTATTTCTGAGATATCATTTCATTACTTGTTTATATACTTGTTGAGCTACATTATGCTCATTCTTGCTTTAACATGATATTTTAGCCAAGTCTGAACAGGCAGAAGGTTTATGGACTGACAAAGGGAAGGGAAAAATGAGCAAGCAGTAGATAGTTAGTTATAGAACTGTTATAAGTGTAATATTTTTTTGTAATATGTCAGGCTGTAAATGTTTTGTAATGTATAAAGGTCTGTAAACCTGGGATATATATATTATATTATAAATTAAGTTGTTGTATTATTAAATGAATGGTAGAATAGTATCATGAGTACTGAACCCGAGATTCAAGGAACCCGACTTTTGGGGTGCCACAACACCGACAGAAGTTAGAAGTTTCCTTGATTTGGCGGGTTACTATTGGAGGTTCATTCAAAATTTTTCAAAAATAGCGACATCGCTAACCAACTTGACGAGGAAGACGGTTAAGTTTGTATGGACAGAGAAATGTGAAGCAAGTTTTATGGAATTAAAGAAAAGGCTTAGTGAAGCACTGATGATGTCATTGCCTGATGATACCGGGGAGTTTGTGATGTACAGTGATGTGTCACACAAGGGACTTAGCTGTGTACTAATATAACATGGAAGGGTCATTGTGTACCCGTCAAGACAGTCGAAAGAATACGAGAAAGGGTATCCAACTCACGACCTGGAGTTAGCAACAGTAGTGTTCACCCTAAAGATTTGGAGGTACTACATGTATGGCGAGAAATGTGAAATGTACACAGACCATAAAAGTGTGAAGTATATCTTCACTCAGAAGGAGTTGACCATGAGACAGAGGAAGTGGTTGGAATTAATCAAGGACTATGATTGTGAAATTATGTACTATCCCAGTAAAGCCAATGTGGTGGCAGATACTCTAAGCAAGAAGGGCAGAGAAAAATTGATGATGCTAACAACACAAGAAGAACTAATAAAGGAAATGGAGAGATTAAAGTTGGAAATCAGGTATCGGAAAGAGGTAGATGAAAAATTGTTTACATTAGAAGCGAGTCTGACTTTCTTAGATAAAATAAAAGACGCTCAAGAGCAGGATGAAGAGTGTGTCAATATCAAAAGGATAATTTTAAAAGGTGAAGCTTGAAATAAAAATTTTGGTAGCACAAGGCTGCTAAGGTTTGAAGGGAAGATATGGATACCGATAGTCCCAGAATTGAGAGAAGAGATCCTACAAGAAACTTACGGTATAACGTACTCGATACACCCTAGAAGTACCAAGATGTATCATGATTTGCGCTAACATTTCTGGTGGTCAAACATGAAGATAAAGGTCGCAGAATGTGTGGGGCGATGTTTGATTTGTCAGAGGGTAAAAGTAAAACATTAGAAACTGGGTGGGCTGCTGCAACCGTTGAAAATTTTGGAGTGGAAGTGGGAATACATCACAATGGATTTTGTTGTAGGACTTCCAGTTACACAGAAAGGATACGATGCAATTTGGGTGATCGTTTGACAAAGTCTGCATATTTCCTACCAATAAATATCAGATATAGTCTGGAACAGTTGGCAAAGTTGTATGTGAAAGAGATTGTGTCAGGACATGGAGTACCGGTATCTATTGTGTCCAATAGAGATTCGCATTTCACGTCAAAATTCTGGAGAGGGTTGTAGGAGAGATTAGGGACGCAGTTGAGACTAAGTACTGCGTATCTTCCGTAAATTGATGGTTAAAGTGAACGAACGATCTAGACACTAGAAGATATGCTTAAAGTAGTCATAATGGATCTAAAAGGCAGTTGGGATAACCATCTACCTTTGGTTAAGTTCGCATATAATAACAGTTATCATGCTAGTATTGGCATGCCGCCATACGAAGCACTATATGGAAGAAAATGTCAAACGCCATTGTGTTGAGATGAAGTTGGTGAACGAGATTGCTGGGACCTGAGTTGGTGCAGCAGACCGTAGATGTCATTAAGGTAATAAGAGCTCGATTAGTAGCAGCTCAAGATCATCAGAAAAAGTGTGCCGACTTGCATCATCAGAATCATAACTTTAAAGTTGGCAGCTTTGTATTTTTGAAGGTATCTCCCTGAAAAGGGAAAATCAGGTTTGGAAATAAGGGAAAGTTGAGCCCTAGGTTCATAGGACCATCTGAGATTTTGAAGCATGTAGGTGAAGTAGTGTACGAGGTAGCATTGCCTCCGAAATTTGAGTGCATCCACAATGTGTTCTATGTTTCAGTGTTACGACCATATAAACCTGACTATAAGCATGTGATCTCCTATGAACCGATACAAGTTGAGAAGGATTTATCTTACGAGGAGGTTCCTGTCCAGATACTCGATAGGAAGGAACAGACGTTGCGAAATAAGGTCATACATTCGGTCAAAGTTCTTTGGATAAATCACATAGTTGAAGAAACTATATGGGAGCTTAAAGAAAATATGAGAGAGAACTACCCGCACCTTTTTTAGTAACTTATTTTGTAATTCTGGGGACGAAATTCTTATAAAAGGGGGATGATGTAATAACCGTGAAAATTAAACTATATTAAAAATAAAATTAAGAATTTATTTATTAATATAGTGTATGTTGTGTGAATTAATAATTGGTTGAGTATGTGAATTTTTTTTAAAGGAAGTCCGACTATTGAAAAAATCAAATTAGTGGACTAACCTAGAGATATTAATATCAAAGAATTGATAAGATATTGTAGTTAATTAAATATTCAATTAATTTTGAATATAGCAAGTCTATTGGATTATGTAAATTAATAAATATATTTATTAATTAATGAAAATATGTGAATGTTGAAAATATTATATAATAGCCATCTAGTAGGATGATACTAGTAGACTAGCCCGAATAGTTAACTAAGCAAGCTCAATTCATTTAAATTAAATATGGACTTGTTATTTGATCATATAATTAATTAAGTAATTGGCCCAACATTGTTATGGCAAGGCTAAATGTACTATTTAATTTATTTAAGTGCGGCATTTAGTTATCAACCCAAGAAATTAATAATGTTAGCCCTTGTTGTTAGTAAATTAAATGATGAGCATTAATTGGTAAGTCCAACCTAATTGTTTGGAAGCCCAAATATTAGGTAAAGGTTTGAGCCCAAGAGAATTAATTCTCTAGCCCAAACCCTAGCCCAACATCAAGTTAATCCTTTGGTCAAAGAGCATACAGGTTGGTGTATATATATATATAGCATTATAGCAATTAAAAATAAATCAAAATTTTGGTGGGAAATGGGGAGGGGGTTGCCGGCAATAGGAAGGGGGGGGGGGGGGGCTAGGAGGGGTGCAAAGCTCAATGCCCCTTATTTTACTCCAATGTAAAAGCCTTCCCAATGCTCTATCAAATCTCCTTAAAGGGGGGGGGGGGGGTTCATGTTTCCCATGCATTTAGCCTTAATCAACCAACACTTGCTGAATTAGTGATGCTAAGTATGCTTAGCACCCCTCTATATATAGGAGACTTCACCAATTCTTACAAAGGTTGGTCATTTGTTTGTGCTAGATAGAAAAGAATTAGAGAGAGAGTTGTGAGAGAAAAGAGAGAATACATTTAGTTCCTTGAGAGTTCATAAATAAAATACTAAGAAAGCTTGTGTAGGTATTTTCAGGTAGAACATAGTGGTGTCTTGGATGTCCTCAAGCTTTATTTTCTACTTTGAAAAACAAAGAAAGCAAACCACTAAGTCCAAGAGGTATAAAAATAATCAAAATTCAAGCTTTGTGCCTTTCTTTGTTCTATATGTGATTTCTATGGTAGAAAACTATTTTCAAAGCTCTATATGTTTATATCCATGATTGTTTAGTAAATCTAGGGATCAATGGGTTTAACATGTGTTTTGATATGCATCTATTATGAAAAGTTTGACTAAACTCATGAAATGGATTTTTACCGACAAACCTTAACTGAGCATGTGATTCAAAGCTCTACATTTTGAAACCTACATATTGGTTGTGTGATATTCTTCCTTGGAATGTTAGTTAATAGTAAAACCTCTTTGGAATCATGCAAAAATGATTTAAAATGAGCAAGATATGAATTTTTGATCAAGAACGCCTCACTATTGGAAGTTTATGCACAATAGTCCACTTGAGGGTCATTTTCAGTGACCAAAACTTGTCCAAATTTACATTTTGTTAATAAAATCTTGTAGTTTGGAAAGATATGAATCCAACAAGACTAATTTGAGGTCAATCGAACATGTAGAGTTCATTTTATTGAAGTTGGGGTGAAGGATGTCAAATCTATAAAATCTGGAAAACACACTGCTGGTCGATCCCTTTTTTTAAGATTGTGGGGCCCAGTTCGGGTCTTTTTTGACCATTTTCGAGTCGGGTCTAAAACAAAATATTTTTCTAATTTAATAAAGAATATTATAAAATTTAATTTGGATAATTATGATGTTATTTGATATTTATTAAAATTAATGATTGATTAATACCTTACTAAATAATAATAATAATAGATAATTAAACTTTTTATTTATTATTTATTTAATATTGAATAGTAAGTAAAGATAATTAATTGATTAAATTATTATTTAAGTAGCATTAAATAATAATTAGAAAGTAATTGAGTTTTTAACTAATTACTTATTATTAAATAATAAGTAAGGATAATTAATTATTATGTAATTAACGTTAACTAATAATTTAACGGTAAGTAATTTATTAAATCAATTATTTATTATTTAGTTAGTGTTAAATAATAAATAAGGATGATTAATTAATTAATTATTATTTGATTAACATTAGATAATAATTAAAGAATACTTAAATAATTAAACTAATTATTTATTATTTAATTAACATTAAATAATAAGTAAGGTTAATTAATTGATTAATAATCATTTAATCAACATTAAATAATAATTAAAAAATAACAAAGTTAATAAACTAGTTATTTATTATTTAATTGATATTAAATAATAAGTAAAGATAATTAATTAATTATTATTATTATTAAATAGTAACAATTAAAGTAAGATAGAGTTGACAAAGTAATTATTTATTATTAAATAAGGATTATTAATTAAAGAATACTTAAATGATTAAACTAATTATTTATTATTTAATTAATACTGAATAATAAGCAAGGCTAATTTATTGATTAATTATTATTTTATTAAATAATAATTAAACAAAATAAGGTTAACAAATTATTATTTATTATTTAATTAACATTAAATAATGAATAAAGGTGATATGGGTAATTATTTATCAATTAAGTGATGGTAAATAATAAGATAATTAATTAAACAATTGTAATAAATTGTTTAAGGGTTTAAATGAATGGAAGATGAATGTTTTAAGTTTAATAAATTAATATTACTTAAGGATGAGTGATATTAGGTAATTAAATCATTACCCTAGGTATAATTAAATAATTTTATAGGGATAAATGATATAAAATTGAATTGTGTGTGTTATGTGATTATTATAATTGATAAAAATGCTAGATAAATAGCGTAAACAAACGGTCAAATGAACAATTATGTGTTATACTAATTGATAGACCGATATTATTTTTGTTAGGTCTTTCAAAGGAAATTAAGTTAAGAGAATTATCAGTAAGTCGACAGACAGACAAGTTTTTCTAACATTACTCAAATTTATATCGAGCAAGTTCCTAAACCCCGACTTATTTTATATTGTAAATTATTCCACATCAATGTTATTGTTATTCGCACGTAATGCAATTGAATTCATATTCCATTCTTGAACTATGAATCATTTAAAGTTCTTAAATTCATAAACTAATTAAAAGGGAAGTCTAAGCCACTCGTTCGGTCAGACATATGTGTAATTTATTTTAAAGGCTATCCAAATCATATTGGTACATATTCTTAGACTGAGAAGAACAACCCATAATGGGGAATAACCTAAGAATCATATAGACGATATAGACAGAATAAATGTTATGCATACACTTAGAGTACGAGAGATTGATCCCATCAAGTACAGTTATGAAAATGTAACCTAAGATGATCAATCAAGAGACTGGTTTCTCAATAGACGTTCATGGTCTATTTGACCACTCAACATTTAGATAATCAATTGTTATTCAATATTCGCGCATTGGTCATATTGTTCAGATATTTATTTCGAAATTCATTCAATCATTCAATTCTTATTCAATCATGACATATCTCGTATTATTTATATAAAACTTACTAAGCAAACTAGTTGTTCACCCGTGCTATGTCATGAAATTTTCATTGCAGCCAAACCTGAATGTTCAAATAAAGATAAAGGCAAGGGGAAGATAAAATCATAGACGTGCTGGATTATTAATTGTCTGCTGATTTATTTTATTTAAAGACTGATTATATATAACACGAATCCTATTGTATATATTAAATTCGTGATGTATTTTGATAAGGTTTCGTACCTTAGGACTATTAGTGAACACTTTTGTATAAACAACATATGTTTATTTCTTCGCAATAGATATTATGTGTTATTTTTGGGATATGTGTATGATATAGTTGTATTGGATCGTGAGCACTAAGTTTGATGTATTAGTACTCAAATTTGGGGGCATCACACGTTTCATGTTAGGCCACCAAAAGTATTGGCGAAGATCTCTATACATTTTTTTACTTCCTGGATGAATTGAATATGTCGAATTGTGGGCCTCTTGTAAAATCTCTTCTTTTATTTCAAGCACTACTAGTACCCAAACTCGTCTTTTAAACCTCAAAATCCCATCTTTATCCACTTAAAATATTTCTTCCTCATTTTCTGCAATTCTCTTCCTTATTTGCTAACACTCTTTGTGACGACCCCGAATCCGGGTTCCTTGAACCTCAGATCCGGTTCAACACGAGTACTACCTTTTCCTTATTGTTCATGAATTACAACAATATTATAATTGCTAAATAATCATTTATTTGAAATTTCACAACATCTCTTTCTATTCCAGAATCGCAATCTTTATACATTCCTAGTATGTCTCAATATCATACATGATACGACATTCTATTACAATCAATTTGAGTATTTAACACTCATATAATATACCAACTAATTCGTATACTACTCAATCATTTACCTGTCCAATTCGGACTGATATCTACAATAGACATCTAGATCTTCAGTGAAAGTATTATGCTTTCCTGTTCCTTGATCTTTATCGAAAACTTCACCTAACTTGCACTATCTGAAAATGTTGGTTTTAAGCAAGAGTGAGCACGACGGCTCAGCAAGTTTAACAGTTACACATAACACATTGCATGCTTCACATTTTAAACATACTATGCATTTTATACTTACATCATGCTCCTCAGGCATTTCATACAATAACCAACTAGCATTTAGCAAATCCTGCTTTATTCTTGTACATATTTTTCATGTAATCATACTTCATGCATTTCACATATCACAAAATCATCATTAGATTATCTTATCAACAATTAAATATCACATGGCAGCATGTTAATACACATAGGAGCAAGTTCTGAAAAACTTGCCTGGCAGCTTCTACCATCTACGCTTAGTTGCGTCATTTGATCAACCTACAATTTATATACAAATTGATATAATCATTAGCTACCAGGACTTTTAATTAGTCTTAACTTAAGACCTTAACTTCAAATTATTAACTCTTAAGATGTCCGTCAAACGAACCCTTAAGTTCCGGACAAAACCCTAGTCCAAATACAGTTTGGACAGATCAGGCATGCTTAACCAGCTTACATTTTCTTTATAAAATCTTCGTACGACCCACTTTTCATAAGTTGTCTAAATTAGTCACAAATGGACTATTTACATTTGTTTAATTCAATTAAACTTTCTTCTTTTACATAACATAATGATTTGGACATTAATAATGTACCAAATACCTCAAAATATTATCTACATTTCATAATATACAACTACGTTTAAATATTATTAACCATTTAATAATATTTTAATCACTTATTAATATTATTAACCATTTAATAATATTTTAATCACTTATTAATATTATTAACCATTTAATAATATTTTACTCACTTATTAATATTATTAACCATTTAATAATATTTTACTCACTTCTTAATATTATTAACCATTTAATAATATTTTAATCACTTATTAATATTATTAACCATTTAATAATATTTTAATCACTTCTTAATATTATTAACCATTTAATAATATTTTAATCACTTATTAATATTATTAACCATTTAATAATATTTTACTTATTTAATAATGTCATTAATTATTTAAGAACATTTTCATCATATACAAATGTTATTACACATTTAATAACCTTTTAATCTTATACTAATATTATTCATCATTTAATAATATTTTAATATTCTTCAAATATTACCAATAGTTAACTTTTTAATTGTGTTAACTTTAGTCTTTATTTTATACATTTAGATACCATTAAGTCACTAATAAACTTTACATATATGGTTTAGTATTGAAACACATTCATTTTACATGTATTTCAACTTAAATTTTCATTAAAAACTCATCCCGGATCGACCCGATCCGACCCGACCCGACCCGACCCGACCCGGACCACTAAAACTGGTCACTGGCAGAATGTTTCACCGCTGCGGCGGTGGTTTTCACCGCTGCGGCGGTGGTTTTCACCGCTGCGGCGGTGGTACATAATTTCCGAAACCCTAGTTTGGGGACTGCCCGACCCTCCGACGCTCCGACAGCCATAACTTCCTCATACGGAAACATTTTGGGGTGATTCTTGAGTCCATTCTCATCAGAATTTCCCCCTCTACAATTTCTCTTTGTATCACAAATCCAAATTCCAAACGGATCCATGCTTAAAATCGCTCACAAGGACAGAATGAAAACTAGCTTCATAAATCCTTGGTTCGATCGGTTCAAACATGATGCTACAAGCATTAGTTGCTAGACCATCATGTTTTATGACTCTACATACATCATATACATATCATACCTCATATATAATCTCTCTATTTAACAACATAAAATAGAAAGGATCTTGGTTAAGAAAACTTTTCAACCTTTAAAAGAAAATCTTCTTCTTGAAAATGGTTGGACCTCTTCCATGATCTTCTTGATCTACCCGAACATAGCTATCCTCCTTGATGACTTAACCTTCATCTTACAAAAGCTCTAGCTTCTCTCTAGAACTTCTCTCTCTATAGTTAGTAAAATAAGCAAATGAGCAAACAACCTATACAATGTTTTGCTCCTCTTTATTTATAGAAGTCTAGGAACACGCCATTAGCTCTCCTAATCAACCAACACTAGTCAATTAGTGCTCCTAATTATGCTTACTATTCTCATGAATGACTAGCTTGATTGACCATCTTGAATGACCAATATGAATGACTTCCATCAAAACTCAAAACAAACAACCAATGGAGTATTTTTCACTCAACCACAAAGCTAGCTAGACACCCCATTGGGGCCCCACAAATCTCAGCAAAAATGCCCCCTTTTTGGCTCCAAAATCCAATTATTTTTATCTTATATACATATATATATACACCTTTATATGTATACATCCATATATATATATTGACCAACCATTTGACCATGTATTGGGCTCCATATTGGGTCATTTAATTAAATTCAATTGAACTTTAAATTATCATTGTTTGGGCTCAATTTAATTATTACATTGGGCTAACATTACATACCCTATGGTACATTTAATTAAAACAAGCATTGGGCTTGATTAATTATAACTTGAATCAATGTTAAATTAATTACAAGAATTACTAGGTTAATTTATTAGACCTAGTTCAAAACCTCATTTGGACTTATAATACAATCCAATTACCTCATTAAATAAACACATTAATCTAATTACATAATCCAATTAGATTTGCTATCTATAAGTCCATTGGACCTCTAATTGAGTTAGTTTACAAAACAATAACACTTAACATAGATTGGGTTTAATTTATTAAAACCCTAATAATGCTCATACATATCAGCACTTCTATTAATTTTCAACATTCTGTTCCACCGCTGCGGCGGTGATTACTATCGCTGCGGCGGTAGTTCAAATTTTACTTTCCAGAGAGTTTCACCGCTGCGGCGGTGAAACCTACCGCTGCGGCGGTAGTGCTAATTTTCAAAACTCTAAAACACATTAATACAAGTACTCTGACTTGATTAAATTAAATTCATTAACCATCTTTTATCATTAACTTGGGTTTATAATATAATTACCCATACCCATATAGTTATTCCTACATTGGGTTACACAATTAACTCATCCATAGTTAATTCTCATCACCATATTTATTCACCTAGCAATTAACCAACATTTGGTTAATGCTCTCTCTTGTCTACCAACTAGGGTTATTCAATTAACCCTACATTAGTTAATTCTCTACACTCAACCAAATTTCCAAACACTTTGATCATCAATTGACTTTTTAAATGTTTGGGCTACATAACTTACCTTGCATTGGGCTTTCTTATTTAATTACCCACCTTCATGCAAGTATTCTCATATTGGGCTAACACATATAATTCTTTTGGGCTAGTCCACTAGTAGTAATTAAATTACTTGGACTCTCCATGAGGCTTTAATCCATAATTTATTTGGACCTCTCTATAATTACCAACAAGACTTACAATAATTAACATATTGGGCTTGTTTTAATTTCACTTTGGAATTCTATACATAAACTTATTAATTAAGTTAATTACTTAACTAATCACTTCACATTATTGTCATCCTAGATAATCATCCTAGCTTTTTCACAACTTCAACTCATAACTAATATAATTAACCTAAGTAATTATATTTCACGACTTTCCTTCTTGCTTTTTAATTAAACTAATTAATTTATTAGTTTAATTGAGTATTAACTTACTCATCCTCTTATTTGGCTAACAAGCTCACTTTAGGTATATACACATATATATCCACCTTCACTTTTCAATTGAATTTATTTCCTTAACAAATTCTCTACATGCATCAATACAATATTCTCACATTTAATTTCTAACAAATCAATTATGTTAAAAAAAATGTTTACCCATTTTCTACACATCTTACTTCTCACATTCTAGGTTTTAAACCTTAACCTTTAATAAAATCAATTAAGATATTATTTAAAATCTTGAAAATATCTTGGATATTACACTCTTCATCTTTTTTTTTGTGCCTCCTTTACTCTATCCAATAACATTGGACAAGCCTCCATTATAAATAATCTTTCTCCGAATTCTTTCGGACTTCTCACTTCAATTTTCAATCTCGCCATCTCCCTTATTAACTCCTTATGAGCTATCAATATCAATAATCTCTCCTTGCCCTTTCGACTTAAAGCGTTCACGACTACATTCGCCTTTCAGGATGATAAAGGATGTTACAATCATAGTCCTTTATCAATTTCACCGATCTTCTTTAGCGCATATTCAACCCTTTTTGTGTGAAGATATATTTCAAACTTTTGTGATCCGTATATATCTCACATTTCTCCCTATAAAAATAGTGCGTCCAAATTTTCAACGCAAAAAACTTCAACTGCCAACTCCAAATCATGGGTAAGGTATATCTTTTCATAATCTTTCAATTGCCGTCACGTGTGCATAATGACTTTTCCATTCTACATCAGCCCATAACCAAGTCCATTAAGTGATGCATCATTGAACATGACAAAAACCCCTGTATTATCCGGTAAGGAGATCACAGGTGCCTCGCTAAACCTCTTTTTCAATTCCTTAAAACTCTCTTCGCATTTCTCCATCCAAACAAATTACATTATTTTCCTTGTTAGATTTGTCAACAGAGTCGCTATCTTCGAAAAATCTTGAATGAACCTTTATTAATACTCTGCTAATCCTAAGAAAATACACACTTCCGTTACGTCTTTGGTAATTCCTAATTGATTACCTCCACCACTTTCACAGAATTCAAGAATATCTCTTCCTTATCAATTACATGCCCCAAGCATTACACCCTCTCTAGCAAAAACTTACATTAGAAAATTTTGTGTACAATTCCTCCCTCCTTAGCGTCTCCAACACTACCCTTAAATACTTAGCGTGTTCCTCTTGGGTCTTAGAATAAATCAAAATATCGTCAATGAAAACTACCATGAACTTGTCAAAATATGGTTTTAACACTCAATTTATAAGATCCATAAATGCTACTGGTGCATTTGTCAGCCCGAATGACATTATTATAAATTCATAATGCCCATTTCGAGTTTTGAACGCTGTCTTCGGTACATCTTATTTTTGAACCTTCAGCTGATGGTATTCCATTCTCAAATCTATTTTTGAAAAATACTTAGCCCTTTTCAATAGATCAAAAAGATCGTCAATTCTAGGCAATGGGTATTTATTCTTGATCGTTATTTTGTTCAACTCTCGATAATCGATACAAAGTCTTAACAATCCGTCTTTCTTGTTAACAAACAAAATTGGTGCTCCCCATGGAGACACACTCGACTATATAACCCTTATCTAACAACTCTTGTAATTGTATCATCAATTTTTTTTATTTCTATTGGTGCCATACAATACGGAGCCTTCGAAATCAGTGCCATTCCTGGCACTAAATCTATTACGAACTCGATATCCCTATCCTATAAAAAACCTTGTAATTCGTTAAAAATACATCTATAAACTCTTTCTTTACCGGTATCTTACTTATCTCTACTCCCACTCTCTGAGTATCTATAATATGGCCTAGGTACCCCCCCCACATCCTTTCCTTAATAATTTCTTGGCCTGCATAATCGTCAGACAATAAGATTGTCTAAGCAATGTGCTACCATAAATTACTACCTTAGACCGATACGGGGTCTGAAGGTTTACACTTTTCTTATGGCAATCAATTACCTCCCCATGCTTATATGACCAATCCATCCCTAAAATTACATCACACTCTCCCAACCTTATCGGGATTAAATCTACACACAGTTTATGTCCCCTAATTTTCACACAACAATTTCTATGTATAGATTATACGAGGATCACTTCTTTATTTGCTACTTCTATATTTAAAGGATACTCTAATCGCTCTTTGGAAATTTAGTCGTTTAGAAAACTCGTCAGACACAAAAAGAACAGGTAGCAGTCGAATCAAATAATACACATGCATTTATATTATTGATCGGTATAATACCTGACACAACATCCTTCGAAGCTACTGCATCCTGGATGGTCATGTTGAATGTTCTTGCAATCAATCAGTTAGGTTGGGTTGGTCTTCCAATCATTAGCTTATTGTTGCCCGCCTTGTTGCCACTTCCACCACTTATTCCCTTCTTTGAGCAGTCCTTGATTTGATGCTCGATCAATCCGTAAGCGTAACATCCTTTTATCTTCTTCGGGTTTAGTAAATTAGAAGAGATATGACCCTCCTACACGTAGTTATAACAAACATTTCTTCCCCTCCAGCATTCTCCTTGATGATGCTTGCCACACTTTACGCACGCCTCACCTCATTTCTTAGATCCCCCCTGCTTACTCCCCATCTGATTATTGTTGTTGTTGTTACCCACTTCCTTTTACCTAAATTACTATCATCGCTACTTCCTCCTCTGCTCTCCCCTCCAAACTTCTTATTATATTAGCTTAAAGCCTCACTTCCACCCTCAACAATAATGGCCTTCTCCAATAATGTACTAAAAGAATCAATTTGGAACACGGATAACTTATTATACAACCAAGGCTTCAATCCTCGTTCAAAGCAAAAAGCTTTTCATTCTTTTGTATCCACTTGGTATGGATCAAAACGTGCAAGCTCATTAAATTTAGCAGTTTATTGTGCTACAATCATATCGCCCTACTTCAATTCTAGAAACTTCATCTTTATTCAACTTTGCATCCTCTTCAAGAAGTAATTCTCAAAGAACAGCTCTTTGAACCTCTCCCATGGAACGATTCCCTCTCTGGCTCGCTACTAGTTAGTTTCCCACTAATAATTTGCTTCGCCCTTCATCATATACGTAGCGAATGCTGTCTTCTACTCCTCTCATACTCAAATAATAATGAAAGCCTTTTCTATTTCCTTGACTCATCATCTTTTTCTTCCTTAATCTACTCATTTGGTTCCGTGTTGACTTTCTTTTCAACTAACTAAGTCTCCTTAAAAGTATTCCCAATTTATAATATCATTTTTTGCACTTTCTCAGGCATTTGCTCAGTGTTGAATTTGGACATATCTTCCTTCACAATTAAGTTTCTCTGATTCCAAATCACTTTTTTAAGCTTGCATTTCTTGCCTTCTGAACCTTTAAATGTTTCTATAGTAAGTCAACCATCTCATTCATCTCTATATTCATTAATTCCTTAGCATCCTCCCTAATAATATAATTCATTTCCCCTTCATTCTTCTTGTGACACCCCCAAATCTGGGCCCACACAGCCCAAACTTGAGTTGTCAAAAGACTACAACAAAATTATTACAAGGTAGTACAACGTTTAATAATATAGTGTATAATAATACACAACTAAGTCTTCACTATTATTGTCACACTATTTTACAACACGTGAAGACTACGATAGCTATCCCTCGGACTCTCACTCCATCCCCCGGCTAGACCCAACTACGTTCTCATCTCCTGTTGAAAAATAATGGAACAAAAAAAAGGGTGAGCTCAAATGGCCCAGTAAAGAATATCATAACTAAGATAATGACGAATAGATTATCGTTAGCCTTCAACAGTTGAGTTCTTGATAGAATACAATAGACTAAAAGGTTTATATAAAAAACTACAGTTAAATTCTTAAACAACGTTCATATCAATAATAGCAGCGGAATGAGAAATCTATTAGAAGAATAATTCAGACTATAATGTTCACTCGCTTCTCTTTTTAAGAAAACATCATCAACTTTTATCATCAAAAACACCACTGGCCATAATAGTATAATTTCACAGTTCCTGGTCATAATCATGCAAATCAACAGTTCATCTTTGCACTATGGGCCAAAGATATTCAATATAACACCAACGGTCATGATTATACCAGTATTCAGCCTTTGGTCATAATCATACCAAACAACAGTTCATCTTTGCACTACAGGCCAAAGAGAACTTTTACCACGTGTCATAAAGGACATCGAACAAATGTATCGTCTTTAACCTATCATCTGTTCAACAATTATATCGCATCTGTACCCTCGACCACAGATATTGACAATAGTTTGATTCTTGATGATTATTACAAATAACAGTGATACAAATGATGAACGGAAGAAATAGGATAAACAATAAGTATCGAAAGTTTACTTTGTGCAGATTCAAATAATGTCCAAATTGTCAATATGATGTGGAGTGAAATTTAAAAATGATATTCAAGATCCACAGTTCAAAATAACGGTTATAGTTCAATAAAAATGTTTAGAAAACTAGGAAGGTTCAATTGAAATGATATTAGATGAAGCACAAACTATTAAGGAACATATAATCATTTCAGGAAACTTTACCAAATGGTACTTACCATAGTAAGTTAAGAGTATAAAAGAAATAATATCCCTTACTATAGTAAGTTTGAATAATGGAAGATGAAAAAGATGGTATCCCTTATGAGTATAAAGGAAAATAATATCACTTACGAATATGAAAGAAAATAATATTACAAACGAATATGGAATAAAAGTGTCATGTGATAATTTTTATAGACCAATTATTTTCATAAGAGACAAATAAGAAATAAATATAAAGGGTTATTCACCAACAGACGGTAATCCGCGCAATAAGGTTATTCCCACAATTTAATAAAATTTGAATACGAAGAGTTATTCACCAAACAGGCGGTAATCCGCGCTATAAGGTTATTCTTAGAGATTAATAAGGAATGAATACGAAAGGTTATTCACCAACAGGCGGTAATCCGCTCCGTAAGGTTATTCCCACAATTTAATACATGAAAATAAATGACACATCTTATTAGTAAGAAAGAAACGATATTATTTTCGAGAATCAAAGAATGATAATCCCTTACAGTAGTAAGTTTAAGAGTATGAAAGAAAATAACATCTCTTACAAGTAAGAAAATAATACCATTTATGATGATAAAAAGAATAATACCCCTTACCTCAACACGTGACTGGATATTGATTTAAATAAGGTTGATCAATCTATATATTTATAATATAATTAGTAATTACCACATATAAATTTCAAAGTGTATGATAACTCGTATAATATGAACTATCAAAATTATATATATATTTAACGTAATTTTTGTAGTATAATATAACAACTTTAAAATAGTTTTTAAAATAATATTTCAAAATA
This sequence comes from Hedera helix, assembly GCA_947179155.2. Taxonomy (NCBI): domain Eukaryota; kingdom Viridiplantae; phylum Streptophyta; class Magnoliopsida; order Apiales; family Araliaceae; genus Hedera; species Hedera helix. The sequence continues at coordinate 21,255,652 of OX359270.1, forward strand.
AATCTTCCAAAGAAAGCTTTTAAAAATGAATCTTCTCAAAGAAGAGTCTTCTAAAGGAAGATTTGTCAATACCGTGAAAAATAGGAATTTATGAAATTACTACTCTTTAATAAAAGACTTATTTGAAAAATTTCTGCACTCCTTTTGGTTTTCAAACACTCAAGATAACCTTACTATTCTCAGAGAAAACTCATAAAATTATTATAGAAATTTTTATGTTTTAGGTGTAATTTTTCTATTCACTTGAGCAAGCTATTTCTAGGAGAAAATAAGTATTATGCGCGGTAGGTGAGCACTGGCATGCTGCATGTAAGACCCCAAATTTTATGAAATATAAAATTTAATTTTTCTTCATATATATTTTTCTGAAACAGTAAGTGGTTAAATCGATAAAGTTTAAAGTTAAGGATGTTATGTGCAAATTTTATTTTGTCGGACAATATTCGTTTTGTAGGGGAATATTCGTGTCGTACGACGGCGCCGAAATAACAAATTATTGGTGGACCCCACAACGGAATATTTGTCGGATATAGAAAACGACAGAAGTAACATTTTTAATAAAAATAGTCAACGGTGCTAACTGTTAAAATACCGGTGATAAAAGAATAGTAGCATACGGTAATTTATGGTGTTTTACTGTAGCATGCGGTACTCTACAGTAGCACACGGTATTGCACAGTGTCTCATATTATTGACACCGTAACTGTTATGCATCATTTCATCAATAATTATCACTGCATAATATTTTATATTATCAATTCAATTATTGTTGGTACACAGTATTTTGCATTATTGATTCAATAATTGTCATTACACTGTATTTCATATCATCGAGTCAATAATTGTTGGTGCATTGTAGTTTAAAATTATTGAATCTAATAATTGTCACAGTAGCAAATACACTATAATTTATATTATTAAATTAATAAAAATATGTAACGTGTTTCTTACATTATTGTGGTAACATTATTTATACGTTGGACTCACAGGAAGAATAAATAAATAAATAAATAAAAAATAAAATAATTAATTTTACTATTTAAAATAGTAACGTGAATAGTGACGTGAATAGTAAGTGAATAGTAAGAAACATGTGGGACCCACTGTGGGGCCCACACGAAATGTGTAAAATGAGTTTTGGCTGGGGAAGAGTTGGTGGAGGCTGCGCAGCAGCCTCTGCTGAAAAAATTTTCTGCCCACCTACCACGCATAGTAACTTATTTTCTCCTATAAATAGCTTGCTCAGCTGAATAGAAAAATCACACCTAAAATATAGAATTTTTCTATAAGAATTTTATGAGTTTTCTCTGAGAATAGTAAGGTTATTTTGAGTGTTTGAAAGCTAAAAGGAGTGCAGAAAATTTTCAAGTAAGTCTTTTATTAAAGAGTAGTAATTTCATAAATTCCTATTTTTCACGGTATTCATAAATCTTCCTTTAGAAGACTCTTCTTTAAGAAGATTCATTTTTAAAAACTTTCTTTGGAAGATTTATTTTAAAATATTAGTTTAAAACTATTTTAAAGTTGTTATATTATACTACAAAAATTATGTTAAATATATATAATTTTGATAGTTCATAATATATGAATTATCATACACCTTGAAATTTATATGTGGTAATTACTAATTTTATTAAAAATATATAGGTTGATCAACCTCATTTAAATCAATATTCAGTCACGTGTTAAGGTAAGGGGTATCACTCTTTTCATCATCATAAATGGATATTATTTTCTTTCTTACTTGAAGGGATTATCATTCTTTGATTCTCGAAAATAATATCGTTTCTTTCTTGTGCCATTTACTTCCATGTATTAAATTGTGGGAATAACCTTACGGCGCGGTTTACCGCTTGTTGGTGAATAACCTTTTGTATTCATTCCTTATTAATCTTTGAGAATAACCTTACGGTGCGGATTACCGCCTGTTTGGTGAATAACTCTTCGTATTCAAATTGATGGGAATAACCTTACGGCGCGGATTACCGTCTGTTGGTGAATAACCCTTTTTATTTGTCTCGTGTGGAAATAATTTGTCTACACGAATTATCACATGACACTTTTATTCCATATTCGTAAGTGATATCATTTTCCTTTATACTCATAAGGGATACCATCTTTTTCATCTTCCATTATTCAAAATTACTATGATAAGGGATATTAATTTTCTTCACCTTTTGTTAATCAAACCTGCTACGGTAAGGGATATTATTTTCTTTCATACACCTAAATCGAAACTTATTATGGAACTATTGCTTCTATAATTCCTGAAAATATTATATGTTCCATAATAGTTGAATTTCATTATTTCAACTGAACCTTCCTATTTTCTGAACATTTCTATTTGAACTGTGATCGTTATTCTGAACTGTGGATCTTGAATATCCTTTTTAAATTTCACTCCACATCATGTTGGCAATTTGGACATTATTTGAATCTGCACAAAGTAAACTTCCGATACTTATTGTTTATCCTGTTCTTCTGTTCATCATTTGTATCACTGTTATTTGTATTAATCATCAAGAATCAAGCTGTTATGAATATCTGTGGTCGGGGGCACAGATGTGATATAATTGTTGAACAAATGATAGGTTAAAGGCGATATACTAGGTTAAAGGCGATACATCTGTTCGGTGTCTTTTATGGCACGTGGTGAATGTTCTCTTTGGCCCGTAGTGCAAAGATGAACTGTTGGTTGGTATGATTATGACCAAAGACTGAATCTGGTATAATCATGACCGTTGGTGTTATATTGAATGTCTTTGGCCCGTAGTGCAAAGATGAACTATTAATCTGCATGATTATGACCAGGAACTGTGAAGTTGTATTATCTTGACTAATGATATTTCAGATGATAAAAGTTGATGATATTTTTACTAAAAAGAGAAGCGAGTGGACATTATAGTCTGCATTATTCTTCTAATAGATTGCTTATTCCGCTGCTATTATTGATCCGAACATTGTTCAAGAATTTAACTGCAGTTTTTGATATAAACCTTGTAGTCTATTGTATTCTATCAAGAACTCAATTGTTGAAGGCTAATGATAATTTATTCGTCATTATCTTAGTCATGATATTTCTTACTGGACTATTTGAGCTCACCCTTTCTTTTGTTCCATTGTTTTTCAACAGGAGATGAAAACGTAACGGGGTCTAGCCGGGGGATGGAGTGAGAGTCCGAGGAATAACTATTCTAGTCTTCACGTGTTGTAAAATAGTGTGGCAATAATAGTGAAGACTTAGTTGTGTATTATTATACACTGTATTGTTGTACGTTGTGCTTTGTTGTAATAATTTTGTTGTAGTCTTTTGACGACTCAAGTTTGGGCTGTGTGGGCCTAGATTTGGGGGCGTCACAGTTGGTATCAGAGCTTAGGGATATGGTCTTTAATGGAGATCTGGGGTTAGAACTAGGAGGGGAGAGATGAATATAATCAGTCACTAGTGTGTCCCACCTAAATTAGATTTTATTATCTAATGAGTTGATTTGAATATAGAGACATGAAGTGATGAGTCAGTTTATTTGAACTAACAATTATTTTGTGACAACAGTTAGGTATGGCATCTGGAAATCAGTAGGTTAACTATGAAATGACCGAAACAAATGTAGCTGCAAAACAAGAGGCGACGAATAATCTTCTTACAAACTCAGAGTTGAATCATTTGTCTAAGGCAAAAATTATGCGTGTTCTATCCAGTAAGGATGAAGGTGAAAGTTCTGCTACAGTCGTTCCAGATCCATTATTAGAAGCAATTAAAAGAAGTAATGCTTGCGGAAATTATTGCCTTTAATTTACTCACTAATTGGGAGAGTCATATCACCTGGTTATGCTCTATAACAAAGGATCAGAATATATGGACTTTTCATATTAGTCTTTGGGATTTATGGTGTTCCAGCTATGAGTTTCAAGATTATTTAAAAATGATGTTTCTATACTTTTGGGCGTTACAATTTAAAGGAATTCAGGTTAAGTTAGTCACTATCATGGAAACTACAGTCTATCGAAAATACTATTCTTATGGAAATCATTGGTACGTTACTACTGATGAAGTTGATGAATCCGAGAAACAGTTTGTTAGAAAATTATTTAGCGGTATTCCCATGGTTGAAATATGTGAAGATCCGGATGAAGTATACGTGACTCGATTTGATGATGACAGCCTTGATGATCAAGAAATCGAACGAGGTGATGACCGGTAAACTATTCATCAATTCTCGAGAAGTCTATGCCATGTTAGATACTGGCTCTATCCACTATTTTATCTCACCTATACGTACTCAACGTTTAAATTTGACTATTGAAAACTTAAATCTTGTCTTATCAGTTGAAACCTCATTGGGAGAAATACCTATTACATTTACTATCTATAAATCTTGCCTAGTTCAAATTAACAATCTCACATTATCTGTTGACCTTATTTCTTTGGAGATGAATGATTTTGATGTGATTTTAGGAATTGATTAGTTGACTATCCATCATGCTAAAATTGATTGTTTTCATAAGATTATTAGTTTTTATATTCCTAATCAACCTTTCATGCAAATTCAAGCAACTAAACCGTTGAAATCTGTAACTGTTATCTCTAGTCATTCGTTTATTGAAAAACGGATGTCAAGCCTTTTTAGCTCATGTTACTGATTTGAACAAAAACACGTCAAACTTGAATGATATTTCCATTGTTAATGAGTTTCCTGACGTTTTTCCTAAGGAACTTTCTGGCTTACCCACAAACCGTGAAATTGAATTCTGTATCGATCTTGAACCCGGCACTAAGCCCATTTTTAAAGTCTCATACCAAATGACTCCCATATAACGCCAAGAGATTGAAAGTTTAATTATTAGATATCGGTATCATTCGTTCTAGTACAAAACTTATATCGAGCGAGGAATGTGAGAAAAGTTCCAAAAACTCAAGAGGAGACTTATTTCAGCTCCTATTCTGACCATACCATCAGGATCACGAGAATTTGTCATATATAGCGATGCTTCAGGCAAAGGTTTAGGTTGTATCCTTATGCAACATGGAAAGATTATAGCCTGTGCCTCTCGACAACTCAAAGATTATGAGAAAAATTATCCTACTCATAATCTAGAGTTGGCAGTAGTCGTTTTCGCGTTGAAGATCTAGAGACACTACTTGTACGGAGAAAAGATGGATATCTATACGGATCATAAAAGTCTCAAGTATTTCTTCACCCAGAAGGAACTCAACATGCGACAACGACGTTGGCTTGAGCTGTTACGACCACACAATCCAGTATCACCCGGGAAAGGCGAACGTTGTAGCTGACGCTTTGAGCAGAAGATCTTATGCGAGTGCAAGTGCACTGCTGACAACACAAAAGTGTATTTTGTACGACTTGTAAAAGATGGAGATAGAGCTTAAGACACCAGGGACCCACTCGAAGATTGCTCACGTGCGAGTAGAACCAGCTTTAATCGATAAAATTAAAGCTGCTCAAGCTACCGATCCGGAACTGATAAACATGATAAAGAAAGTACAAGAAGGTACTATTCCCGAAGCAAGAATAGACGAGAAATGAATACTTCGAGTCAACTCTCGACTCTGTGTTCCTAACGATCCTAAATTGAAGCATAAAATCATGATGGAGGCACACAACACGCCGTTTGCAATCCACCCAGGAGGTACCAAGATGTATCGAGATCTTCGACATACATTTTGGTGGAACAATATGAAAAGGGAGATTGCAAAGTTTATCTCAAGGTGCCTAACTTGTCAACGTGTCAAGGTAGAGCATCAAGTACCTAAGGGTCCATTACAACCACTTGAGGTTCCCGAATGGAAGTGGGAACACATCAATATGGATTTCGTGCGGGTCTTCCCAAAGTTTCTCAAGGCTTAGATGCAATTTGGGTCATCGTAGATAGATTGACCAAATCCGCTCATTTCTTGCCTATACGAGAAAACTTTTCACTTGAACGTCTTGCCGGTATGTACATAAATGAGATCGTGAGATTGCATGGCATGCCAGTTTCCATAGTTTCTGATCGAGATACTAGATTCACTTCACGCTTTTGGATCAGTCTACAAAAAGCTATGGGCACTGAACTACGTTTTAGTTCTGCATACCATCCTCAAACGGACAGACAATCGGAAAGGACGATCCAGACCCTCGAAGATCTTTTGAGACTTTGTGTATTAGACTTCAAAGGAAGTTGGGATAAGTACTTGCCATTGGTGGAATTTTCTTACAACAACAGTTACCAAGCAAGCACAGGCATGACTCCATTCGAGGCTTTGTATGGAAGGAAGTGTCGCTCTCCAATATGTTGGAATGAGGTAGGAGAAGCAAAATTGTTGGGACCCGAGTTGGCACGCTTGACGACCGAAAAGATCTAAATGATCCGATAACTAATACAGACAGCACAAGAACGACAAAGAGTTATGTTGTTCTTCATCGGAGAGATGAGAGATTCAACGTCGGAGATCATGTATTCTTACGTGTTTCTCCATGGAAAGGAGTTACGAGATTCGGAAAGAGAGGAAAGCTTAACCCTCGATTTATTGGCCCATTTGAAATCCTCGATCGAGTAGGAACCGTAGCCTACAGACTAGCTTTACCACCAAGTATGTCTCGCATCCATAATGTTTTTCACATATCTATGTTACGTAAATATGTGAAGGACCCAAACCACATCATTGAGTTAGAACCGGACGTTATAGAAGAGGATTTAATGTACGAGGAGGTACATGTTAAGATCCTTGATAAGAAGGAGCAGATTCTACGCTCAAAGGTTATACCTCAAGTTAAGGTTTTATGGAGGAACCAAGATATTGAGGAAATGACCTGGGAGCTAGAATCCGAGATGAAATCTAAATATCCTTACCTCTTCGAAATGCCAGGTACGTCAATTTCGGAGACGAAATTTCATAAGGAGGGGAGGTTGTAAGAACCCGAATTTTATGAAATATAAAATTTAATTTTTCTTCATATATATTTTTCTGAAACAGTAAGTGGTTAAATCGATAAAGTTTGAAGTTAAGGATGTTATGTGCAAATTTTATTTTGTCGGACAATATTCGTTTTGTCGGGGAATATTCGTGTCATACGACGGCCCCGAAATAACAAATTATTGGTGGACCCCACAACGGAATATTTGTCGGATATAGAAAACGACAGAAGTAACATTTTTAATAAAAATAGTCAACCGTGCTAACTGTTAAAATACCGGTGATAAAAGAATAGTAGCATACGGTAATTTATGGTATTTTACTGTAGCATGCGGTACTCTACAGTAGCACACGGTATTACACAGTGTCTCATATTATTGACACCGTAACTGTTATGCATCATTTCATCAATAATTGTCACTGCATAATATTTTATATTATCAATTTAATTATTGTTGCTACACAATATTTTGCATTATTGATTCAATAATTGTCATTACACTGTATTTCATATCATCGAGTCAATAATTGTTGGTGCACTGTAGTTTAAAATTATTGAATCTAATAATTGTCACAGTAGCAAATACACTATAATTTATATTATTAAATTAATAAAAATATGTAACGTGTTTCTTACATTATTGTGGTAACATTATTTATATGTTGGACTCACAGGAAGAATAAATAAATAAATAAATAAATAAAAAATAAAAAAATTAATTTTACTATTTGAAATAGTAACGTGAATAGTAATAAACATGTGGGACCCACTGTGGGGCCCACACGAAATGTGTAAAATGAGTTTTGGTTGGGAAGAGTTGGTGGAGGCTGCGCAGCAGCCTCTGCTGAAATTTTTTTTTGCCCACCTACCACGCATAGTAACTTCTTTTTTCCTATAAATAGCTTGCTCAGCTGAATAGAAAAATCACACCTAAAACATAGAATTTTTCTATAAGAATTTTATGAGTTTTCTCTGGGAATAGTAAGGTTATTTTGAGTGTTTGAAAGCTAAAAGGAGTGCAGAAAATTTTCAAGTAAGTCTTTTATTAAAGAGTAGTAATTTCATAAATTCCTATTTTTCACGGTATTCATAAATCTTCCTTTAGAAGACTCTTCTTTAAGAAGATTCATTTTTAAAAGCTTTCTTTGGAAGATTTATTTTAAAATATTAGTTTAAAAACTATTTTAAAGTTGTTATATTATACTACAAAAATTATGTTAAATATATATAATTTTGATAGTTCATAATATATGAATTATCATACACCTTGAAATTTATATGTGGTAATTACTAATTTTATTAAAAATATATAGGTTGATCAACCTCATTTAAATCAATATCCAGTCACGTGTTAAGGTAAGGGGTATCACTCTTTTCATCATCATAAATGGATATTATTTTCTTTCTTACTTGAAGGGATTATCATTCTTTGATTCTCGAAAATAATATCGTTTCTTTCTTGTGCCATTTACTTCCATGTATTAAATTGTGGGAATAACCTTACGGCGCGGTTTACCGCTTGTTGGTGAATAACCTTTTGTATTCATTCCTTATTAATCTTTGAGAATAACCTTACGGTGCGGATTACCGCCTGTTTGGTGAATAACTCTTCGTATTCAAATTGATGGGAATAACCTTACGGTGCGGATTACCGTCTGTTTGGTGAATAACTCTTCGTATTCAAATTGATGGGAATAACCTTACGGCGTGGATTACCGCCTGTTGGTGAATAACCCTTTTTATTTGTCTCGTGTGGAAATAATTTGTCTACACGAATTATCACATGACACTTTTATTCCATATTCATAAGTGATATCATTTTCCTTTATACTCATAAGGGATACCATCTTTTTCATCTTCCATTATTCAAAATTACTATGATAAGGGATATTAATTTCCTTCACCTTTTGTTAATCAAACCTGCTACGGTAAGGGATATTATTTTCTTTCATACACCTAAATCGAAACTTATCATGGAACTATTGCTTCTATAATTCCTGAAAATATTATATGTTCCATAATAGTTGAATTTCATTATTTCAACTAAACCTTCCTATTTTCTGAACATTTCTATTTGAACTGTGATCGTTATTCTGAACTGTGGATCTTGAATATCCTTTTTAAATTTCACTCCACATCATGTTGGCAATTTGGACATTATTTGAATCTGCACAAAGTAAACTTCCGATACTTATTGTTTATCCTGTTCTTCTGTTCATCATTTTTATCACTGTTATTTGTATTAATTATCAAGAATCAAGCTGTTGTGAATATCTGTGGTCGGGGGCACAGATGTGATATAACTGTTGAACAGATGATAGGTTAAAGGCGATATACTAGGTTAAAGGCGATACATCTGTTCGGTGTCTTTTATGGCACGTGGTGAATGTTCTCTTTGGCCCGTAGTGCAAAGATGAACTGTTGGTTGGTATGATTATGACCAAAGACTGAATCTGGTATAATCATGACCGTTGGTGTTATATTGAATGTCTTTGGCCCGTAGTGCAAAGATGAACTATTAATCTGCATGATTATGACCAGGAACTGTGAAGTTGTATTATCTTGACTAATGATATTTCAGATGATTAAAGTTGATGATATTTTTACTAAAAAGAGAAGCGAGTGGACATTATAGTCTGCATTATTCTTCTAATAGATTGCTCATTCCGCTGCTATTATTGATCTGAACATTGTTCAAGAATTTAACTGCAGTTTTTGATATAAATCTTGTAGTCTATTGTATTCTATCAAGAACTCAATTGTTGAAGGCTAATGATAATTTATTCGTCATTATCTTAGTCATGATATTTCTTACTGGGCTATTTGAGCTCACCCTTTCTTTTGTTCCATTGTTTTTCAACAGGAGATGAAAACGTAACGGGGTCTAGCCGGAGGATGGAGTGAGAGTCCGAGGAATAGCTATCCTAGTCTTCACGTGTTGTAAAATAGTGTGGCAATAATAGTGAAGACTTAGTTGTGTATTATTATACACTGTATTGTTGTACATTGTGCTTTGTTGTAATAATTTTGTTGTAATCTTTTGACGACTCAAGTTTGGGCTGTGTGGGCCTAGATTTGGGGGCGTCACACTGCACGCCAGTGCTGAAAATTTTCAGCGCCTCACCAACCATCCAGGTAAAACATTTTACACATTTCATGTGGGCCCCACAGTGGGTCTACGTACTATTCACATAAAATAATAATTAATTAATTAATTAATTTTTTTTATTTTTCTTCCTGTGGGTCCTGTATATAAAACAATGCTACAACAATAATTCAACAATAAACGCGTTATAGATTATTATTAATTCAATAATATAAATTACAGTGCATTTGCTACTGTGAAAATTATTAGGTTTAATAATTTTAAACTACAGTGCACCAACAATTATTGAGTCAATGATATTAAATACAGTGTAATGACAATTATTAAATCAATAATGCAAAATACTGTGCAACAACAATTATTGATGAATACTGTGCAATGACCACGTTATCAGATCAATAATATGAGATACTGTGCAATACCTTGTGCTACAGTAAAATACCATGAATTACCGTACGCTACTATTCTTTTATCACCGGTATTTTAATAGTTAAAAGTGATAACGCCGTTGACTATTTTTATTTAAAAAGGTTACTTCTGTCGTTTTCTATATCTAACAAATATTCTGTTATGGGGTCTACCAATAATTAGTTATTTCGGCGCCGTCGTACCACCTGAATATTCCCTGACAAAACGAATATTCCTCGACAAAACGAATATTGTCCGACAAAATAAAATTTGCACATAACCTCCTTAACTTTTAACTTTATCAATTTAACCACTTACTGTTTCAGGAAAAATATATATGAAGAGAAATTAAATTTTGTATTTCATAAAATTCGGAGTCTTACATGAGCAATCTATTTATAGGAAAATAAAAAGTACTGTGCATGGTTGGTGGGGGGGGGGGGGGGGGGGGGTTATTGGCAGTGCAGTAGCCTCGTGCTTTTTTTTTCTGCGTTTAATTTCTCCAATTTTAAATTTCACCAACTCATGTGGGTCCCACCAATGGGTCAACATGTTTCTTACTATTCACAATATAAATTATTATTAAAAACAAACTACTCATTAAGTATACAATAATTCGGGTAATGCCACAACTATGATAACAATGATTCAACAATAATTTAAGAACATGCTACTGATAAAATATTAATTTAATAATATTTAGTACTGTATATTTGCTACAGTGATAATTATTTGGTTCAATAATGTAACACGCTGTGTAATGACAATTATTGATTCAATTAAATAAAATAATGCGTAACAATAATTATTGAATTGATAACATAAAATATTATGCAGTGACAATTATTGATGAAATGATGTGCAACAGTTACGATGTCAATAATGCAAATACTGTGTAAGAACCACTTTACCAGTTCAATAATATAAACACTTCACAATACCTAGTGCTACTGTAGAATACCGCATGTTACAGTAAAATACCATAAATTACCGTAGGCTACTATTTTTTTATCACCGGTATTTTAACAGTTTAAAAGTGATAACACTGTTGACTATTTTTATTTAAAAAGGTTACTTCTATCGTTTTCTATATCCGACAATATTCCATTGTGGGTTCCACCAAAATTAGTTATTTCGGCGCCGTCTTACGACCCAAATATTCCCCGACCAAACGAATATTGTCTGACATATTAAAATTTGCATATAACATCCTTAACTTTTAACTTTGTCAATTTAACCACTTACTGTTTCAGAAAAAAAAATATATATATATGAAGAAAAATTAAATTTTATATTTCATAAAAATTCGAGGTCTTACATTTCTCCCTATTTATACTCTTCTCCCCCTTTAGTCAGAAACAAAAAGTGTGAAATGGGAGGAATTAGCAGTCAACTGATTCTTCAACCAAATTACATTAAACTTTAAATGTACAATGTGTGACAATACCTGAGCAAACATTTCTCATGGCACAAAGGGTTGATTAGAAGTACCAGCCAAGTCCCTTATTTTGGTGTCAACCACTGTTCTACATATGGGATTTATGGATTGGCTAGGATTTAGGCTTCAGATCTTTGTAAGTCAGAGGAGTAGAACTATGACTTAGAGATTTGTGGAAGGATTGGTAAAGTCTTCAAGTTTAGAATAGTAGCTGGAAAGGTTGCAACTAACATTAAGATTTCTTATTGTAAGGTTTTTAATAGAGTTGGTTCAATAAGGGTCATTTCCTCTATAATTTCTATTAATTGATTTGCCATTTTTTTCCTTGTCGTTTTACTGATTGACCTGCCTTCATTGCTATTTCCATTAGTTTCTCTTGAACACTTCTTATTTGACTCATTCTCAAAGGTTGCATAAGTTTTTTTACAAGAATTTCTTCAAAACCTTCCTCATATGACTTAGCAGTTATCATCTTGCTCTTTCTTTTTCATCAACCTTAGTAACAATCTCTTTTCATTCATATTTTCCATCCTCATCCTCATCATCTTCACCTGTTTCAATTTCACCAGATTCTTCCTCTGATTCATCACCTTCTTTAAATCCTTTTTTTGAACCTTTATTAGTCTCTATCTCTATACTATTTTCATCATTTTTCTCTTTTTCTGTTTCATTCTCTTCTTTTTTCTTTATTTCTTCTTCACCTTATTCTAAACTGGATCTTCACTACCTTATTTAGATCCACTTTTTCATCTCTTTTATCTTCACTTTAATAATTAATTTCTCTTTCATATTCTTATTTATCATTTCCTCCTTTCTGAAATACATTTTCTTTAACTGACTCTATCATTCCTTTAGGCTTGCCAAGTTACCAAATGGTTTAACAACTGTCTCAACCACTGTAGCTATTGACTCTTCATCTTTCTTAGCCATTCCATAGTCACCTAACTGTTCAAACTTTTTACCAAAGTCATCAGACTTGCGAACTTTCTTATCTAACGCTTCTAGGGTTTTCTTCATAGCAACCTTCTTCTTAATAGTTCTCTTCTCAATTTCATACTTAGTCGTAGGACTTTCTTTCACAGGGGTCTTCTTTCAACAGATTTACTTCTCTTCTTACTAACAATAAGGGATTTTTTAATAATATTTTCAATTTTCTTCTTAAAATTAGTAGTCATCCTAAATTCACTTATCCCAAAGTATTTCTTATCAAAGAAACTTATTTTAGACCACAACATATCCTTATCATTCATTTTCAGTTTTTATTTCTTAAATATAGACATAAGTACTCTACAATAAAAAAAAATTAAAAAAACAAAAACAAAATTCTCTATCTTTTAAGACTAGAGACAAAAAATTCAAACATTAATTGTACAAAGTCAATCTTCGAACCTTTTTCAAACTAATAAATAACGCCCACTTTCCTAACTTGGAGTTTGTCATGTGACTTTGATCTAGGAAAGAGCATCATTGAATAGAAGTTTAACATATGTTTGTACTTGGGTAGGAGTTGGGTTCTGATGAATGAATTTCCCTTTATATATAGTGCCTTCATCATCGTCTTAGCATCGGCATAGAATTCCTTCATGTCTGTGACTCCCTTCTTCCATACCTTGAATGTACTTGGAAATGTCTCTAAAGTAATCTTCATGGATGTTCTTGACACTTTAGATCTGATGTTCTTTTTCAAACGAACCTCAACATTGTTATAGAACTCACGGATCATTTTCAAGTAATACTTAGCTTCCTTCAAGTACATCAATTTTTGGCACTTTGCTTTGATAAATGTCTCTATCACATCCTTGAATCCTGTTTTCTCAAATTTTGTTGTTGACGGTCTATCTATATCTTTACTACCACTCTTTTTTTAATAGGTTTCACCATTGTTGAGAGTAGATTAAGTTTGCTTTGAGAGATTTTGGTGTAAAGGTTTATATGTATGTATGTATGCAAAGAGTTTTAGAGAGAGAAAATATGTATTTGTGCAAATGAAAAGTTTAGAGGAAAATAAAAATTGATTATTAAGTGTGCATGTGTGTGTGTAAATGTATATATAAGTATGTGTGTGTATAGACGTATATAAATTTAAAATTTAAACCTTTATAAAAAGTTGAGCAGTTTGAACCAGTTACCTACAAAATAGGTTTATAGAAAATGGTCTCCACGGTTTTGGGATACCTAATGTTTACACCAAAATCCTAGATTCCAAGTTAAATGGTTCTGGTCAAAGGAAGGCATCAAGAATGAGGTAATAGAGTTAGCTGAGGGCGTTCAAACAGCGATAACCAACTAGGTCGAGAATGAAGGGAGCACATAATGGGATATGACTAGTCGATGGCATATCATCAAGGTATGGTTTAATATGCTTCTCAATAAAAGACCCACATTCAGACCCACGTTCATGTGCACAAGCGTCAATAGGAAGTGGGTTAGGGGGTCAATTTTTTAAGAGAACATGGCTAGGTAGACAGTTAAGGCGGTGCAATAGTTGTGTAATAGTTCTATAAATAGTTATCAAGCATTTTACGCGTAAATCATCACACTCCAGTCCAGAACATTTAGTTTTTTTAGCTTTTTAGTAGCTTTAGCTTAGTTTTACAACATTTAGCTTGTTACGCCAACCTTTGGCCTAGTTATTTGTTGTAATAGCTAGTTTCATTAGATCTGTAACTTGTTACATCCATTTGAACTTAGTTATATTTTCAATCCCAGTTGTATACTTACATCCAGACCATCATACAGTGTTGTTGATCACTTTTCATTCAATGTACTTGATCCAAGTTGTGAAGTTTATAACATATCCATTAATTATATCTAGATTTTTACTTAACTTCCTGCTTCAAATGATTAATTTCTTGCATATATTTGTATATACGTGAGACTGATTTTATCTAGACAAACAGATAGGTCAGTTTAATTTGGTTTATAATTATGCATGTCATCACTTGGTTATCTTAGTTGATTTGCATGCTTTATTGAACTTGATCATTAAATCCACGAATTAAGATAACTTAACTAATAATAATCCAACTTGGTATATATAGTTTAGCTTAACTATGACTATAAATTCACATGTAGATTAACTAAAATCAATTACCTTTAAAACTTTTGGTCTAACATTAAAGTCCTTAGTTAAAGGCAAAACGACCCATTAAAGAAGAAGTTCCTTCTTCTCTTTAATCATTTGACCAGTTTTGGCTAAGTAGTAGGCCGATTTTGAAGGACAAAGTTTACTGAATAAAATCTAACCAGTTACACAAACACTATCTCACATTGAGTTCACAGAATTCTGGCATGCCCGTACACAAAATTATTCAGGCATAACACTTAACATGTGTACAGTGATTAGTCACATCAATGCACGGCTGTGACTCTCTTTTACCTTTGACTAGGATTTCTTCTGACTTTCTTATTAGAGTCACGTTGATTTTATACTTCAGTCTAATTGACTCCCCTTAATCCTTGGTTCCAACTTTTTTATCTTTCCCTAAAATCGTTAGTTCCGGCGTCTATATATTGATACAACACCTATTTTAGAATAGATGAGTCTCTTTCTCTCCTTTTTAAAATATTGAAAGTACATTTTATTTATGATTTTGTCAACCTATTAAGCACATCATTTAGTACTTAACATGGTTAACTAGGTCAGTATACAATGTATGTATGCAAACTAATATAATCTAACATGATGATTATGTAAAGGGATCAATGAGTCCTAGTTCACCTCTGATCATGGAAAAATGTGCCTCGTCAAGTGGTTTTGTTATGATATCAGCAAGCTGATAGTTCTTGGATACAAAATCCAAAGTGTTATTGCCTTTCTCGACATGATCTCAAATGAAATTATGTCTAATATCTATATGTTTCATGTGAGTGTTGGACTGGATTCTTATATATGCAAATAGTACTACTATTGGCACACTTAATGGGGATACGGTCAAATGATAAGCCATAGTCTTCTAATTATTACTTCATCTAAAGTAATTGAGGGCAACAACTTACAGTAATGACATATTCTGTCTCAGTTGTAGACAATGTCATAGAGGTTTGTTTCTTATTGTACCAAGATATGAGTATGGTGCCTAAAAATTGACATGTACTCTTTCTATCGACTCTACAGCCACCAAAGTCAGCATTAGAGTAACCTAGCAAATTTATATTAGTTTGCAGAAACATACATGCATACAATCACACTATATAACGCAACAAAAATCATAACATGAGTCAAATTTAATTTTTTTTTGAAACTCCAATTCCTACGATCTACCTTTATGTGATATTATTACTTTAAGAAGGATAAGAGATTATACCTATCGAGATCATCGGTGAACCACCAACTGATCTACAAGCACCAATCCCACGACCCTCTAAGATTCTTTAATTCTACCAATTAAACCCAAGCTACTCAATGTGGGTAGTGCTCTAAAGGTGATCCACTAAGAGAATATAGATTGAAGAAGTAGAGGTCTTCTAGACCTTTGGTGGCTAACCTAATTCTGTTTCTCTCTATCTCCTTAGACGTAGAGAATTATGAAGTATTCTTAATACTTGTAAAGTGTGTCGCCCCAATCTATAATAAGACCTTTCATATTTATAGACTTTCTCCTCCCTCCTAAACTTTTTAGGAATAGAATTTTAATTTAATTCTCAATCTAATTAGAAACTAAATTAATTATAATAATAGTACCCCTTATTAATTAATTCTTAAACCTTTTAAGAACTAAATAATAATAATAATAATAATAATAATAATAATAATAATAATAATCCTCTTACTAATTTATATTTAGTATTACTAAAATACTTAATTATAAATATTAAGTTATTTAAGTTATTCTATCACCATAGTATAAATTAAATATACTTAATTTATTATTACTATTAAGCCATCTAATTCTAAAATAAATATTTCTCTTTTATGTTGTGACTCTTTATGTTCAATATTATACTGGTAACTATTCTAATATTATTTATTATGAATTAAACTCTTTTAATTCAAAATAAATAAATATATTTATTTTACAATAAGAGTAGCACCTCTCAACAATTCACAACTTGTCAGATAATATGAAATCAACGTTTATTCATAAATAACCTATTCAGTAAATAGTTACCATACAATTTAATCATTCTACTATACAATATCCCGGTCAAATATAAGACATGTAATTACTGTCAAGTCTTATTTTATTTTATCATATGCATTTCAATTCTCAAATGCACAACTCTGATCAATGTAAATTAGAAACTCCTTTCAAATTTTTATTTCACATTGGTCAAGGATTTCTGAGTTGTCATTTATCGAATTACATAGGACATTCTCTCCCTTTACTGAAAGAAGTAGATCATTTGTTGATCATTCACCTACCTTCATATACACTTTATTATACCCGAACATACCCTTTGATATACCAAAAGAGCCTTAAGGAATATGATAAAGTATAACTCAGAATATACAAGTTACTATAATGATCTAAAGTCAAAGGATCACATATATTACTATCACTTTAGGAACTCTTATTGACAAGCAAGTAAAATTCCATTAGGTGTTCCTTTAAGCGAGTCACGTTCAGTGAACTTATTCTCCAATAAGCACATACATACTTGCTTTAGTGTATTCACACAAATGATTATGAGATCAATCATCCTTTTCAAAAGAGCAAGCATAGTATGTACTAATCTATCCGGATCCATTAACCCCGAATTAGTGATCCTATGATTAGGAACATTTTAGTTTTTTGAGCTATCTTGAATTTAAATCTCATTAGCATGATCAACATCATGATTATAAAAGCATTGCTAAAAAAGTATGGGTTTATCCATTAATTAATTCTACTAGTTAAACATGGATAATAAATATCTTTAATTAAATTAAATTCTTTTATTAATAAATTAAATAAGATTACAATATAAATGTTATCACATCAAATGTGATTGGATTGAGGGTATACTACTTTCAATTTCGTGATAACTCTCTAGAATACCAAAGTCCCAACTGTGATGTTCTTATTATATACCTAAAAATTCTTCTATATGTAACTACATGTGACTCTTTAAGACGTGCTTGGAATGTAGCACATGTTAGAGTTCATGCCCTAGAGGCCAATTATTTGATGTAATTGATCAATAGTTTTTATATTATATTTGATTGAATAAATGAATTATTTTATTATGATTTTATTTACTGCGTTATATAAATATTAGCATAATAAAAGTTCTTAGAATAGTAATACGAATTATATAGCTTCAAGTATGTGACTTGAACATGAGATTATATAATTACAATTAGTATCATTGCTTTTAAATGTCCCTAATCGAGTATCATTGTTAATGGGACAACAATGATGCATTGAGACTAGTATGTATGTTGATTGATGGCCAAATCTCATTGGTCATAAATACATGAGATATTGAGTCAATGCATAGGTATATGTTAGAGAACAATGTACTGGACTGACCCATCATTAGAATTTTACGTGGAGTATTATGCAAAGTATCATAAGAAATTCTCATAGTGACAATGATGCAATGATCATCTGACCTGAAATCACTATATTATTACACAAGAATTTATGTACTTTGATATCATCAAATGTCACCTTTAATAGGGTGGACAATAAAGGTGATTATTGGGTACATCATGAATCGTGTGAAGAATATGAGTGATCTAGATGGAATTTAACCATCCTATATATTAGGGGTGATATCGATAGGCTTCTTGATTGAGTAGGACAATGAAATGCATGGCCATGCTCAAATAGTGATTTGTTTCATATAGTCTACTCATTGATCAAGAAAACTTAGATTAAATTATGAAGAGTATAACACATTCCATGTCTCGAGTTTAATCTAGGATGTCAAGGTTAAAAGGAATAAATTACATTGAAACATTGGTCATGAAAAGGTTGCATCGAATCATCGATCTTATTATTATTTGGGTAGCAGTGATGTATTACTAGATGCCACTCATTGTTTATAATTTTATAATATGATTTTAAAATTATTGTCAACATAATAATAACCTATAGAGTCACACACTTAGAATGTAATTAAAAGAAAATTAATTTAAATTGTTACGATTTAAATATGTCAATATGATTGATAGTATTTAAATTACAAATTTAAATTAATAGGATAATTTATATATATGTATATTAATTAAGTAAGACTTAATTAAAATATAATATATATAAATTCGGAATTTTTTTCTAATTAGTTTTTGATTAATTCTTTTAACTGTTATATATACATGATATATCAGCTGTTTTAAAGTACGTGAAACTAAAAACCTAAACCCTAGCTGCTTTCAGAAAGAGTCTAGAGAGAAAAATTCAGAAAATCCAGATCCAGATCCAGATCTTAGCAGCTAGTACCGCGATTCTCTTTGCTGCAGATCGTGGGACGATTCAAGGAGGCATTCGTGTGGATACCGTAGAGACGCAATTCCGTTGGATTGCGTTGAATATTCGAAGCCATTCCAGAATTCTATCGTCTCCATTCAAGCTCGGATAATCGATAAAATATATCTAAACCTCTGAATTAATATGTTTTTGCATGGATCCTGTTTTAGGGTTTCGGAAAAATTTAGAAATTCCTCTACGTTTATGTGTCGAAACCCTACAACACATAGATAAACTGCAAACATGATATCTGGTATGCTCATAATCAAGTAGAGTAAACTTCATATCATATTGTGATAAGATTGATATCAGTTGTTTTACTTGCCTCATCCTTAGTAGGTGTTATGTTTGTTGACATAGGAGTTCTAATAGGCTTTATTTTGTCAAAACCAACCTTATTCAGCATTTCTTTCACATATTTTGATTGACATATTATTATTACTTTGTCTGTCTATTTGAGTTCAAGGCCTAAGAAGTAAGTCAGCTCACTTATCATATTTTGAATTGATCATGTATTAACTTAGCAATCTCCTTGCACATTTGATCATTAATAGCACCAAACACAATATCATCTACATAGATTTATCCAACTAGAATGTCATTTTTTATGCTTTATAAATAGTGTGGTGTCAATCGTGCTTCTAGTTAAACCTTTACTAAATAAACATTGAGTTAGGGTATCATACCGAGCTCTAATTGCCTGTTTCAACCCATATAGTTCCTTAGACACTTTAAAAACATGATTAGAATTTTTATGACACTCAAAACCAGGCAGTTGTTTAACATAAACTTCTTCACTTAAAATCCAATTAAGAAAAGCACTTTTGACATTCATCTATTACAATTTAAAATTAATTAAGCAAGCAAAAGTAAGTAACATTCTAATTGCTTCTAATCTAGAAACAGGTGCAAAAGATACATTGAAATCAATACCTTCCTATTGACAATATCTTTTAGCAACTAGTCTGGCTTTATTTCTAACCACATTAGCTTACTTATTAAGTTTATTTCTGTAGATCCATTTAGTACCTATGAGTGTCTGATCCTTTGGTCTGGGATTCCACACTTTACTTTTTTTGAATTATTTCAGCTCTTCTTATATAGAAATGATCCAATTTTTGTTCGACTTTGCTTCATCCATGGACTTAGGTTCAACTTAGGATATGAAAGCCAAGTTGTTAACTAAGTTTATTGTTCTTCTTATCAGTACAAATGTTGTTGGATCACCTATGATTTGCTCTGCTGGATTATCTCTTAAAATTATTGGTCTTCTTGCTTGATTTTGTGGAGACTTTAGCATCTTAGTTATCAGATTCTTCATTCTCTACCTCAACGAGTTGAGTCACTCTATTCTGAACCTTGGATCCTGAATCTTCTTTATTTTCTTTCTTTATTTCTTGGACATCATTCTTCTTTCTTGCATTATTAGCAACAGGTACCTCTCCCAGCAGTTTGGGTTTGATTCATCAAATTTCATATGCACGGTCTCTTCAATATGTGATTTAGATTTATTATAAATTATATAAGTTCTTCTATGAAGAGAATAACATATGAATATATCTTCATCTGATTTAGAGTCAAACTTACCCAACCTTTCCTTATTATTATTCAACATGTAGCACTTACTTCCAAATATATGAAAATAAATGACATTGGGTTTCCTACCATTTCAACATTCATTTGGAGTCTTGTTTAAGAATTTTCTTATGGAAGTTCTATTGATCACATGGTAAGCTGTGTTTACTGCCTCTGCCCATAAGTGTTTTGGCAATTTATACTCAGCAAGCATGGTCCTTCCAGCCTCTATTAATGTTTTGTTCTTTCTTTTTGCGACAACATTCTGTTGTGGTGTTCTAAGCACTGAAAAGTTATGTGATATATCATTATTATCACAGTAAACTTTCAATTCTCCTTCTTCGAATTATCCTCTGTGATCACTTTGAATGGCTTTAATTGACTCACCTTTTTTATTTTGAATCTGCCTACAAAACTTGATAAACACATAAGTATTATCACTCTTGTTTTTAAGGAAAAAAAAATGTCAACTTCTTTCTCCAATGCTAGTAGTACGCATTGGACCAAAAAGATCCATATGTAACAGTTCTAGTGGCTTAGAAGCAAAAACAAGAATTTTAAACTTAAAAGAACTTTTAACTTATTCTCTAAATGCACATGCTCCATAACTTGATCATACTTGTAGGACAATTTAGGAAGACTAAGAACTAGTTTCTTCCTTTGCAATTTTGAAATAGTTTCCCTGCAAGTGTGTACAAGTTTTTTATACCACAACCAATTATTATCCATAGAATTTGTTGTTATTAGGCATTTGACATTATGTGACTTCATGCTTAACATGGTTATCACATAAATATTTTCCTGCCTATTAGCAATGAATTTTACCTTAGATATATTTGCTTTTAGATTTTGCAACAGTCAATAGAGAATAACACATCTAAATTAGATTTGCAAAGTGAAGAGACACTTAGCAAGTTATGTTTTAATTCTTTGACTAAAGACACATTGTTGATTGTAATGTAAGTATTTTCAATTGAACTAGATCCAATTATTTTTCCTTTATGTTTATCTTTAAAACTAATTGATCCACCATTCTTCATTTTGACCTCCTTGAATTGAGATCTACCTTCTGTCATGCACTTGGAACATTTACTGTCTATGTACCATACTTTTTATTTAGTTGACAATGTTCCCAAACACAACTATAAGAATCAATTAGGTTTTAAAAACTGATAACCAAATCACTTTGAGTCTTAGGGGATTAGTACTACACATACCAATTGGAATCCATACTTGTCTGACCTTCACATACTTTTCAAATCCACATTTATTAAACTAGCAAGTATAACCTTGTCACAATAATAACATATTGGTAGGTCACGTGTCAAATTCTTATTGGTGATTTTTTAATGCATTTTAATCTTATTTCTTCATGGCCAATTTCTCATTATTGTTTATAAGTACTTGAATAATGAAAAATCCCTCTTTGTAAAGCAACAACAACTTGTACTTTATGCTTTATCCCTCTTAGGTATTCACATAAAAAGCAGTATATTAGTGAAAACTACACTTACCCTATGACGGTGTAAGAAAATGCCTCTAACCTGAATTGTTCTGTATTTGTATCTCTGCATTTTCATTCACCTATTATTATAGAAGAGTTGTATGAAGTGAGGAAAAAATCATTTCCTAACTATATATATAGTGTGGTTGTTCCCATTAAGGAAAACAAGGCATGCTTTTGCTCCCCTCATGGGATTGCTTTTTATCTTGTTGCCCCTAGGTAGGGCTTAGGTTCCTAATATAACCTTTTTTCTAGAGGTACCCAACAAGTTTAAACTCAGTCCGGGATAAATTAGACCTAACTCTTAGAGATCTATTTCTACCTTTGGTAATACAATGTGGAGAGTTAGGGTAGAGCTTTTAGTAAATGCCTTGCACTAATTTTTCCACCTAGTGAAGGAGGTGAACATCAATATAATGAATATTATACCTTTAATCAACGTAAAAACATTCCCACGGTGCATGGAGTACCTCTTAAATTTTTGAATTGGATGAAGAAATTTTTCTATATGAGTTTTTCTTCCAATGATAAGACTAATGGCAATTGGTATAATGACACAATCCATAAAGTGATCTCTGGTACTCGCCCAAAGATAAATCCTGAAGAGAAATATGTGTTTGACTATTTTTAATTAGAAATTTTCGCGCAAATATACATGATCAAATAGCAATACAATGGCAAGTAAGGTATCGTCCCATAGAGAATTAAATAATAATAATTACTAAGTACTAGTTTTAGATCAAATTAATTTTATTTAAACAATTGAATTAAACTATAAAATAAAATCTAATTAAAATTAACAATTAAATTAATCTAATGGCAAGGATTAAAATCAGATTTTAAAAGACTTACTATTATAATTTCTCGTAATGCTTCATTTAAATCTTTTCAATCACTTTTTAATTAGTTAATTATATAGAACTGTTAACCGAGAATTCATTATAGTATTTATACGCGTCTCTTAATGAAATAAACAAATCATACCTAAATCTGACACTAAGGCAACAGAATTGAAAGGAACATCCTAGTTAAATAAATCACTATACCTCTATTGGTTCCCAGAGGTACAATAGAGATCTAGAAGTGGGGTTAAATAGATTTTTAAAAACTTTTGCTAATTTAATAGATCAATTACCAGATAATTAATTTAGCACAACAACATATTAATGTAAAATCCTTATTAAAAATTTAATGAAATCCTGATTCTATCTTTTTATGAATATGAAGATAAGTCACTGATAGATATAGCAGTTTATAATAGTTAATGACAGAATGTAAATGCTAAAAATAAATAACACAAGATGTTTTAAGTAGTTTAGAGTATCAATGCTCCTAGTCCACTCTTCTACTTCAACAAGTAGGATATCCACTAAGGATAAGGTCTCTCAAACCATATTACAACTAAATCACTTAGATTCCTTCGAGTCACTTAGTCTTGAAATATTTAAAAACTTAGTCTAGGACACTTAGACCTCTTCAAGTCACTTAGAATCGGATATTCGGACACCTAGCCCAGGACACTTAGACCTCTTCAAGTCACTCTAACTTGGTATAATAATCACAAAGATCAAGTGAATTACAACTAATTTTTGATTAAGTTTGAGGTGCTACTAAGCTTCGCAATGATGCTTGACTTCTTCCTGTACTTAGCAGTATTGAACGAGTACTTTTTTTTCTTCTTATTTTTGTAGAATGGATTTTTTCGTTTAGCTTTTTCAGAGGTTCAGCTTTGTACTTATGTGATTTGGTACTTAGATTTGAATCCTCATACGATCTTATAGTTCTTCAGAAATTATTCCGTTGAAAAGTGTTTGGAATATGCACGTGAATGTTATTCCTCTTTAATATGATTTGATAATGTGATTAAAAGATAAATGAATCAATATGCAAATATGTCTGCATTGATGAAAGCTCTAAAGTCCTTTATAGATAATAGACACTATGTTCAAAGGACTTAGATTGATAAGGTCAAATTTGTTAAGATGGTCTGATATGATTTAATAGCGTTGTACAGTGCTTCAAAAGATCACAATGTACAAGGACTATGAATAGAAAGTTCAAATTTGTTAGGTTGATCTTAAGTTGTATTAGATAGGCCTGATCGATCAAGAACAACAGTCTGGCAAGAGAGTCAAAGCAAGAATCGTAGACTACACTCACGATCGTAAAGTTTGCAAGTCATCAGCATAGCCAGTCATACGCTCATATTTTCAAAGCAGCATCATAGAGCTGTCTACCTAAAGATTATCAGTATGAAGTCCCTGAATGACCGGCAAGCAAATAGAAGATCCAAGCACCAACTCCATCGGCAAAGACTGATTGAGAAGAGAAGAGTCATTCAGAAAGAAGAAAAGAAAGATCGTAGAGTCTGCCAGGAAAACGCATAATAAGGCTCGGCAGATTAAAAAGTCCTCTCGGCAGAACGTAGAGTTGTCTCAGCATCGTAGAGCTAACTCTAGGGATCGTAGAGTCAATATAGTCAGTCACTCTACGATTCTCATTATCCAGTTTACGAACCAAGCAGATTCAAGAAGCAACCTCTACATGAGCATTCAAAGTCATGACAACAAACCTCATAAAGATTGTCCAGAAGGCTGTCCTTGAGCTGTCAAACAAACTGAACGAAGATCTCTGAGTACATTTACATCATCTAGTCTTAACAGAGATCGTAGAGCAGTTCAAACCATAACTCTACGATTGCACTACGACTTACACCATAGGCAAGATCGTAAAGTAGCAAAGCTAAGTCGTAGAGTGAAAAAGCAAACACAGAAGTACAACGTTCAAGCAATCGTTGAGTTGAGCTGAAGATATTCAAACGCTACCTGCCATAAACACCCTTTGAATATTCAGCAGAGAATGAAATTGAAGTTCGTAGAGCATTCCTCTATGATAAAAGATCTGACAACTGAAGCTCGTAAAGCAGTCATCAATGATAGAAGATCTGGCACCAGAAGATTCATAGAGCAGTCCTCTATGACATATAGGCCAAGCAGAGCTAGCAACTGGAAATCGTAGAGCAGTCCTCTATGACTTATGAACCATGCAGTTCGAGCAAACCTGAAGTTCATAGAGCAGTCCTTTATGATAAAGAAAGCACCTGCTAAGCTTAAACCAAATCATAAGTCAATGCTTTATGTACATAAAGCTCAATGAAGATCACGCAGCATGAGAAGCATATCATCAGAACAACAAGGCTTAGATAAGATCGTAGAGTTGGTACAGTCAACCACTCTATTATCTACAAAGAAGCCTACGTCAAGCAAGATCGTAGAGCTACATAGTAGAGCCAGCAGATGACTCAACGATCAGAAGTAAAATGCTACAACTGAATTGATCGTAGAGTGCTTAAGTGCTAACAAGGATTGAAGATGTTAAAGCACTTAAGCTAGTAGTCTCAAGATGAGTGGTTGATTACTTCAGAAACATCTACATCAACACATCTAAAGCATCTGCTATAGTAGGAGACAGAAATGTCAGAATACTGACTTATGTGTGCTGAGTGTCAGAGCAAAGATTTCAAGTATCACGCATCAGGCTCAAGGAAACAGAAGGTTGTGTCTTAACAGTAGTTTTCTCTGAAAGACCTGTCATCTCTTTAAAGGTTGGGAAGAACCCAAGACTGACATATCTCTCTCTAGAGGTAAAGAAGACAAGTCAACAAGTCAGAGTCAGCAGAGCACTAATACTCTGACTAAATGAATAAAGTATTCATAAAGAAGTCTGCAACTAAACAGGCTTCAACGGGAGGATTTGCAACAGGGAGATCTGCAACGGAAAGATTATTCAAAGTTTACAAAAGAGCAAATCTAAAAAGAAGAAAGTAAGAAGTAAGAGGAAGAACAATATACACGACCTAATCTGTTGAAAAGCTTCACTAAAACTAAAAATGCCGAAGGGCTGGCATATGAGCTAACAGTCGAATGACCAAAAAAGCCAAGAACACGTTGAGCAAAAGAAGAACAAAATGAGATTCTGTATTCAGGAAGGCTAAGTGTTCTAAGGGACCGCTGAGCACAAAGCTTATCTGAAGAACTCAGCAGGACATCAAAAATGATCAAGGGTAACTGTAGATTACCAGAAGAAGGAAAAGAGCATCAACGACAAACATCAGTGGCATTCAAAAATTGATCACAAGCAACTGCTAAGTACCAGAAGATAAAGAAGATAAAAGTTCATCTTAGCAGCACAACCCAACAAGCATTCAACACACCAAAGAGGATTAAAGGATCCTTGTCTTAATTGACAAAATAACTCATGTCTACGGGACTTGAGGAGGGTCAAAGGATCTTTGCCCAAGTGGCTAAAAATAACTCATGTTTGCGGGACTTGAGGAGTGTCAAAGGATCCTTGCCTAAGTGACTAAAAATAACTCAAGTCTGCTGGACTTGTGGAGGGCAGAGTGTCCTTGTCTTAGTGACTAACTGTGACGCCCCCAAATCTGGGCCCACACAGCCCAAACTTGAGTCGTCAAAAGACTACAACAAAATTATTACAACAAAGCACAACGTACAACAATACAGTGTATAATAATACACAACTAAGTCTTCACTATTATTGCCACACTATTTTACAAAACGTGAAGACTATGATAACTATTCCTCGGACCCTCACTCCATTCCCCGGCTAGACCCTGTTATGTTTTCATCTCCTGTTGAAAAAAAATGGAACAAAAGAAAGGGTGAGCTCAAATAGCCTAGTAAGAAATATCATGACTAAGATAATGACGAATAAATTATCATTAGCCTTCAACAGTTGAGTTCTTGATAGAATACAATAGAATACAAGGTTTATATCAAAAACTGCAGTTAAATTCTTAAACAATGTTCAGATCAATAATAGCAGCGGAATGAGCAATCTATTAGAAGAATAATGCAGATTATAATGTCCACTCGCTTCTCTTTTTCATAAAAACATCATCAACTTTTATCATCTGAAATACCATTAGTCATGATAATAAAAATTCACAGTTCCTGATCATAATCATGCAAATCAACAGTTCATCTTTGCACTACGGGCCAAAGATATTTAATATAGCACCAGCGGTCATGATTATACCAGATTCAGCCTTTGGTGATAATCATACCAAACAACAGTTCATTTTTGCACTACGGCCAAAGAGAACATTCACCACGTGCCATAAAAGACACCGAACAGATGTATCGCCTTTAACCTATTATATCGCCTTTAACCTATCATCTGTTCAACAAATATATCACATCTGTGCCCCCGGCCACAGATATTCACAACAGCTTGATTTTTGGATGATTAGAATGATATAAATGATGAACAGAAGAAATAGGATAACAATAAGTATCGGAAGTTTACTTTGTACAGATTCAAATAATGTCCAAATTGTCAACATGATGTGGAGTGAAATTTAAAAATGATATTCAAGATCCACAGTTCAGAATAACGGTTACAATTCAATAGAAAGGTTCACGTAAATAGGAAGGTTCAGTTGAAATAATGAAGTTCAACTATTATGGAATATATAATATTTTCAGGAATTATAGAAGCAATAGTTCCATAATAAATTTCGATTTAGGAGTATGAAAGAAAATAATATCCCTTACCGTAGCAGGTTTGATTAACAAAAGGTGAAGGAAATTAATACAAAGGGTTATTCACCAACAGGCGGCAATCCGCTCCGTAAGGTTATTCCCACAATTTAATAGAATTTGAGTACAAAGAGTTATTCACCAAACAGGCGGCAATCCGCTCCGTAAGGTTATTCTCAGAGATTAATAATGAATGAATACGAAAGGTTATTCACCAACAGGCGGCAATCCGCTCCGTAAGGTTATTCCCACAATTTAATACATGGAAATAAAAGGCACGTCTTATGAGTAAGGAATAAACAATATTATTATCGAGAATCAAATAATGATAATCTCTTACCATAGTACGTTTGAATAATGGAAGATGAAAAAGATGGTATCCCTTACCTCAACACGTGACTGGATATTGATTTAAATGAGGTTGATTAACTTGAACAGTACACGTATACTTATAGATCTTCACAAATACTCAAGATGACTTAAGCACACTTAGAGAGAACTTTCACAATAAGTATTTAGAGAGAGAAAGAAAGAACAAGTAAGGAAGTTTATGAAAAATCCTTAAGTTAAGGCTTCTATTTATAGCCAAAAATCTTATCATTCATTTAATCTAAACCATTCATTTAAAGATCATCTTTTAATCTACACCATCCATTTCAAATATTATATTATCTTTAATCTACACCATTCATTTCATATCACCTAATAATCACCTAACTTTATATTATAAACAAATCAATTTAATTATTCAACAATAATTCACACTTTAATCTACACCATTCATTTCATATCACCTAATAATCACCTAACTTTATATTATAAACAAATCAATTCAATTATTCAACAATAATTCACACTTTAATCTACACCATTCATTTCATATCACCTAATAATCACCTAACTTTATATTATAAACAAATAACTTTATCAATTCAATTATTATGACTAATTGTTATAAATACAGTATAGTTAGCTCTTAGATATCAAGTCAATAAATTAATGAAATACAACTGTTTAAATAACATCATAATAGAGATAACAATAATGTAAAATAAAGCATACGTTACTGTGTAATGACAATTATTGATTCAATAATGTGAATTACTGTGCATATGTTACTGTGACAATTATTAGGTTCAATAATTTTAAAAACAGTGCAACAACAATTATTGACTCAATGATATAAAATACAGTGTAACGACAATTATTAAATCAATAATGCAAAATACTGTGTAACAACAATTATTGAATTGATAATATAAAATATTATGCAGTGACAATTATCGATGAAATGATGCGTAACAGTTACGGTGTCAATTATCAGACCAATAATATGAGACACTATGCAATACCGTGTGTTACTGTAGAGTACCGAGTGCTACAGAAAATACCAATAACTACCGTATGCTACTATTCTTTTATCACCGGTATTTTAACAGTTCCGTTGACTATTTTTATTTAAAAAGGTTATTTCTGTCGTTTTCTATATCCGACAAATATTCCGTTGTGGGGTCCACCAATTAATTTGTTATTTCGGCGCCGTCGTACGACACGAATATTCCCCGACCAAACGAATATTCCCCGACAAAGCGAATATTGTCCGACAAAATAAAATTTGCACATAACATCCTTAACTTTCAATTTTGTTAATTTAACCACTTACTGTTTCAAAAAAAAATATATATGAAGAAAAATTAAATTTTGTATTTCATAAAATTCGGGGTCTTACACTAAATTAGTGGATTTCCTACTCGTCGAAGTAGAAGAGTGGAGTAGGAGTTGTTCAGTCTCCGAACCACTTAAACCTCTTGTGTCATCTACTTTATGTCTTTACATTATGCATTCTAACTATTTTATCTGCTATTACCCATACCGTAGATTAAAATAATTGTTTAAAATCATGCATACATCTTTGAAGGGGTTCTTAAAGTATATTCCGCTGTGCCTAAATTGATCCCATTAATCATAACTAATATACTTTCGAATTATAAAGAAAAAGTTTTCTAAAGGATCTATTCAAACCCCCCCCCCCCCCTTCTAGATCATTTTTGTGTCCACGGGAACTAACAATTGGTATCAGAGCGGGTTCTCACAAATATGTTAAAGCTTACACTTTGAGTTGATCCATGACATAAAATTAGATTAGTGCTAAATCTCGGGTATAAAGACAAAATGAATTTAAGCTCACAAGTTGAAAATTGTGTGTGCAGGAAATCCAATGAATAAGCTGCCTTAGGCCATCCATGCTAGACCATGTGTTTAAAAGAATTATCTTCATCAAACAAATTGAGCAAAGGGAAATCAGTAGATTAATGAAGGAAGAATACAGATGCAGCAAGAGCTATAATTCTTTCCATTCAAAAAGGAATCCGTATCAAAAAGTGTTTGAGAAGCTCTACGAATGATGATCTAGGATATTCACTCCATCATCAACCTTCACAACGATTAAATCTATGGACTTCTCAACTATGTGTGACATGACCCTTCTCAACAACCTGAACCCTGAGAGTAAATCCAAGCTTATCCAGGAATAAGGGATTTTGTCCACATCACAAAAGATTTGCTCGATGCATCAGTCTATGCAGCTATATGAAGAAATTAATGGTGTCACAAATGAAAATTGGAAGGACTACAAATCATTAAAACATCAACTATATGCATCATCAAAATCAGAACCACTGTATGTCAAGTGATTGACAACAGTGAGATATTTTATCCTATCTCCAAATACTGAAATTATTAATTGTGAAGATAGTATTGCATGACAGGTTGTTTAAATTATTTATCCATATTTCTCAGAGTCTTTTAAATGAATCGTTGTCCTTCTAAAATACTTTCGTTAAACCATGTCATATTCTTTATTAAATAAATTACTTGTACTCTTGTGAGAGCTTTTTTAATTGATAAAGAATAAGTCTTTAATTAAAGTAGTTTTGAGATTGAATTTTAACCTTCTCTATTATTGAGGAAATCTCAAAGAGTTATCTTTAACAAGATTCACTTCCTTACATTAACTCTGTTACTTTAAGAAAGAAAAAAAAACCAAAGAGGTAGCCATGATTGATATTTATCCTACCTTAACCTTCTTTCGAATTATGCTTTTGACTCATTAATCAATAATCTGAGTTCTTGATAACTCGTAGAGTATGGTCATATCTATTGTTGTACTCTGAAGGATCGTAGAGACTGATCAACTCTACGAGCTATCGAAGCACAATACATAGAACTGATCACCACTCCGCTAAAGTTCAAAAACTCAGTACATCATGAAAGTGCTTTATCAATTTTAAATCTCTCACACACATACTCATGTAGCATAAAATAACTAACATCATTAATCTACTTCTATGCACATTAAGAATTCAAAGAATGATAAATCTAGGTACTTAAAATTACTAACCTCACAGGACCCAAATAAGTGTGGGTACCAAGTTAGAAAATTTAACTTGCAGGTGTCTTGGCTGATCCAACCTCATTAAAGATCATTAAAAGGGGATTATAGAGAAGCCAAAATTAAAGAGAACACTTTACGATCCAATGATGGAGAATCCAATCATAAGGTGGCAGTATCAAGTGTGGGCAAACAACATTCCGCCAAGCCTAGCAATGCACAGGGCAAAGTCTAACAAGATCAAACCAACTCTGCGATCGCAGCACCAGTCAAGAAATCATAGAGTAGACAGTCTAAAGGGAAAATTCTCTACAAACCAAAGGTAAATGATCACTAAAAGTTTATCAACCTCTAAGATGGAAACATCAACCATGGGGGAACAACAATCTAATAAGCCTAACAGTGCACAAGCAGTGAAGAAATTTTCAAAACCAGATAAGCCATATCACCCCAGATCGTAGAATCTCTAAGCTCCACGACTGATAACCTAGCCAGCCATGTCGCAACAAATCGTAGAGTCATTATGATCAATATCCTGATCGTAGAGCATATTGATCCTACGATTGCACTCCATATAAACATCTTTCCCATAAACTCGATTACAGCAAAATACCAGCCCATAGTTCATATCATCAGTTGAATACAGTGATTGATATTCCTTCTTAAGAACCAAGACAATCTTTCCTCAGTTAAGCACCTCAGAGAAAAACCAAATCCTAAGTTTCAAATCAAGAGGCATGCCCCTTCTAACCTTCCTTAACCCTAGTAAAGGACTAAATTGTATGTGTCACTAGTAATCCTCCAGAGCTCAAGATATTAAAGGAAAAGGAGTTTCCTCCAACATAAGTCAACCAGCACCAAAGTTGTGCCACCCACAGTTTATTAAGGAAAGGAGAAGTGAGTAAAGAAACTGAAAAAAACTGTGACATCAGTAATCAAGGTCATCTTTCAAAAGGGAATGATCGTAGAGTAAAAAGCAGATCACTCTACGAACTGACCGAGTTAACTGTCAAACAGGGAAGGTGACATTTACGCTCTCTAAACTCAAGTGAGTTAAGATAACTGATATGCGTCAGTTATGGAAGATGCGAAAGTTAAAACCCACGTCTTGCAAATGAGTATCCGGCATGTGTCCTCTGCAAAAATAAGAGGGAACTAGCATAAGTCAAATTTCAAAGTGACGGTATTCCTTTCCCATCAGTTATCAATATCTTTTTTCCTAAAAACTTTGCAAATCCCTCATTTTCCCAAAAACTCTTCAAACCTTAAACCAAAAACTCACACATCTCAAGAACACCTTAGTCACTTTCAGAAGCATTCAAAAGACCAAAACTCATTCCACATCAAATATCCATACACAGACCAAAAACCCATCCTTTATCAAAACCATGGTTATGGAAAACTGTCAAGTTGTTTCAAGCATCCAACTCGGCTTCGATAAGTTTGAGTCTTCAGAAAAAAAATTTAAGGATATTCTAACGAGCGTACGGGAAGCTGGGTTCTCAAAATGTTTGGAGGCTAACACCAAAGTCTACTCGAGTCTGGTAAAAGAGTTCTATCAAAATGCACTAGTAAACGATGATGAGTTGGTTTCAAAAGTTAGAGGAGAAAAACTCAAGATAGATGATACTGAAATCAACAAATGTCTGGGAATCACCATTGAAGATTCATCATCTCTCGAAGAAATAGATACAGTTGAAGGAATGAGGTTGATGGGGTATGTGAAGAATCCACAACTCAAGGGTATGAAGAAAAAGGAGTTTCCAGAAGAGTTTGAGTTCTTGGTAGAGATAGTAGGCAAATGTATCTTATGCAAAGATACCGCTCATGACACGGTAAGTGATCCTCAATTAAGAATCATGTTTGTCATTGTCATGAAGAAGAAGATAAACTTTGGTGCTATACTATATGACTGGTTAGTCAAGGAAGTTGGAAAATTAAAGGCTCTAGGGAAGTCAATCTCAAAGGTATTCTATGGAAGATTATTAAGCATCATCCTGAAGAAGAAAATACAAAACAAGATTGGAGTCGATGAAGGAGAAGCCTTAAATATCCACAAGGTTATGTCTCTTAAACTGTTTGACAACTGGAAGAAGAATCCCATGGAAAATAAGAGATTAAGGATGCCCAGCAGCAGCAAGAAGGCTTCAAAAGAAAACAAAGGAAAAAGGAAAGGATGTACAAGGGAAGATGATTCATCACAATCTGTTGAGTCTCTACCCACTGGATTCTTTTCACCAAAATTATCCAACAGGAAGTTGAAGGCTGAGAAGATCAAGCCAGCAAAACGATAAAGTGCTCGTCTTAAACAAATGATGAAATTCCCAGGGCAGAAAAGTAAGGGAGGAGCTCAACCTAAGATTATTGATCTTAGTGATAAAAGTGAGGATGTGTCGGTAGATGAAGGAGTGACTCCAAGTGAGTTAAAATCAGATAATGAGGAGACGTCTACTGAAGAAACTGTTGATAAATCAAGAGAAGATGATGTTATTATAAGAAATGAAGAACGGTTAGAAGAAACAGTTGTTGAGCCAGTTAAAGCATCAAATGATGAGATTATAAAGGAATCAGGTTCTGAGGCTAAAGAGACTGATAAAGGAAAAGGAAAGGAAGCAGTATTCAACGATGAAGAACAAAAGGACTTTAGCTCTGAAAATACTGAGTTAGAAAGCTATGATCATCCTGTTCCAACAGCCTCATCATCAGGTATTCGTAGGAGGATTATACTGGAAGCAATTGAGAAGTCAGGTGTTGAGTTACCAAAGAAATGGATAGATCGTGGAAATGATCAAATCAGAATTGCTTCAATAATAATGGAAGAACTACTGAGCAATTTTCAAGCTATAGAACTAGATCGAACTACAGTTCTATGTGACCATGAGGGTCAGGAGTTAACAATGTTCTACCCATGGATGCCCTGGTTAAAAAATATTCATTTCAGATATACAAGCTTCATCAGCTGGTGTTATTCATACTTTCCTAATCTAAAGATAGTTTCTCAGAACTTCCCAAGAGTTCAATCCTTTCCAACTCTGCTGATCAAACATCTTCAACACTTCAAAGTCTATCGACATGCAAAAAGTATATTCATTCCTTATTTACTGTTGGTAAATCAAGATGAAGGTCAGAAGAAAAACAGACACGTGGAGTCAATGGTCGTAAAGCATCCTGACTCTACAACTGCAACAAACCAGTCTCTGCCAAGTATTCCCACTAAGACACCCTCTGATGTTCCTTCTTCATCGAACAATAATTTCTTTGATACAATCACTGCTTTTGAGAACATCTTCAAGACTTCTACTACATCAAAGGCTACCTCTGGAGGAGAAGAATTACACAAGGAAATGCAAGCATCTTTTTCAAACATATCTATCAAGCTCCTTCAACAAGATCAGATATATCAGAAGTTCTTAGAGAATCAACATAAAGAAATCCTGAAACTTCGAAAGAGCAATGAAGAATCTATTGCATCTCTTTCTGAG
The DNA here is from genome assembly GCA_947179155.2 of Hedera helix. Lineage (NCBI taxonomy): Eukaryota > Viridiplantae > Streptophyta > Magnoliopsida > Apiales > Araliaceae > Hedera > Hedera helix. The sequence goes on from OX359270.1 coordinate 21,290,431, forward strand.
AAAATAGATAATTTAAATCAATCTCTGTCCCAGACTATAGAGCTCAGTCAGCAGGATCTGACGATTGAAGTTGGAAACACATCCTACCTGATCGAGCAGCTCATGGTAAATATCCAGCAGCTCTCCCAGATGATTGATGACAAAAAGGAGGAGAAAAAGAGAAAGAGGATCAAGCATAGACGAATGAAGCTAAAGGAGAAGATCAAGAAGAAGCAGAAAAGAGAATAAGAAGATGAAGCCTTGGAAGCAAGAACTGAGGGGGAGTCAGAAGAGGAAAAAGACATGAAGTCATTAGCTGAGGGGGAGACATGAAGTCACCAGCTGAGGGGGAGCAGAACTAACAGATGAGCAGCAACAACAAGTACAAAGGAATGTACATCTCAAACTGTAATAATATGATCTGGATCCAGAATTTAGGATGTTGTGTCATCTGTATTTGAACATTCATTAATGACATTCATATTATCTGTTCTAAGTAATATAGCAACTCGCTGTATCTTAAGACTCATTCATCTTTTACATATGCACCTAGTATTTTTGTCATCATCAAATAGGGGGAGATTGTTTGGAATATGCACGTGAATGTTATTCCTCTTTAATATGATTTGATGATGTGATTAAAAGATAAATGAATCAATATGCAAATATATCTGCATTGATGAAAGCTGTAAAGTCCTTTATAGATAATAGACATTATGTTCAAAGGACTTAGATTGATAAGGTCAAATTTGTTAAAATCATCTGATATGATTTAATAGCGTTGTACAGTCCTTCAAAAGATCACAATGTACAAGGACTATGAATAAAAAGTTCAAACTTGTTAGGTTGATCTTAAGTTGTATTAGATATGCCTGATCGATCGAGAAGAACAACAGTCTGGCAAAATAGTCAAAGCAAGAATTGTAGACTACACTCACGATCGTAAATTCTGCAAGTCATCAGCATAGTCAGTCATACGCTCACATTTCCAAAGCAGTATCATAGAGTTGTCTACCTAAAGATTATCAGTATGAAGTCCCTGAATGACCGGCAAGCAAACGGAAGATCCAAGCACCAACTCTATCGGCAAAGACTGATTGAGAAAAGAAAAGTCATTCAGAAAGAAGAAAAGGAAGATCGTAGAGTCTGTCAGGAAAACACATAATAAGGCTCGGCAGATTGAAAAGTCCTCTCGGCAGAACGTAGAGTTGTCTCAGCATCGTAGAGCTAACTCTAGGTATCGTAGAGTCAATACAGTCAGTCACTCTACGATTCTCATTATCCAGTTTACGAACCAAGCAGATTCAAGAAGCAACCTCTACATGAGCATTCAAAGTCATGACAACAAACCTCATAAAGATTGTCCAGAAGGCTGTCCTTGAGCTGTCAAACAAACTGAACGAAGATCTCTGAGTACATCTACAGCATCTAGTCTTAACAGAGATCGTAGAGCAGTTCAAACCATAACTTTACGATTGCACTACGACTTACACCATAGGCAAGATCGTAAAGTAGCAAAGCTAAGTCGTAGAGTGAAAAAGCAAACACAGAAGTACAACGTTCAAGCAATCGTTGAGTTTAGCTGAGGATATTCAAACGCTACCTGCCATAAACACCCTTTGAATATTCAGCAGAGAATGAAATTGAAGTTCGTAGAGCATTCTTCTATGATAAAAGATCTGACAACTGAAGCTCGTAAAGCAGTCATCAATGATAGAAGATCTGGCACCAGAAGATTCATAGAGCAGTCCTCTATGACATATAGGCCAAGCAGAGCTAGCAACTGGAAATCGTAGAGCAGTCCTCTATGACTTATGAACCATGCAGTTCGAGCAAACCTGAAGTTCATAGAGCAGTCCTTTATGATAAAGAAAGCACCTGCTAAAGCTTAAACCAAATCATAAGTCAATGCTTTATGTACATAAAGCTCAATGAAGATCACGCAGCATGAGAAGCATATCATCAGAACAGCAAGGCTTAGATAAGATCGTAGAGTTAGTACAGTCAACCACTCTATTATCTACAAAGAAGCCTACGTCAAGCAAGATCGTAGAGCTACATAGTAGAGCCAGCAGATGACTCAACGATCAGAAGTAAAATGCTACAACTGAATTGATCGTAGAGTGCTTAAGTGCTAACAAGGATTGAAGATGTTAAAGCACTTAAGCTAGTAGTCTCAAGATGAGTGGTTGATTACTTCAGAAACATCTACATCAACACATCTAAAGCATCTACTATAGTAGGAGACAGAAATGTCAGAATACTGACTTATGTGTGCTGAGTGTCAGAGCAAAGATTTCAAGTATCACACATCAGGCTTAAGGAAACAGAAGGTTGTGTCTTAACAGTAGTTTTCTCTGAAAGACCTGCCATCTCTTTAAAGGTTGGGAAGAACCCAAGACTGGCATATCTCTCTCTAGAGGTAAAGAAGACAAGTCAACAAGTCAGAGTCAGCAGAGCACTAATACTCTGACTAAATGAATAAAGTATTCATAAAGAAGTCTGCAACTAAACAGGCTTCAACGGGAGGATTTGCAACAGGGAGATCTGCAACGGAAAGATTATTCAAAGTCTACAAAAGAGCAAATCTGAAAAGAAGAAAGTAAGAAGTGAGAGCAAGAACAATATACACGACCTAATCTGTTGAAAAGCTTCACTAAAACTAAAAATGCCAAAGGGCTGGCATATGAGCTAAGAGTCGAATGACCAAAGAAGCCAAGAACACCTTGAACAAAAGAAGAACAGAATGAGATTCTGTATTCAGGAAGGCTAAGTGTTCTAAGGGACTACTGAGCACAAAGCTTATCTGAAGAACTCAGAAGGACATCAAAAGTGATCAAGGGTAACTGCAGATTACCAGAAGAAGGAAAAGAGCATCAACGACAAACATCAATGGCATCCATAAACTGATCACAAGCAGCTGCTAAATACCAGAAGATAAAGAAGATCAAAGTTCATCTTAGCAGTACAACCCAACAAGCATTCAACATACCAAAGAGGATCAAAGGATCCTTGTCTTAATTGACAAAACAACTCATGTTTGTGGGACTTAAGGAGGGTTAAAGGATCCTTGCCCAAGTGGCTAAAAATAACACATATCTGCGGGACTTGAGGAGGGTCAAAGGGTCCTTGCCTAAGTGGCTAAAAACGACTCAAGTCTGCTGGACTTGTGGAAGGTAGAATGTCCTTATCTTAGTGACTAAATTAGTGGATTTTCCTACTCGTCGAAGTAGAAGAGTGGAGTAGGAGTTGTTCAGTCACTGAACCACTTAAACCTCTTGTGTCATCTACTTTATGTCTTTACATTATGCATTCTAACTATTTTATCTGCTATTACCCATACCGTAGATTAAAACAATTGTTTAAAATCATGCATACATCTTTGAAAGGGTTCTTAAAGTATATTTCGCTGTGCCTGAATTGATTCTATTAATCATAACTAATATACTTTTGAATTATAAAGATAAAGTTTTCGAAAGGATTTATTCAACCCCCCCTCCCCTTCTAGATCATTTTTGTGTCCACGGGAACTAACAAAGAGTTTCGTTGGAGCATTTAAGGTTTTGATAGTACATTTAATGCTCTTCTGACTTTGGGGTAGAAAGCAGGCTTGCTTTTTGACCTAGCATATCCCATCAGTTAGTAATTCCCACCTACTTCTGAAGTGAGGTAACAGACCTTCTGCAAAGCAGTCTTTCTGATCTTCCTTTCTGAATTTGAAGATGGTGAAAAACATCCTTGAAATCTTTATCCTGAAGCTCAACAATTACCTGTACTTGTCAAACTTATAACCATTCTAACATTATCTTCGGTCTTGGCTTGATCGTTGAGTTTGACGAAGAACGTAGAGTCTAATATAGGATACTTAACTTTTTTATATATACAAATGTTTTTATTTGAGTCAGTAAGATGTTCTACGATCTTCTCTACGAATTGTGCTCTATGATGCTGGAGCAGACTCTGCGAACTTATTTTTTCAACAACTTTCTTAGATTTGGTGCCGACTTTGATAGTAGCTTTACGATTCTGAATACAACTGTACATTCCTAATAGTAGGCTATTTCTGACTTTAATACTTTGATATTTTTGTTGTTTTAAGAACTACTAGAGTGCTTTGCTAATAGTTTTCACATTATAATTTAAGGAGAGGTACTCTATGATGCTTCAGTATTGTTTAGGCAGTTATATGACTTGTTCTGCGATTGCTTTGACATCTTAAGCATTTGTTTGACTATCCTGATTGCTTCACTACGATTTCAAGACTTACTCTACGATCAATAAAGACTTTACGAACACTTAGAGTAATTCTATGATAGATATGATCCTATAAATCTATCACATCAACTCAAAGATCAACCTAACAAGTTTGATCATACTATTCTAAGTCCCTGTACAATAAATCTCATATAAGGACTTTACAAAAGCTATTGAACAAATATACATTAATCAGTTTTGTATCATCAAATCATACATATATATTCTAACAATCTCTATATGAATTAAATTAACAAGAATTTTAAGATCAGATTCTCTTTATGGTTACATATGGAATATAGGTATATCTCTATCCTATACACGAATCGTGAATTTCATCCCATGCAGAAAATACAAACATAAGTTATCATATTCATATCTAAATTTGTAATCTATCTCTCAATTTTATATAAATTATCACAATAATTATCCACAATTAATTAAAACATTAACACACATAAATATTTAGCACAAAAATATTTAGATCTAAATCTATAATCCAATCGCCAACTTCATATAGATTATCAGATTAATTACACCAGCTAATTAATACATAAACACACAAAATATGACAAACGATTCATATATAATCAAATATAATTAAAAGAAAAAAAGAATTAATTTAAATTACACATTGGGTTCCATCGCAATCTTAATTAAAAATTAGATCATAGTTAAATAATAAATCATCCACAAATAATTCAACATCTCAAAATTACAAAAATAAAAGTACAAGAAAGGAGATTCAAATCTGTGTTTTGATAACTACATGTCACCCGGATCACAATCTTCAATCCCTAAGTTTTTACCTTCGATTCTTAAATCCTTTGCATTGAATATTTGCTTTAGAACTGATGAAAATCCTTGATTTAATCTACTATATTCAAATTTTATGTTAACGTATGTTAGTTCTCTCTAAATGAAGTCCTACATAATGTATTTACATGTTATAATAAAAATCCTAAGCAAAAGTGGAATTAAAATCCAATTAGGAATCAAAAAGTAACTTTACTCTCGTTTTTGGCAATTTCGTGTCTACCAAACAGGCCCTTCGCACAATTTGAAAGCTTTCCCGCATGGCGCACCTGTTGTTCTTCTTCTCTTCTGATGAAACGACATCGTCTTGCCTCGTGCATGCTGCTAACCTTCCCCGCGCATAGTGTTTACCCTGTTGCTGCTTCTAACGCCCAAAACGACGTTGTACTCTTGATGCTCCTAAGATCCCTTGCGTGTATGGCGTGCCCAACATTATTTCTGATTATTTACGGAATTGCCATCAACACGTAGTTCTTCCTTTTCTCCTATAAATTTAAATGAAAAATAAATAAAAATAATATTAAAATATTAAAAATAATAATAACACATAAAATTAAATAAATTACCTAAAATACTATAAAATACTTAGAAAATCACAAATTATTAAGCCTACAAATATTCAATAAATATGAATAAAATTCACTTATTAAATACCCCCAAATTTAACTATTTGTTTGTTCTCAAGCAAAACAAAAGTAAAACACATAAAAATTAGGCTCTACTAAATAAACTAACTAACTTACTTGAGCAACAAATCAAATATGAATTTCTACATTGGTCTCAAAGAGATTTAAATGATAACTAAAGAAAAATTCAAAAATATGCAAAGTCAAAAATTTTAACATATTTATTAATCTTACTTTACTCAAGATCCTTCGTGTGTGTGTGTGTGTGAAACCAAGTGTATCAAACTAGTAAAAATGCAGATAAGTTTAGGTCATCAAGTACCTTATAAAAGATATAAAACAAAACTCTATATACTTATTTTTCACATCACTCTCTGCTAATACAGGCAAATATAAACTAGAATATCAAAAGATTTTGTTAAATCATGTTAAGCATGCTAGGATCATTATTTTCTTTCTTTTCTTTTTTTTCTTCTTTAGTGAGTGCATTTTATGCTCCATCTCAATTTTTTTTCTTTCTTTTTTCAAGCGAATGCGCTTTACATTTCATCTCGCTTTATATGTGTTTATGAGTGATTTCGTTTTACGGTCCATCTCAATTCACCACATGACCATTTAAATTTGTTTTATCTTCTTTTGATTTTGAGTAAGGTAAATTTTAATAATCCTAGCAAAATTATCTTAATCATTTTCCCCAAATTATATTTTACCACAATTTCACTTCCAGTTATGATCAAATAAGATATAGAATTTAAAAATATATTTCATAAGTATTTAACCATATAGACTTTCACAAATTAAAACTAGCTCAACCAAATGGATATAAGTGCATAAAATTTAAAGGATCTTAAACAAAATAAAAACTAACAATAAGCCAAAATTCAAATTAAACAAAAATTTATCCCTTTTTCAAGAGTTGTTAAATAAAAATTAAAATTTTTATCATCTGCTAAAAATTAAAATTTAAATTAAAACACTACCCAAGTAACCTAACCGAACAATACTACCCCATTTTTGTAGGAAACACGATTGCACTTAGCATGTACAACAAACATTTAAATCCCACGGTTATCCCAAGTGGACGAGTTGTGTCTTATGAGGGTTTGCAGTGAATATACCCACAAAATTCAAAATAAAAACTAAAATAAAACCTAGGAATGTTTTAAATTTTAAAAAAAAATTATCCACACCCCCAAACTTAAAGCATACATTGACCTCAATTTATAAATTAAAAGAATTTAAAATCAAAAGACTCCCTTGAAGATGTAGCAAGTCTAGACTGTATATATAATAACCACGAATATTTTAACCTATATTAATGAAATTAATTATTGATAAATTAAATTATTGTTTGATAGCTTGGTTTATTTAATTATGTGTTGAGATAATTAAAGAGAGGTCCAAATAAATGGCTAATTAAATTAATGGACCGTCCTAAGTAATTTAATGTCAAATAATTGATAGGATTAATAAGTTATGTGTTAAGTCAATTAAAAATGATTCCTACCAAGTCTAATTGGATTATGTAAATTAATTAATGTGGTTATTAATTAATGTCAATGTGTAAAATATTAATAATAATTTATAGTTCTGCTAGGAATTTAATTAATAGTGGACTAACCCAATTGTTTATTAAGCAAGCTCAATCATTTAATAAGTTATGGCTTGTAAAATTTTGTGTTATACTTTTCTTTACAAACACAATGACCTATGTATGGCTAACCCAATGTGTGGTGAATAAACAAACCCAATGAATAATAAATTAATTGGATCCAAATTATAGCCCTAAAGGATTGAAATAGTTGACAGATGTATATATATATATATATATATATATATATATATATATATATATATATATATATAACATTTGTAGCCTTTTGATCCAAAAATTTTGAAAAAATTATATGTTATAGTAGACTTGATTCTTAACATCATATCCAAAAATCACATTTTTTAGAGGTCTAGAACATAGGTTTGTAAAAATCAGAAAAAATAAAAAATCCCTTAAGAAATTGATTTTTCGCAGAAAATCAAAAATTAGGAGGTGTGTTCGTCCTAAAAAAAAAATTAATTCAGATTCGTGATCAGGAGGGTCGATTCCTATAAACCCACACTTTAGGTGGTGGGAATTAAACCTGCTTTTTTTTGCAACTATTATATACACCTAAGGGTCGCCCTTTATATATAATATTACAAAGGGCGACCGAAGTGAGTTACTGTAGCGGTTGCTACAGTAAAAGTAGGTGATGTTTTTTAAGTTGGCAAGGAAAATGTGGCAAGAAAAAAAACTTTAGTTTTTTTGGGTGAGTGCAGTAGGATGAGGTAAGCACAGCGCGCTTACTCTCTGGTAAGGTGTGTTTTTAGAAATTTTGTAACAAGAAATGTGGTGGATTGATATGGTGAAAATAATGATGTTTATTTTTCAAAATGTGTGCTCTAGCAAAGACTGGTGGTTCATCTAGTGAAAAATAATAAATATTATTTATTATGAGGTTACTGGTAGTTACTACGTGTTATAGATATTTTTTTCTTTTTCTTTTAATTTTTTATTTACTGTGTCTAACAAATAAGTATATACTTATATTTATTTGTACAATTTAAGACCCATATACCTATGGGTCGGGTTACAATCTTAAAAGTCGAACTAAATTACCTTTTTTTCCCATATTCCGATGACACTATTCCGTCCAATAGTTCCGATGATCAGAATCTGGGTTTGAGAAACACTGTTGTTGTTCGGGTGAAAAATAATTTCTGTTTAAAATAAAAAAAAAAATTATTTATTTATTATTTATTATTTTTTTACAGGTCAATAGTTTTTAGGAAATATTTTTATATTGCTGGTAATGATGATTTCTTTTTATTGTATTTATTAATTCTGGGACATCTATTTTTCGTACATAAATGTAAATATTTTTATATTTAATTTTGATTGAATAATATGGTCTGGAGATGAAATACTGTTCTTGTTGGAGTTCCGTACTTTTTCCATAATTACGAAAGTGCCCCTGGATATTGGGATAACTCACTTCGTGCTCCGAAGTGACTTGGAGTAGCGAAGTGAGTTCCTGTACTTTATATATATATATATATAAACTAACCAATTTGGGAATTAAAATTAATGAAAATTAGGGGGGACAATAAGGAGAGGTGATCGACACTAGAGGGAGCCCCCTAAGGGGGGGTGCAAAGCCCAAAATTACATAGAAAACACACCCCCACATATTACTCCTAAGTTTGTACAAAATTCCTAATTTATGGATCTTGCTTTGACAATTGTTTTACTAGCAAAAATGTGTAGATATACATGTTATATGTATATATTTTAGAATCTATAAATAGAACGCTAGGCTCATGGGTTTGGGGTTACAAATTTTGCAAGAGTTCTTTGTGTTAAAGAGTTAGTGAGTTAAGTGAGTTAACTAGTGAATTAGTGAGCTCAAGAGTTAAAAATGTTAGTGAGTTAGCTAGTTGAGTCACCAAGACAAGTGAGTCAAGGTTTATATCATCAAGTGTTAGAAGTATTGATGTCCTCAACCACAATTCCTACTTAGGAAGAAGAAGAAAAGTAGCAACCAAGTTCAAGAGGTATAAAAATACTATAAACCCTAGTTTTATACCTTTCTTCGTGCTATATATACGTTTTATGGTAGAAAATCAATTTTTAAACTTTCTATATGTAGATATATGCTAGACATGTTGAAATAGGGTTTCATGTGGTTAATATATGTATTTATGTGCATATATGATGTTAAATATAATGAAAAACTTGAAAACAATGTTTATCGGTAAACCCTAACCGTAAATGGTGCTTTAAAGGCTTTCGTTTTGAAACTTACATGTCATGCATGTGATTTTATTTTCTCATATGCTAGTTATGTAAGTTAAGAGTAAAACCTAGATAGAATCATGTTAAAAAGATTTAAAAAGAGTAAGCTATGATTTTTAGAACCAAAGGAGTTCATTGTCAAAACCCTAAAAACCAATAGTCCACTTTAAGCTCATTTTTTGTGACCAAAACATGTCCAAACATTTGATTCGATGATGGAAAATTGTTGTTCGGGAAGATAAGAGTCCAACAAGATCAATTTCAGGTCATTTGAATTTGTAGATTTCATTTTATTCAAGTTTGTGCAAATGAGACAAAATCAAAAAATTTGTACAAAAGTTTTTGCCTACTAGCGTCACGGCATCGGATTTCTGTGTAAATCCTAACGATGTAGTGCTGGCCAGATTTTTTGGGTTGGGCCAGTTTTTTTTGCTGGAAACAGGTCGGGTCGGTTCGAATCCGGTTCCAGGGCAGGTTCCCAGAAAAGAAAATTTTCTAATTTAATAAATAATATTATAAAATATAATTTGGATAATTATTATATTATTGTGTATTTATTAATGATTTAAATTGATTAAAACCTTATTAAATTAATAAAGTTAGTAAATGACTAATTGTTATTTAACATTAAATAATAATTTAACTAATTATTTATTATTTAAATAATGTTAAATAATAGATAAAAATAATTAATTATTATTTAATTAATAAATATTAAATAATAATTAAAGAATATTAAAGTAATAAACTTATGGTTTATTATTAAGGATAATTAACTAATTAATTTTTATTTAATGAATAATAATTAAAGAAGAATTATGTAATAAACTTATTATTTATTATTAAATAATAAGTAGGATTAATTAATTAATTAATTAATTAATTATAATTAAATAATAATTAAAAAGGATTAAAATTAATGAACTAATTATTTCTTATTTAATTAAGACTAAATAATAAGTAAGGATAATTAATTAATTATGTAAATAACATTAAATAATAATTAAAGAAGAATAAAGTTAATAATCTAATTATTTATTATTTAACTAATATTAAATAATAAGTAAAGGTAATTAATTAATTATTATTAAATAAAATTTAAAGTGTATTAGGTAATAAACTTTTTATTTATTATTAAATAATAAGTAGAATTAATTAATTAATTAATTAATATTTAATTAAGCTTAAATAATAATTAAAAAGATTTAAATTAATAAACTAATTATTTATTATTTAATTAAGATTAAATAATAGGTAAGAATGATTAATTAATTAACTATTATTTATTTAACTTTAAATAATAATTAAATAACATTAAGGTTAGTAAACTTATTATTTAATTAACATTAAATAATAAGTATGGACAATTAATTAATTATTGTTTAATTAAGATTAAATAGTAATTAAAAGGGTATGTTAGTGAACAAAATATTTAATAACATTTAAATAATTAATTATTATACAACAATAATTAAAGTTAGTTATCATTTATTATTTAAATAATGTTTAAGAAATAAATGAGGTAATGAAACAATTATAATAAATTGTTTAAGAGTTTAAATAATTATATAAAGATGTTTAAAGCTTAATTAAGTCAATATTACTTAAAGAGAAGTAATATTTGACAGTTAAATCATTTACCGAAATACAACTAAATGTAAATGATATGAAATTAGTTATGATATGCTATGTGATGATCACCGATGATTTAAATCCTAGGTAAATAGTAAACTTAATTGTTTAAGTAGATGATTATATGATGTGTTAATTGATAGGCCGACGTTATCAATGTTAAGTCTTTTAAAATTAGGTTAATTAAACTGAATTAGCAGTATATCATGAACAAGGCAAGTTCTCTATTTTTACTCAAATATAAATTGAGCTAGTTTCCTAACTCAAACTCGAATTATTATTTCTAAATAATGTTAGTGGGTTAATTATTGTAAATTACTCCACCTCAATGATAATTATTGATATTCGCACTTTGTGTATTTAAACTCCTATTATATTATTGAACTATGAAATATTTAAAGTTCTTCAATCATGAACTATTTAAAGAAATAGTCTACGTCATTTGTTTCGGCTAGACATATGTATGTAATACTTTTGAAAGTTATCCATACCAGTAATTGGTATGGATTCTTGGACTGAGAGAGCAACCCTTAGTAAGGAGAATATAAGTGTCGGTTACCCGATGCGTCAGAGTTTAATATTATGCATACACATAGTGTACAAGAGGTTGATCCTCTCACGTACAAACTGACAGATTAAAATATAAAAAGGGTCAGTCAAATAATTAATTCCTTGAAAATATTCATGGTCTATTAAATCACTCAGCAGTAAATAATTAATATTTATTCTTTCATTAGAACTTTGATTAAATTGTTCATGTAAGACCCCGAATTTTATGAAATATAAAATTTAATTTTTCTTCATATATATTTTTCATGAAACAGTAAGTGGTTAAATTGAAAGTTAAAGATGCTATGTGCAAATTTTATTTTGACGGACAATATTCGTTTTGTCGGGGAATATTCGTGTCGTACGACGGCGCCGAAATAACTAATTATTGGTGGAGCCCACAACGGAATAATTGTCGGATATAGAAAACGACAGAAGTAACATTTTTAAATAAAAATAGTCAACGGTGTTAACTGTTAAAATACCGGTGATAAAAGAATAGTAGCATACGGTAATTTATGGTATTTTATTGTGGCACACGGTATTCTACAGTAGCACACGGTATTGCACAGTGTCTCATATTATTGACAACGTAACTGTTACGCATCATTTCATCAATAATTGTCACTGCATAATATTTTATATTATCAATTCAATTATTGTTGCTACACAGTATTTTGCATTATAGATTCAATAATTGTCATTACACTGTATTTCATATCATCGAGTCAATAATTGTTGGTGCACTGTAGTTTAAAATTATTGAATCTAATAATTGTCACAGTAGCAAATATACTGTAATTTATATTATTAAATTAATAAAAATATGTAACGTGTTTCTTACATTATTATGGTAACATTATTTTATATGTTGGACTCACAGGAAGAATAAATAAATAAATAAATAAATAAAAAAATTAATTTTACTATTTGAAATAGTAACGTGAATAGTGACGTGAATAGTAACGTGAATAGTGACGTGAATAGTAACGTGAATAGTAAGTGAATAGTAAGAAACATGTGGGACCCACTGTGGGGCCCACATGAAATGTGAGAAATGTGAGAATTGCTGAAGAGTTGGTGGAGGCTGCTGCGCAGCCTCTGCTGAAAATTTTTTATTTCACCTACCGTGCATAGTAACTTATTTTCTCCTATAAATAGCTTGCTCAGCTGAATAGAAAAATCACACCTAAAACATAAAATTTTTCTATAAGAATTTTATGAGTTTTCTCTGAGAATAGTAAGGTTATTTTGAGAGTTTGAAAGCCAAAAGGAGTGCAGGAATTTTTCAAGTAAGTGTTTTATTAAAGAGTAGTAATTTCATAAATTCCTATTTTTCACGGTATTCACAAATCTTCCTTTAGAAGACTCTTCTTTGAGAAGATTCATTTTTAAAAGCTTTCTTTGGAAGATTTATTTTGGAATATTATTTTAAAAACTATTTTAAAGTTGTTATATTATACTACAAAAATTATGTTAAATATATATAATTTTGATAGTTCATAATATACGAGTTATCATACACTTTGAAATTTATATGTGGTAATTACTAATTATATTAAAAATATATAGGTTGATCAATCTCATTTAAATCAATATCCAGTCACGTGTTAAGGTAAGGGGTATCACTCTTTTCATCATCATAAATTGATATTATTTCCTTTCTTACTTGAAGGGATTATCATTCTTTGATTCTCGAAATTAATATCGTTTCTTTCTTGTGCCATTTACTTCCATGTATTAAATTGTGGGAATAACCTTACGGCGCGGTTTACCGCCTGTTGGTGAATAACCTTTTGTATTCATTCCTTATTAATCTTTGAGAATAACCTTACGGTGCGGATTATCGCCTGTTTGGTGAATAACTCTTCGTATTCAAATTGATGGGAATAACCTTACGGTGCGGATTATCGCCTGTTTGGTGAATAACTCTTCGTATTCAAATTGATGGGAATAACCTTACGGCGCGGATTATCGCCTGTTTGGTGAATAACTATTCGTATTCAAATTGATGGGAATAACCTTACGGTGCGGATTATCGCCTGTTGGTGAATAACCCTTTTTATTTGTCTCCTGTGAAAATAATTTGTCTACACGAATTATCACATGACACTTTTATTCCATATTCGTAAGTGATATCATTTTCCTTTATACTCATAAGGGATACCATATTTTTCATCTTCCATTATTCAAACTTACTATGGTAAGGGATATTAATTCCCTTCACCTTTTGTTAATCAAACCTGCTACGGTAAGGGATATTATTTTCTTTCATACACCTAAATCGAAACTTATTATGGAACTATTGCTTCTATAATTCCTGAAAATATTATATGTTCCATAATAGTTGAACTTCATTATTTCAACTGAACCTTCCTATTTTCTGAACCTTTCTGTTGAACTATAATCGTTATTTTGAACTGTGGATCTTGAATATCATTTTTAAATTTCACTCCACATCATGTTGGCAATTTGGACATTATTTGAATCTGCACAAAGTAAACTTCCGATACTTATTGCTTATCCTGTTCTTCTGTTCATCATTTGTATCACTGTTATTTGTATTAATCATCAAGAATCAAGCTGTTGTGAATATCTGTGGCCGGGGGCACAGATGTGATATAATTGTTGAACAGATGATAGGTTAAAGGCGATATACTAGGTTAAAGGCGATACATCTGTTCGGTGTCTTTTATGGCACGTGGTTAATGTTCTCTTTGGCCCGTAGTGCAAAGATGAACTGTTGATTGGTATGATTATGACCAAAGGCTGAATCTGGTATAATCATGACCGTTGGTGTTATATTGAATGTCTTTGGCCCGTAGTGCAAAGATGAACTGTTGATTGGTATGATTATGACCAAAGGCTGAATCTGGTATAATCATGACCGTTGGTGTTATATTGAATGTCTTTGGCCCGTAGTGCAAAGATGAACTGTTGATCTGCATAATTATGACCAGGAACTGTGAAGTTGTATTATTTTGACTAATGGTATTTCAGATGATAAAAGTTGATGATATTTTTACTAAAAAGAGAAGCGAGTGGACATTATAGTCCGCATTATTCTTCTAATAGATTGCTATTATTGATCTGAACGTTGTTTAAGAATTTAACTACAGTTTTTGATATAAACCTTGTAGTCTATTGTATTCTATCAAGAACTCAACTGTTGAAGGCTAATGATAATTTATTCGTCATTATCTTAGTCATGATATTTCTTACTGGGCTATTTGAGCTCACCCTTTCTTTTGTTCCATTGTTTTTCAACAAGAGATGAAAACGTAACGGGGTCTAGCCGGGGGATGGAGTGAAAGTCCGAAGAATAGTTATCCTAGTCTTCACGTGTTGTAAAATAGTGTGGCAATAATAGTGAAGACTTAGTTGTGTATTATTATACACTGTATTGTTGTACGTTGTGCTTTGTTGTAATAATTTTGTTGTAGTCTTTTGACGACTCAAGTTTGGGCTGTGTGGGCCTAAATTTGGGGGCGTCACAGTTGGTATCAGAGCTTAGGGATATGGTCTTTAATGGAGATCTGGGGTTAGAATTAGGAGGGGAGAGACGAATAGAATCGGTCACTGGTGTGTCCCACCTAAATTAGATTTTATTATCTAATGAGTTGATTTGAATATAGGGACATGAAGTGATGAGTCAGTTTGTTTGAACTAACAATTATTTTGTGACCACAGTTAAGTATGGCATCTGGAAATCAGGAGGTTAACTATGGAATGACCGAAACAAATGTAGCTGCAAAACAAGAGGCGACGAATAATCTTCTTACAAACTCAGAGTTGAATCATTTGCCTAAGGCAAAAATTATGCGTGTTCTATCCAGTATGGATAAAGGTGAAAGCTCTTCTACAGTCGTTCCAGATCCGTTCTTAGAAGCAATTAAGGGAAATAATGAACTTGCAGAAATTATTTCCTTTAATCTACTCACTAATTGGGAGAGTCATATCACCTGGTTATGCTCTATAACAAAGGACCAGAATATATGGACGTTTCATATAAGTCTTTGGGATTTATGGTGTTCCAGTTATGATTTTCAAGATTATTTAAAAATGATGTTTCTATACTTTTGGGCGCTACAATTTAGAGGAATTCAGGTAAAGTTAGTCACTATCGTGGAAACTGCAGTCTATCGAAAATACTATTCTTATAGAAATCATTGGTACGTTACTACTGATGAAGTTGAGGAATCCGAGAAACAGTTCGTTAGAGAATTATTTAGTGGTATTCCCATGGTTGAAATACGTGAAGATCCGAATGAAGTACTCGGGATTCGATTTGACGATAACAGTCAAGAAACCGAATGAGGTGATAACCGGTAAGCTATTCATAAATTCACGTGAAATCTACGCTCTGTTAGATACCTGCTCTATCCACTCTTTTATCTCACCTATATGTACTCAACGTTTAAATTTGACTATTGAAAACTTAAATCTTGTCTTATCAGTTGAAACCTCATTGGGAGAAATACCTATTACATTTACTATCTATAAATCTTGCCTAGTTCAAATCAACAACCTCACATTACCTGTTGACCTTATTTCTTTGGAGATGCATGAATTTGATGTGATTTTAGGAATTGATTGGTTGACTACCCATCATGCTAAAATTGATTGTTTTCATAAGATTATTAGTTTTCATATTCCTAATCAACCTGTCATGCAAATTCAAGCAACTAAACCATTGAAATCTATAACTATTATTTCTAGCCATAAAGTCATTCGTTTATCGAAAAACGGATGTCAAACCTTTTTAGCCTATGTCATTGATTTGAACAAAAATACGTCAAACTTGAATGATATTCCTATTGTTAATGAGTTCCTGACGTTTTTCCTGAGGAATTTCCTGGCTTATCCCCAAACCGAGAAATTGAATTCTGTATCGATCTTAAACCCGATACTAAGCCCTTTTCCAAAGCCTAACACCAAATGGCTCCCATAGAATGCCAAGAGATGAAAGTTTGATTATTAGATATCGGTATCATTCGAGCGAGGAATACGAGAAGAGTTTTCAAGAACTCAAGAGGAGACTTGTTTCAGCTCCTGTTCTGACCATTCCATCAGGATCAGGAAAATTCGTCATATATAGCGATGCTTCAGGCAAAGGTCTAGGTTGTGTCCTTATGCAACATGGAAAGGTTATAGCTTATGCCTCTCGACAACTCAAAGATTATGAGAAAAATTATCCTACTCATGATCTAGAGTTGGCAGCAGTCGTTTTCGCGTTGAAGATCTGGAGACACTACTTGTACGGAGAAAAAGTGGATATCTATACGGATCATAAAAGTCTCAAGTATTTCTTCACCCAGAAGGAACTCAACATGCGACAACGACGTTGGCTTGAGCTGTTGAAGGATTACGACCACACAATCCAGTATCACCTGGGAAAGGCGAACGTTGTAGCTGACACTTTGAGCAGAAAATCTTATGCAAGTACAAGTGCACTGCTGACAACACAAAAGCGTATTTTGTACGACTTGCAAAAGATGGAGATAGAGCTAAAGACACCAGGGACCCACTCGAAGATTGCTCACGTGCGAGTAGAACCGGCTTTAATCGATAAAATTAAAGCTGCTCAAGCTACCGATCCGGAACTGATAAACATGATAAAAAAAGTACAAGAATGTACCATTCCCGAAGCAAGAATCGACGAGAAAGGAATACTTCGAGTCAACTCTCGACTCTGTGTTCCTAACGATCCTGAATTAAAGCATAAAATCATGATGGAGGCACACAACACGCCGTTTGCAATCCACCCAGGAGGTACCAAGATGTATCGAGATCTTCGACATACATTTTGGTGGAACAATATGAAAAGGGAGATTGCAGAGTTTATCTCAAGGTGCCTAACTTGTCAACGTGTCAAGGCAGAGCATCAAGTACCTAAGGGTCCATTACAACCACTTGAGTTCCCGAATGGAAGTGGGAACACATCAATATGGACTTCGTAACGTGTCTTCCCAAAGTTTCTCAAGGCTTAGATGCAATTTGGGTCATCGTAGATAGATTGACCAAATCCGCTCATTTCTTGCCTATACGAGAAAACTTTTCACTTGAACGTCTTGCCGGTATGTACATAAATGAGATTATGAGATTGCATGGCATGCCAGTTTCCATAGTTTCTGATCGAGATCCTAGATTCACTTCACGCTTTTGGATCAGTCTACAAAAAGCTATGGGCACTGAGCTACGATTCAGTTCTGCATACCATCCTCAAACGGACGGACAATCGGAAAGGACGATCCAAACCCTCGAAGATCTTTTGAGACTTTGCGTACTAGATTTCAAAGGAAGTTGGGATAAGTACTTGCCATTGGTGGAATTTTCCTACAACAACAGTTACCAAGCAAGTATAGGTATGGCTCCATTCGAGGCTTTATATGGACGCAAGTGTCGCTCTCCAATATGTTGGAATGAGGTAGGAGAAGCAAAACTGTTGGGACCCGAGTTGGTACGCTTGACGACCGAAAAGATCCAAATGATCCGACAACGAATACAGACAGCACAAGAACGACAAAAGAGTTATGCCGATCTTCATCGGAGAGATGAGAGATTCAACGTCGGAGATCATGTATTCTTACGTGTTTCTCCATGGAAAGGAGTTACGAGATTCGGAAAGAGAGGAAAGCTCAACCCTCGATTTATTGGCCCATTTGAAATCCTCGATCGAGTAGAATCCGTAGCCTACAGACTAGCCCTACCACCAAGTATGTCTCGCATCCATAACGTTTTTCACATATCTATGTTACGTAAATATGTGAAGGACCCAAACCACGTCATTGAGTTAGAACCAGACGTTATAGCAGAAGATTTAATGTATGAGGAGGTACCTGTTAAGATCCTAGATAAGAAGGAGCAGATCTTACGCTCAAAGGTTATACCTCAAGTTAAGGTTTTATGGAGGAACCAAGATATTGAGGAAATGACCTGGGAGCTAGAATCTGAGATGAAGTCTAGGTATCCTTACCTCTTCGAAATGCCAGGTACGTCAATTTCGGGGACGAAATTTCATAAGGAGGGGAGGTTGTAAGACCCCGAATTTTATGAAATATAAAATTTAATTTTTCTTCATATATATTTTTCATGAAACAGTAAGTGGTTAAATTGACGAAATTGAAAGTTAAGGATGTTATGTGCAAATTTTATTTTGACGGACAATATTCGTTTTGTCGGGGAATATTTGTTTTGTCGGGGAATATTCGTGCCGTACGACGGCGCCGAAATAACTAATTATTGGTGGAGCCCACAACGGAATAATTGTCGGATATAGAAAACGACAGAAGTAACATTTTTAAATAAAAATAGTCAACGGTGTTAACTGTTAAAATACCGGTGATAAAAGAATAGTAGCATACGGTAATTTATGGTATTTTATTGTGGCACACGGTATTCTACAGTAGCACACGGTATTGCACAGTGTCTCATATTATTGACACCGTAACTGTTACGCATCATTTCATCAATAATTGTCACTGCATAATATTTTATATTATCAATTCAATTATTGTTGCTACACAGTATTTTGCATTATAGATTCAATAATTGTCATTACACTGTATTTCATATCATCGAGTCAATAATTGTTGGTGCACTGTAGTTTAAAATTATTGAATCTAATAATTGTCACAATAGCAAATATACTGTAATTTATATTATTAAATTAATAAAAATATGTAACGTGTTTCTTACATTATTATGGTAACATTATTTTATATGTTGGACTCACAGGAAGAATAAATAAATAAATAAAAAAATAAAAAAATTAATTTTACTATTTGAAATAGTAACGTGAATAGTGACGTGAATAGTAACGTGAATAGTGACGTGAATAGTAACGTGAATAGTAAGTGAATAGTAAGAAACATGTGGGACCCACTGTGGGGCCCACATGAAATGTGAGAAATGTGAGAATTGCTGAAGAGTTGGTGGAGGCTGCTGCGCAGCCTCTGCTGAAAATTTTTTATTTCACCTACCGTGCATAGTAACTTATTTTCTCCTATAAATAGTTTGCTCAGCTGAATAGAAAAATCACACCTAAAACATAAAATTTTTCTATAAGAATTTTATGAGTTTTCTCTGAGAATAGTAAGGTTATTTTGAGAGTTTGAAAGCCAAAAGGAGTGCAGGAATTTTTCAAGTAAGTGTTTTATTAAAGAGTAGTAATTTCATAAATTCCTATTTTTCACGGTATTCACAAATCTTCCTTTAGAAGACTCTTCTTTGAGAAGATTCATTTTTAAAAGCTTTCTTTGGAAGATTTATTTTGGAATATTATTTTAAAAACTATTTTAAAGTTGTTATATTATACTACAAAAATTATGTTAAATATATATAATTTTGATAGTTCATAATATACGAGTTATCATACACTTTGAAATTTATATGTGATAATTACTAATTATATTAAAAATATATAGGTTGATCAATCTCATTTAAATCAATATCCAGTCACGTGTTAAGGTAAGGGGTATCACTCTTTTCATCATCATAAATTGATATTATTTCCTTTCTTACTTGAAGGGATTATCATTCTTTGATTCTCGAAATTAATATCGTTTCTTTCTTGTGCCATTTACTTCCATGTATTAAATTGTGGGAATAACCTTACGGCGCGGTTTACCGCCTGTTGGTGAATAACCTTTTGTATTCATTCCTTATTAATCTTTGAGAATAACCTTACGGTGCGGATTATCGCCTGTTTGGTGAATAACTCTTCGTATTCAAATTGATGGGAATAACCTTACGGTGCGGATTATCGCCTGTTTGGTGAATAACTCTTCGTATTCAAATTGATGGGAATAACCTTACGGCGCGGATTATCGCCTGTTTGGTGAATAACTATTCGTATTCAAATTGATGGGAATAACCTTACGGTGCGGATTATCGCCTGTTGGTGAATAACCCTTTTTATTTGTCTCCTGTGAAAATAATTTGTCTACACGAATTATCACATGACACTTTTATTCCATATTCGTAAGTGATATCATTTTCCTTTATACTCATAAGGGATACCATATTTTTCATCTTCCATTATTCAAACTTACTATGATAAGGGATATTAATTCCCTTCACATTTTGTTAATCAAACCTGCTACGGTAAGGGATATTATTTTCTTTCATACACCTAAATCGAAACTTATTATGGAACTATTGCTTCTATAATTCCTGAAAATATTATATGTTCCATAATAGTTGAACTTCATTATTTCAACTGAACCTTCCTATTTTCTGAACCTTTCTGTTGAACTATAATCGTTATTCTGAACTGTGGATCTTGAATATCATTTTTAAATTTCACTCCACATCATGTTGGCAATTTGGACATTATTTGAATCTGCACAAAGTAAACTTCCGATACTTATTGCTTATCCTGTTCTTCTGTTCATCATTTGTATCACTGTTATTTGTATTAATCATCAAGAATCAAGCTGTTGTGAATATCTGTGGCCGGGGGCACAGATGTGATATAATTGTTGAACAGATGATAGGTTAAAGGCGATATACTAGGTTAAAGGCGATACATCTGTTCGGTGTCTTTTATGGCACGTGGTTAATGTTCTCTTTGGCCCGTAGTGCAAAGATGAACTGTTGATTGGTATGATTATGACCAAAGGCTGAATCTGGTATAATCATGACCGTTGGTGTTATATTGAATGTCTTTGGCCCGTAGTGCAAAGATGAACTGTTGATTGGTATGATTATGACCAAAGGCTGAATCTGGTATAATCATGACCGTTGGTGTTATATTGAATGTCTTTGGCCCGTAGTGCAAAGATGAACTGTTGATCTGCATAATTATGACCAGGAACTGTGAAGTTGTATTATTTTGACTAATGGTATTTCAGATGATAAAAGTTGATGATATTTTTACTAAAAAGAGAAGCGAGTGGACATTATAGTCTGCATTATTCTTCTAATAGATTGCTCATTCCGCTGCTATTATTGATCTGAACGTTGTTTAAGAATTTAACTACAGTTTTTGATATAAACCTTGTAGTCTATTGTATTCTATCAAGAACTCAACTGTTGAAGGCTAATGATAATTTATTCGTCATTATCTTAGTCATGATATTTCTTACTGGGCTATTTGAGCTCACCCTTTCTTTTGTTCCATTGTTTTTCAACAGGAGATGAAAACGTAACGGGGTCTAGCCGGGGGATGGAGTGAAAGTCCGAAGAATAGTTATCCTAGTCTTCACGTGTTGTAAAATAGTGTGGCAATAATAGTGAAGACTTAGTTGTGTATTATTATACACTGTATTGTTGTACGTTGTGCTTTGTTGTAATAATTTTGTTGTAGTCTTTTGACGACTCAAGTTTGGGCTGTGTGGGCCTAAATTTGGGGGCGTCACAGTTCAGTTATTTTAAATCGTTGAATTATTCGATTGTCATTCTTGTTCATTCATAATATATCTTCATCAAATATTTTAAACTTGTTGAGCAAAGTAGTTGCTCACTTTTGTTATATCATGAACTAATTGCAGCTAAACCATAAACTTCTGGGAAGGATAAAGGCAAAGGTAAAGCTAAGGTGTAGCTGATTTCATGCGTAGTTAGTTTATTTATGTCTAACTTATATAACACGAACCCTACTTGATATTTTGTAATTCGTCATGATTTTATTTTAAGGTTTAAGACCTTGGGATTGGTGAACCATGTATTAATAAATAACATATGTTTATTTTATTCCGCATTAGTTCTTATATATGTTGTCTAGAGGTAATTGGATGCTTATTATCATGAGCACTAAGTTCGAGATAATGGAACCCGAATTTGGGACGTCACAAGTTAGTATCAGAGCTGTAGGTTATAAACTTTAGGATGCGAAACCTAGGGTATAACCTTAAAATTAAACTCGTATAGAGTACACTAGGAATTGGGTTAAGGAGATCCATTGAGTCGAGTTAAGTTTAGAGATGGATTGTGGAGATTCATCGAGCCATTTTCGTGCATAATAAATTATCGTTTCATTTCATCAATGAATATATTTTATTATGATTCTGACGTATTGTCGTTTGTTGTTTCTTTGTTGTGGTTATAGGATGTTCGAGATTGGTGAGTCTAGCCAAGTTGTTGAGATTAAGGTTGTGGATAAATATATTGTCTATGTAAAGTCGACTGAGCCAGTTGCGCCAGTACTATCGAGGGAGTCTAAGTCAGATTCTGATGGAGAGCCTGTTGTAGGCCGAGTGATAAGGCTATATAACAATGATAAGAATAATGAGACAGATGAGGCTGAGAAAGCTGAGGAGGCTACAAAGGCTGGGGAGACCGAGGAGCTAGCTAATGTAGAGGAGTTCATTTCTGAGGCCATAGAGGATGTGGAGTATTACGCTTCGCCAAAGGAGCTACTGGCCGAGGATCATCAAATAGATTAGTTAGAAGATCAAAACATGGAGTTGGAGAACAGAGTCAGAGAGCTGGAGGAATAGAATTAGGTTCACCAGGAGATGGAGGAACAGTATAAGGATGTGGTGTATCAGCTAGCAAATGAGGTGAGGGAGCTAAAGAAGCATTTGCAGGGATATAAACACTCTGCACGGTAGATAGGACCATTAGTACATCAGATGGTGGCCCGTAATACAAAGTTAAGGCAAGAGCTGGAGTAGTTTGAGTTAAGTCAGGCAGAGTTGCAGGTGGAACATCAGGTCATGAAAGCCGAGTTTGATCTTGAAATTGCGGACAAGATCTGCATATCTAATGCATGGATGAGAGCTGTCAAGAGAGTGGATGAGCTGAAGGGAAAGGTCCGAGCTTGGACATCCAGGGTTGATTCCCTGGGCTTTGCATTGGATACAACCTTCAGTAGGATGAGGAGCCCGATTATGAGGTATCCCCGAGATAAGGACTTGAGTCGCCGCACCGTGACCCATAGCGTAGTTGACAGGATCGCCTGGTAGGAGCACGAGGATTCTATATATCGTGGGACGCACCGCCACTAGCTATGTTACTGTTTTTACTTTGTATATAGATGCAGTTAGTTCCCACTTTTATTTATAGTAGGGACGAGTATATATTATAAATTTCAGCACTTTTGTTTTGACTTGGGATAGTGTTAGACCCCGACTTTTGTTTTGTTATAGGGGTAGGATAGTTTAAATCCCCATTTTCTATTCTTTATGGGATAACTATCGATTGGTATGAGCATTTTTAGCAGTCTGCCACGGGTTGTTACTTGATGTTTTAAAACAGTGATATATGAATATTATGTTTATCTTATGTTTGAAAAGTGCATTCATAATTGTAAATATTAACATTAGTAAAATGTTGTATAAAATGTAAAACACAAAAATGATAATGTAAGGTTATTTTTTTAGCAAATAATATCTACGTGTAGACAAGCATGAAACCTAAGGGTAGAAGAATTAGTAAATAATTCAGAAGGTCAAGCTGACCCGATGCGGGCTTTTGCAAATATGTTGGCAGAAGTATTACAGAATAGACTAGCCACAGGAATAGAGAGGCCAGTAAGTCATCTAGCCAGTTTTAAAGATTTCAAATTGGTAGGACTGCCAGAATTTCATAGGACTACAGATCCGATAAAAGCCCAGACATGGGTAGAAGAGATGAAAAAATGTTTGAGATCGCACGGGTGGCTGAAGAACAAAAGACTTCATTTTTCACCTTTATGCTAAAAGGTGAAGCAAACTACTGGTGTAAGGCCAACAAAAATAGAGCTAAAGAAGGTGTGATAGCATGGGCTCGATTTAAGGAACTATTTTTCGATAATTATTTCCCAAAAAGTATGTAGACGATGATGGAAATGAAGTTTTTGGACTTGAAGCAAGGTAATATGTCTGTTACAGATTATGCTGCGAAATTCAATGAATTAACAAGGTTTGCTCCACACCAGGTGAACACTAAAGTGAGAAGGGCGAGAAGATTTGAACAAGGGTTGAAGCCCTGGGGGTATAATAAAGTAGCAGTCCTATAAATCACTATTTTTTCAACTCTTCTAGAAAAGGTGATCATTGCCGAAAGGGGAAGCAAAGCTTTATCAAAGTACCAACAGGATCAGAAGTGTAAGAAGATTCAAGAATGACACCAAGAAGGAAGCAATGGGGGAAGTAATTCGAACAAGAGGAAATGGAATGATAGCCAATCGTAAGGAGGAAATAAGTCTGGAGGAGAGACAAAAAAAGCAAATAAATGTGAGACTTGTGGTAAGAATCACACGGGAGAATGTAGTAAGGGCAAGGGAGTCTATTTTAATTGTGGACAACTAGGGAACTTTTCTCCGTAATGCCCAAAAAGAAGAGTGGAGGATGTTTCTACTGTGGTGCGTCGAATCATATGAAAAGGACTGTCCAAAAAGGAAGGAAGAGGCAGGAAATGCAAACAAGGGAAGCAATAACAAGCTGACAATCGAAGGGTTATCACCGTAAAATTGACCAGTTGCACGTACTTTTAACATGACCATTCAGGACACAATGGACTCAAAAGATGTGGTGTCAGGTATTCTTCTGATCAATCACACAAATGCACACGTATTATTTGATTCAGGCGCTACCTGTTCTTTTATCTCAGAAGAATTTGCTAAGAGGTTAAATTTACCCCTTGTAAAATTTGAGAATCCTTTGAATGTGGAAATGGCTAACAAGGAAGTTATCCCCGTAGAATACATTCATAGGAATTGCTGTGTTGAAATAAGAGAATACAAACTGTGTGAAATTTGATCCCGATTCGATTAGAAGAGTTTGACTTAATCCTTGAAATTGACTGGTTGTATAATCACAGAGTGGTGATTGACTGACAAAGGAAAAGTATAAATCTGAAGACTACAAATAAGTCGAATGTGGTATTTTATGAGAGTAAATCACTATGACAATCTTGTTGTTAGACGATAATGCAAGCAAAGAGATTGCTAAGGAAGGGTTGCATATGTTATCTAGCTTACGTGGTTGATACTCAGAGAGTATGGGGTGACGTATGACAGATACTTGTGGTAAGAGAATCTTAGATGTTTTCCCAGATGAGTTGTCGGGTTTACCATCGGATAAAGAGGTGGAACTCGTAATTAACTTAGTACTGGGGACAACATCAATATCGAAAGTACCGTACAGGATGGCTCCGATAAAAATGAATGAATTGACGATATAATTACTGGAATTGTTGGAGAAGGGGTATATTCGACAGAGCGTGTCTCCATAGGGAGCGCGCCGGTGTTGTTTGTAAAGAAGAAATATGGATCATTAAGATTTTGGATCGACTACCGAGAGTTGAACAAAGTTACAATTAAGAACAAATATATGTTGCCCAGGATAGACGATCTGTTTGATCAACTAAAAGGAGTGAAGTACTTTTCAAAGATTGACTTGAGGACGGGGTATCACCAGCTGAAGGTGATAAAAGAGGACATACCGAAGACAACATTCAGGACTCGATACGGTCACTTTGAGTTTTTGGTGATGTCTTTTGGTCTGATGAATGCGCCAGCAACATTCATGGACATGATGAATAAAGTGTTCAAGTAGTACTTAGACAAATTTGTTGTTGTATTTAGGGGTGCACATAAAACCGATTAAAATCGAAAAATCGACCGGACCGAACCAAACCGTTATTATTTCAAACCGAAAAATATAAAACCGAAAAACCGAACACTATAAAACTAAAAAAACCGAAACTAGTTCGGCCGGTTTGGTTTGGCTTCTCAAAAAACCGAAACCGACCAAACCGACCGAACAATTTAAAATTATAATATAATTTATATACTTTTCTAATAAATATTTATTTTATATAATTATATATTTATTATATGTTTTTATTGTGACGAATTTACAAAACTTCTATCCTAGTGAGTGAGTTAGGTGATTTTTGTTTTTCGGATTTAGAGAACTTCTATTATAATTAGTAGTTATTGAGTTAGTGATTTATTAATTATTATGAAAAATTGGCAATATAATAAATATCAAATTATCAATTACGAAACCGAATAACCGAATAAACCGACCGATTTAACCGAAACCGAATAAACCGATAACCGATTACGATGTAAAAATTTGGGCGGTTCTGATTTTTAATTTTTTATAACCGACTTAAATGGTTTGGTTATTTTTTTCCCCAAAAAACCGACCAAACCGACCGTGTGCACCCCTAGTTGTATTCATTGATGACATATTGGTTTACTCAAAGATGGAGGAAGAGCACGCCGAGTATCTGAGAGTAGTACTAAAAACTTTAAGAAGGGAGAATCAAACTAACAGATTAAAATAAAAAAATGGTCAGTTAAATAATTGATTCCTTGAAAATACTTATGGTCTATCATGTTGCCAAGCATTACAAACATGGTGACTGTTAATACCTACTAAATATTTGTCAAAAACTTCATCCGGACTACAGCCCACCCTAGCCCAAGTGTGGCTACGCCATTGGTTGCAAGGATCCAAAAACAATCTCCAAGCTAAGTTGAAAACAACAAAGAATATGATCAGTCAAACTGAGCTTAAAGTCGTTGAGTAGAGAGACAAGTACCACCTTGTAAAGGTTACTTCTGATGAGATTGTCCTCAATCACTAAAAGGGTATGAATGAATTGGCCGAAATGCGAAGACCGTGTCAATTGTCAAAGAGTTTGCTAACATTTATATTTTCCAAAGACGGCGCTAATCTGATTCGTCTCAGATAAAATTTCGCTAGTTAGAATGTCGCCAGAGTCATTAGAACGCCTCTGAATCGCCATTCTATGTACCTACAAAACAAATGAAAATATGGTCTAAAGGGACTGGTGTTCGAAAAAGAAACTTCAAGACCTAAGTCAGTCACTATCTTGATAATTACTTTTGGTGTAAACGATTTATGAAGCTCTGTCCCAATTATGATATTCCTAATAACTCTAAAAGCTTACCAACATTTACACAACAGATAATCATGATGAAAGCTTATAAATTGTGCAGATAGGTCAAAACAATAATAATACAAAATCTTTTCATCTTAATCCACGTGTACGAATTGACTCCCTCTCTCTTAAGCCACTTTCTCTCAATTCCTTACGATGTGCAACTATTTCTCTCACGTCTTCCCTTATTCTCATCTTTTTACCAAAGTCTCTCTCCAATTGCTCTCAGATCATTCCTTTCTTCATGTTTATCTCTTTTTCTTCGCCAAAAGTATATGGAGGTTCCAATGTTATGTACCGATATTTTTAATTTCTTTGAAGGTTGGATATTTTTTTCTTACCAAACTTTTTGATTTCATATGCGCTTTAAAGAATTTCGCTGAAAATAGAAGACAAAAAAGTAAGTAGTACAATTCTTTGACTGTTCCGCTGAAACACAAAACTGATGTTTCGTTACTCTCACTCAATTATCACTTAAGATTTTAATGGAGCTCATAAGGCAATAATGTAATATTCATCGAATCATGTTCTCAAAATGATCAATTTCTTTGACATAATCAATTTCTTTATATTTGCTCACTTAGTTAATGATTAGCGTTGAGATATCACGTGATAGTAAAATTCTACAGTGAAAATTTTGAGGACATATATACTCTAATATGCCATAGATCTAAGAAGTTAACTTTTTGGGTCAATGTGTGATTTCAGATGAGCATATATAGGCCAAATATTCTCAACAACTAGTATTAGAGTCATGACTATAAACTTAGGTTATGAATATGATATTAAACTGTGCATGATGAACAAAAAATAATTTATTAAGCAAGTGGTGGATTCTTCTTGCATAGGTTCTTGGTTGGCTCTTGACAATGAGTTATGGATACTTGGTGGATTACTTACTCTTTGAGCAAGTGATGGATTCTTCTCGGGGAGGTTCTCTTAGTAGATCAAACAAGAGATATTGAGTGATAAACTCATTATATTATAGACTTGATGGGCGTGACAAAGGCTCTTGGTAGATCAAATAAGAGATAATGACTCATCAACTATAAAAAATGACGAGCTAATATTCAAAAGAGTATGGTTAAAGTTCAAGGAGAGTTTGGTGTCAATATGGATAGAGAGAGATCACGCTTTAAGGAGGAGATTCGTTGAGGTACTATATGATAGTAAAGTCTCATAACAAAATATAAGAAGAAAATTGAGAACATATATACTCTAATAAACTATAGACCTAATATATTAATTTTTTAGATTAAGATATAATTTCAAATTGTCGAATATTCCCAGTGTTAGGGAGTGATTTATTGGGCCCAGTCCTTCTGTTTTGGGCCCCGAAATTATCTTTCATGAGGATTGGGCTAGGTGGGTCAAGGGGTGATTGGGTCAGGGGATAGCCCATCCCTCCCATTCAAGGAGGGCTAATGGGACGTTTGGTGCAGTTTAGCTTACTTCAACAGGTTGGGTCAGAGAGTAGCCCATACTAGTATGGGCTAACTGGGACAGGTGGAGAAAAAACGTCTTGTCTTCACTCATGAAGGGACGATGGGACGTTCGTGGGTGCATGGACGAATATATGCAAGAAAGTTCCCAGACTGAAAGGTAAGGTTTTCCTAAGAAACATTGAGCTATCAAATATCTAACGTATTCCAGCGTACATTTTAAGGTTCTCTATTGTGACGTTAATCGCCTGAACTTACTCTCACACCGGAGCATCCCCGGATAGCCCAAGCTGTGACTGTTCTATGGAGTGATAACGATTTGTTACGTGTGTAGGTATCTTACTGGCGGGTGATTACAGCAAGACCGAGAATTTGATGTCAACATTGGCGCTAGAAGGAAGGCCTGGTGTTTGATACTTACGTCACCCGGTTGTTTTTGAAAGAAGACCGTTCCCATGACGGAGAAAGGAAGCTCGAATGAAGGGTATCAGGGATCTTCATTCGATCCCCGTGAGGAGGGCAGCAGAGCCTCGAGGAAGCGACAGGCGGGGGAAAAACAGTCAGGACAGACGCGGGGACACGCCCAATCTGAACCCGTCATGAGGCGTTTGTTTACACCCCCTTGGTGTTGGGATATGAGTCATGCAAAAAGAGGACAGAAGAGGAGATAGCCCCATCGAGAAAGGTCTCACAACGAGAGCATGTTGAAAGAGAAAGGCAGTACCGCATCAAAAAGGCTAAGTTAGAGTTGGAAACTTTACGACGCAAAC
This sequence comes from Hedera helix, assembly GCA_947179155.2. Classification (NCBI taxonomy): domain Eukaryota; kingdom Viridiplantae; phylum Streptophyta; class Magnoliopsida; order Apiales; family Araliaceae; genus Hedera; species Hedera helix. The sequence goes on from OX359270.1 coordinate 21,320,174, forward strand.
ATCAGGATTGGCAGAACCACTTGTTGGATTTACAAGAAGAGGGTCCACCCACAACTATTGACAGCAAGGAGCGAGCCGACACCCCACAGAGCCAGCCTAAGTCGGGACCAGGACGGATAAGACGACATAGATGGGAGGATAAGACGTCAGTCCCTGAGCCATGACCGGGACGGTCGGGATGGTACAAGGGGAACACACCTAGCTCAGGGTCACTTGAGCCATAATCGGGATGGTCGGGATGGTACAAGGGGAACACACCCAGCTCAGGGTCACATGAGCCATGACCGGGACGGTCGGGACGGTATAAGGGGAACACACCCAGCTCAGGGTCACATGAGCCATGACCGGGATGGTCACAACGGTATAAGGGGAACGCACCCAGCTCAGGGTCACATGAGCCATGACTAGGACGGTCGGGACGTTATAAGGGGAACGCACTCAGCTCAAGGTCATATGAGCCATGACCGGGACGGTCGCGATGGTATAAGGGGAACACACTCAGCTCAGGGTCATATGAGCCATGACCGAGACGGTCGCGACGGTATAAAGGGCTCACACCAACCTCAGAAAGGCAGGGGACGCCTCGACAATATCGATCGGGATAGATCGAAAGCAGTAACACATCCCGTTTCTACCAGTCCAAGCTCTCGGGAAAGGGCGAGGACCCCAGGTTATGGGACCGAACAGAGAGGCCCCGTGGCGGAACCTAGTCCGTAAGATCAGCGAATGGTCCCTTATGTGCCCATTGTCGACCCGGTCATGGAAAGGATTTCAGAGTTAGAAAGAAGACTAGCAGTGGCAGAAGCAAGACCGACGACTGGCTCCGAGCCCGAGTCATCTAGGCCCATGTCCTTAGACCTAAAATCTCCCTTCTCGGCAGCTATTGATTAGGAAAAGGCCGACCCCAAGAAGAAACTGCCGCCCCTCAAAATGTACGATGGCTCGGGAGACCCGTACGACCATACAAGCTCATATGAGAGGATAATGAGATATTACAACCATACCAAGGCAGGGATGTGTCAGATCTTCGTAACAACACTAAAGAAGGGGGCTAAGCGATGGATGATGTCATTGCCACCCAATTGTATCCAATCGTGGGCCGAATTGAGTGTTCGGTTCCATGAACAGTTTGGAAGTAATAAGAGAAGAGGCAAGGTAACGGCTTCCCTTATGCAGGTCAAGCAGAAATCAGAAGAGTCGCTGGGCCAATATGTACAGAGGTTCCGGGATACAGTGGGAACCATTACCGACCTCAATATGATACAAGCGCTGGGGTTCTTCACTACAGGGATTGATGTTACTCGGAACAGAAAGATGATGAAAGATATAATGTTCAATCCTCCCAAAGATCTCTTAGATGCATATGACCGAGCAGAAAAGTTTATAGCAGTGGATGAAGCAATGGATAGTTTGATACCTAGGGGCAGGAGTACGGAAAACAAATCCCATGGCGAGAATAAAGGTGGAGACAACCGATCGAATGCTTTTAACCGAACAAAGCCCAGGGGTGGGCAGCCAAGTTTGGGTAGGCCCCCTATTAGAGAACAGAGCTTACACGTCCCAAAACGCTGACTGCGTCAAGGTTTTGGAGGCCATAAAAAATGAAGAGGGGTCGAGGCCTGAGCCTTCGGGGTATAGGCCGAATAGGTCTGGTTCGTATTGTCTATATCACTGTCGAATGGGACACACCACGGAAGCATGTACTGGGTTAATAAACCTGATTGAGTCTAGAGTCTAGAGGGGTGAATTGAAATAATTCGTGCTTGGCCAAGGGGCAAGGACAGATAATGCTCAGTCTGAGGTGGAGAAAGGGGCTGAACCGGGAAACCTCCTTCAGAGGGTTGTTGACGTTATAATAGATGGGTCTACTCCAGGGCGCATGGGCATAAGGCGTAGATCTTCTGGTTCTGTCTCAACGTTGACAGGTCTTCCCCGAGTAGTTACTCGGCCCTTTCCCAAAATGGTGATCTCCTTTTCAAATGAGGACTACCCGACCAAGGCCGTCGAACCACATGAGGGGGCTTTGGTTATAACGACTCAGGTCGGACCGGTAGACATGAAAAGAATAATGATTGACAATGGGTCGTCGGTGGATGTATTGTACAGCAATGCCTATCAGATGATGGATCTTCAAGGTATTAGGTTGGAAGTGGGGACGAAGTCACCTTTGTACGGGTTCGGTAATGAGGCAGTACCGGTGATCGGGACTTTGGAACTTCCTATGGTGTTCGGCACAACCCCTAAACAGGTGACGTTGCAGGTAAAAAAATTTGTGGTTCAAGTTGATTCAGCCTACAATGTGATCTTAGGGCAGACCACGTTGATGGCTTTAAATGTTGTTACTTCTATTCCTCACTTCAAGATCAAGTTCCCTACTTCGGAGGGTGTGGGCGAGGTAAAAAGGGACATTGACATTGGTCGAATGTGCTACCGTCATGCGGTGACGGCATCGTTTGTAGGGGTCAGCGACAAAAGTGCACCATGACAGTCGATATGGAGCCATACGCGGAGGGAGATACTGAACCCTTAGCATCTCCTGCCGAGGCTACCGAGGAACTGGAATTGATACCTGGCAACAAATCTAAGATAATGAATATAGGTGTCGAATTGCCCGCAGCAATTAAGGCCCAGTTAGTTCAGCTTCTGCAGGACTACGCTGACATTTTTACTTGGACCCCACGGGATATGCCTGGGATTGCTGAGGAGGTTGTCGTTCACAGATTGGCAGCTGACCCCGACAGGAAGCCGGTGCGCTAGAAACGGAGGATATTTGCACCCGAGCGGCAAAAGATTATCGACGATGAGCTCGGAAAACTTTTGGATGCCGGAGTAATTGAAGAAATTGAGTACCCAGAGTGGCTGGCTAATGTAGTGTTGGTCAGGAAGCAGAATGGGAAGTGGAGGCTTTGCATAGATTACACTGATTTGAACAAGGCATGTCCCAAAGACTTTTATCCACTCCCCCATATCGACCAATTAATTGACGCAACCTCGGGGAACTCGGTAATGAGTTTTTTGGATGCCTTCTCGAGCTATCATCAGATTCACATGGCGAAGGAAGATATTCCCAAAACGGCCTTTATTACCCATCGGGCCATCTATGCCTACAAAAGAATGACCTTTGGGTTAATAAATGTTGGGGCCACCTATCAAAAGATGATGAACACCATCTTCCGACGGCAAATTGGGAGGAACATAGAAATATACGTGGACGATATGATCGTCAAGAGCCCACGAACACAGGATCATCTCTGAGATCTGGAGGAATGTTTTGAGGAGGTCCGACGACACAATATGCGCCTCAACCCCGCTAAGTGCACCTTTGGTCTCGGCTCGAGAAAATTCTTGGGTTACCTGGTAAGTAAAAGGGGGATAGAAGCCAACCCATAAAAGATTAAGGTAATCCTAGACATGTGATCCCCGCAGAGCTTCAAAGATGTTCAGAGGCTTGCTGGTCGCATCGCGGCACTAAGAAGGTTTATTTTGAAGTCGACCGAAAGGTGTCTACCTTTCTTTGACACTTTGAAGGGACCAAAGAACAAAAAACTTTCCAATGGAATTCTAAGTGTGAAGACACCTTCCAAGGGATCAAAAAGTACTTGATGACGACCCCCTTACTACAAAGACCAGTGTCTAGGGAGCCTCTATACCTGTACTTATCTGTTGGCTCTTCGGCCATTGGAGCAGCCTTGGTAAGAGAGGAAAAGGGTATTCAGTGACCAGTTTACTATGTCAGTCATGTTTTAAGGGATGCAGAAACCAGGTATCTGAACTTGGAGAAATGTGCGTATGCTTTAGTGGTCGCCAGTCGGAAGCTCCGACATTATTTCCAAGGTCGGCTTATTGTCATTTACACAACACAACCCTTAAAGAAGGTCTTGGGTAAACCCGACGCTTCGGGCAGAATGATGACCTGGGCTGTCGAACTGAGCCAATACAACATAGAGTACCACCCTCGGACGTCCATCAAAGGTCAGGCATTGGTAGACTTTATAATTGAGTGTACTTTCTCAGAAAGTAAGGTTGCCCCACCTTTTGAGGTCGCCCTTGCAGCTGGGGGGCAACCCGAACTTGGCTTTTCTTGGATAATGTATGTCAACGGGTCGACCAATGCAGAGGCTAGCAGAGCAGGAGTCATCCTAACAAGTCCTGAAGGTTTTAAGGTGCAACAGGCCATACGGTTTAAATTCCGAGCTACTAATAATGAAGCAGAGTATGAAGCGGTATTAGCCAGGCTGCGGTTGGCCAAGAGTTTGGAAGTTCGACGTTTAATCATCTTCAGTGATTCCCAGTTGGTTGTGAAGCAGATTCAGGGCGAATATGAAGCTCAAGGAACGAGAATGACCAAGTATTTGGTCGAAGTGAAAATGGTGTTGTATAAGTTTGAGTCTTACGTTATCAATGGAATTGAAAGGGATGGCAACTCTACAGCCGATGCTTTGTCAAAATTGGCTACAATGCAGGTGGAAGATTTTGCGGGATCTGTATATCTAGAGGTCCTGGCCGAACCAAGCATCAATAGGAAGGAACTCCTGTGCATCGAAAGGTTGAATTGCTGGATAACGTCGTACCTTGACTATTTGGCCGACGGGAAGCTTCCGACAGATAAGGTTATGGCAAAGAGAATTAAATATCGGAGCTCGTACTTCTGCTTGATCGACAGAGAGTTGTACAAGAGGTCGTACTCATCCCCATTGCTGAAATGTTTGATTCCCTCAGGCATTGTACGCACTCAAAAAAGTTCACGAGGGTATCTGCGGAGATCACATGGGTGCCAAGTCGTTGGCATACAAGCTGGTTCGGCAGGGGTATTATTGGTCGACTATGTTCCAGGAAGCTAAGGGGTATGTTCAGAAGTGCCTCAAATGTCAGATCAATAGCTCGGTTCCACGTCAACCTCCGGAAGAATCGTCATCGATACTGTCCCCTATCTCATTTGCTATATGGGGCATTGACCTATTGGGACCACTACCCAAGGCCAAGGGACAGCTCCAGTATGTAATAGTGGCTATCGACTACATGACAAAGTGGGATGAGGCAAAACCCCTTCACCATATCACTGAAGAAAACTGTGTAAAATTCATGAGGGACTCAGTGGTATATCGATTCGGCATTCCTATGGTACTCGTTTCAGACAATGGAACTCAGTTCGTGGGTAAGAGGTTTGAAGAGTTCTTGGCCAATCTGGGAATTCAGCATCGAAAGACTTCAGTGGCACATCCCCAGTCCAATGGTCAGGTTGAAGTCACTAACCGAACCCTCCTTAACGGGGTTAAGAGGCGGCTGGATGAGGCTAAAGGGAGATGGCCCGAGGAGTTACAAAGTGTCCTATGGGCTTACCGGACCACTCCTCGAACGACGACGGGAGATTCACCTTTCAGATTGGCGTATGGGATGGATGCCTTGATCCCGGTTGAGATCGGGTCTTCCTCGTTTCGTGTATCTAATTTCAGGGAATTGTACAACGATGAGGAACTTCGACTTAACCTCGACCTGCTAGGAGAAGCTCGTGATGCGGCGGTGCTGAGGTTGACCATTTACCAACAAAGAACTACCAAGTACTATAACAAAAAGGTTCGGGTCAAGAGGTTTGAGGTAGGAGACTTGATGCTTAGGGAGGCCGAGGCCTCGACACCTCACAACACTGGGAAATTGATGCCTAATTGGGAAGGCCCTTACGAAGTCATTGAAGTGCTCAAAGAGGGGACTTTTCGACTTAAAGACATGGAAAGGATTGAGTTAAAAAATACATGGCATGCTAGTCGTCTGAAAAAATACTATCAGTAGTAAGGCGCCTCCTCCTTAGTGGGTTGTACATTGCAGTTGTAAAAACTACTCAATTGTAACAGTATTATCAAACTTCAATAAAGTAGGAAGATGTATTTTGTTGATTGTCTGCCTTAGTCGGCTACACTCGAGATTTCATGCATAATTGATATTGCTATTTCACTAACATGATCTGTTTGAAATTACATGAGTGTATCCTATTTGCAAGGCATATACAGGAAAATATGGTTTACAAGTCAATCAAGGGTGTGGGGGTTCAATTGGAGGGTTGACGCCCATTCCCTGCTCGGGTTCATTGGCAACATCATCCTCGAGCCAGAGCAAGTCTTCATCGGAGAAGCCAACGGACCTGGGGTCCTTACCGGCCGCTTGGACTTTCAAAAGGGCAGCTCGGTAACCCTTGCCGAACTTCGAGACTATTTCTTCAATCAACGTCGTTGAGGCCCTATACTCAGCAATGATCTGCCTTGAGTTCGCGACCGTTAATTTTTGTACTTTCTCTGAGCTCATCATAAGCCTTTTTTAGGGCGGTGGCGTATTTCTGGAGCTTGGCGTGCTCGGCGTAACCCTTTCTGTTGACTTCCTTCAATTGGGCATATTGATTGTTCAGCTCTTGTATTTGGGTAACCAATTGATCATGTTGTTGGGCCAGGCGGACAACTTCTATTCGATGATGTTCTTCTGTAGAACCCTACAAGGCCTGGTCTGAGAGAACTGTTGTTTCCAAGGTTTCTATTTGATGCTGAGCCTCCAATAATTGCTGACGAAGGTCTTCATTTTGCTCGAAAAGCTCTGCCTGTTGTAGCAGCTTTTGGTGGACTACTCGGTTCTCTTCCGTAACCTGCAGAAGAGAAGCTTGGATGGCTACCTGTGACTCGCCCAGCTGTTGGATGCACGAAGCCTGCTCCTTGTTGCTCTCTTCGAAGTCTCGACATCGGATCCTCAGTTGTTGAGAATCTTCCAAACCTTTGGCCTGGACCTTTGCAGCGTCCACCAATTGCTAGTTGGTCTGGACAAGCCCCTGGTTCTTTGCCCGGAGTCTCTTTATCTCCATATCTTGATCATGGCTTTTACGGGCGACATCACGATGTTTTTGGGCTACCTCAGTCACTTGGTTGCCAAGGTTGTGAATCTCTCGCTTAGCCCTCGAATACTTCTTCTCCAGCTCCTCAGCCCTCTGATATGAGCTCGGTCCCGAGCCCTCCCTACTCAGAAGTCTGCTAAACAAGGCCAAAAACTGCATAAAAAACAAAAGTTAACTTACGGAAAGGCGACAGACACCCAAATGAAAAGTCAAGCATGATAGGAATTCTTACCCGACCCTGTTGGACCATGGAGCCGAGAAGAAGATCATGCGTGTAGAGTTTGTCGAGTCTCGCATCATCTTGGGGAAAGTTGAAAACTTCAAAGTATTGCATGAGGAGCTCGGCACTGTCACTGGTCGGCTAGAAGGAGACTTCGAGGAATAGCCGCTGAAGTTCCTGATCGGAGAACGGGTTGAGCCTTGTGTTGGATGGACCGGGGTTGGCCGAAGCGGTCGTTCCAGTTTGTAGACTTGGGGGATCGGAATGGCCCATAGAGGTCCTGGGAGCCTCAGTCGGTTGAAGGTCGGCCACTCCCGTTGCGACTCCTCCAATTTGGGGCAGGGAGGGGGCATAACGGCTGGTCTCTGCTTGTCCCGATTGCCCGGGCTGAACAGAATCCTTCGAGGCTGAAACCGGAGGTATGGTACGAGACTTTACAAGCCTCCTACGTTTTTGCATCGCAATATTCAGCTTGTCGGCCTTATTCAACCGGGAGACATCTCTTTTGGGAACCGAAGTGCCCCCAAGGGGTGATTGTTGTCGTGCCTCAGTTAAGGCTGGAACCACCTTGGGCACATGTTGGCGTACCTCAGTTGAAGCGGGGGCCCCTTCGGGAATTTTCCCTCCCTGGAGAGTGCGGATAACCATAGCAGTTTGGGCGGGTTTCTTGGCATGTTTCTGCATACGGTGAACTTTATGAGGGGTGCTGGGTTTGGGGTCGGCTTGGGGGGCCCAGACTATTTGGATTGGTTGAACCAAAAAGCGGTGGTTCGGTGTTACGGTTCGGAGACACGTCCACATTGAATTCCTCGGTGAACAGAGGAGGGCTTGATTTAGGAGGAGAACTAATCCGACCTTCAGGTTTGGTCATCACTATTGGGGAAAAAACAAGAAATACTAAGGCAAGGCATTTTGGGATATAAACACAAGCACAATAGAACTCTTACATGAGTAAGGGGACTTACATCCGTATCGAAATAGCTAGTCCTCATCGGATAGGACGCTTATGTCCCATGGCTCTGACGGTAATTTCCTCATGAAGACATGGAACTCCCGCTGCCGGTCAGCCTCCATCCGTTCATACCCCAGGTTAATCTTCTGAGGCTCATTCCAACTCTGCAGTTAGTCAACCTCCGTGCTATAGATGTAGAACCACTTCGAATGCCACCACTTATTGGTGGAAGGGGGTTATGCTAAGCTTCGGCGCCCGGAGATCTTGCTCAAATAGCGAAACCCGGGGATATGGGTCTTATTCAGAGTATACATGGAGAAGAAAAAGTCAATGGATGGTTCAATTCTGACCTCTTTACAGAAGGCAATGAAACAGACGATATGGATGTAGGAGTTAGGGAGAAGTTGGGATAGGGCTATGCCGGTAAAAGTGAAGAAGGAGATGATAAAGTCGTGTAGGGGAAAGCAAAGCCCGTATCGTAGAGCCTGGATATGGATGGCAGTGTACTTCATATCCACCCGATGATACATTTTATCACATTCTCCGGGGGCCCTGAGTTCATATTAAAGGGGGATTCGGAATTCGTTCCGGATTGCTTCTAGGTCGTTTCCTTGATGGTCGACTCAGTATTGGCGTGGTCATATGCCTTGGTAGAGCCATATCGGAGGCGGATGGATTCCTCCTCTTTTTCAGCCTCGGTAAGAACAGGGGTTTTTGGATCCTCGGTGATGGGACTATCGATGGGGCTACTGAAGAAAGGGGGAGAATCGGGTTTTTGAGCCATGGTTATGGATCAGAATGAACTGATCGGAGAAGCTGAGGAAAGTTCCTGTCGGAGTTGCCTGATACAGAGTAGGTACGTCGAGTTGAGAAGTGAAAAGACTATGGTATCAAGAAAACCGGAGGACAAATGGGCGATGTTTCCACTGATAATGGCGATAAGTGGTACGTAAAACGAGGACGACTGCATTTAATGGAAAGGGGCGTGATAGGAAAAGCTGACGAGGGGCGTGGTGGTAGTTTGACTTTGGAGGGGCGCTTACTTTTCGCGCCCACCTTTGGGGAGCCGGAATACTCTCATATTTGGATCGTCCTCTAAAAAATAGGAGAGTGGGGGGCAATGTTGGGGTGTGATTTATTAGGCCCAGCCCTTATGTTTTGGGCTCCAAAATTATCTTCCATGAGGATTGGGCCAGGTGGGTCAGGGGGTGATTGGGTCAGGGGACAGCCCATCCCTCCCATTCAAGGAGGGCTGATGGGACGTTTGGTGCAGTTTAGCTTACTTCAACAGGTTGGGTCAAAGAGTAGCCCATACTAGTATGGGCTAACTGGGACAGGTGGAGAAAAAACGTCTTGTCTTCACTCATGAGGGGGCGATGGGATGTTCGTGGGTGCATGGACGAATATATGCAAGCAAGTTCCCAGACTGAAAGGTAAGGTTTTCCTAAGAAACATTGAGCTATCAAATATCTAACGTATTCCAGCATACATTTTAAGGTTCTCCATTGTGACGTTAATCGCCTGAACTTACTCTCACACCGGAGCATCCCCGGACAGCCCAAGTTGTGACTGTTCTGTGGGGTGATAACGGTTTGTTACGTGTGCAGGTATTTTGCTGGCGGGTGATTACAGCGAGAGCGAGAATTTGACGTCAACACCCAGCAATTAGTAGTTCAATTCTTGGATATTTTTACGATATCTTGGTCAGTGTCCTTATTTGTCAGTGATTTCCCTTTAATTTATATTGAATTCTTATCTTCTTTTTTCCTTTTTATTCGTGATTACATATGGTTTCCATATATTTGAACGAATTATTGAAGTGACTTTTATTTTCCCATATCTAATTATTAAGGATTTGTAATTTGCATACAAATGTAATTTTTAATCATAGTTTTTGTAAGTTTGTAACAAGGTATAAATGACTTTTAGTTTACCAAATTCATCGAAATCAATTAAAAAATTTACTTAGCCTATAATTTTGACTATTTACGTGTATTGTTGAATTTGCATGTTAATATTTAAAATAATCATTTTTTCAATCGACACATATAATTATTGTTGATTATTTAACTATTTCATCACTATCTTTTTGATGTGTCATTTAGAGTGTTAGTTTGGCTCTTATTATTTTGTCAAAATTCTCATGTTATTATTGTAATTATATTTTCACTAAAAATATATGTTTCAATTCCATCACATTTGTTATCATGATCTTACTTTCATGTTTTTTCATTATAATATTTGTTACTATGAAAATAGGGAGGTTAAGAGCATACGTGGTACATGGATGTCGCACGCATCGGGAGTGCTAGTAATAAAGTCCTAACCCTTAATTGATTAGGATTTTTGGATTATGTTTATAATTCCTAACAATTATCCTCAATAATTATTTAATGATAAATATGATAATTATTTATAGAGATATTTATCTCATTATTATCTCTTAATTTTTGCTGTATTAAAAAATAAACATGAAAAAGAACGTACGTATATATACAAAACTTAGACAAGCCTATTGATATGCAATTGTACATGTAACAACTTATCTAAATGGGTAAATTAAATAAGCTAAAGTTAACAAATCTTTACAAAGTTTTTGTTTTTACCAAAAAATACTTTAAACTATAAACTCAAAAATGAAGTTAACTAATGTCTTTCAATGATTTTAAAAAAAAAATAGAATCTCTCTTTTGCGTTTATAGTGTAAAATAAATTTTTTTATATTTAATTAGTAAAAATAGAATTTTTTTGGAAGTAAGTTGGTTTTTAACGGCATTTTCCCTATCTAAATTTATAATCCACATCAATTTGGCAAAAATAAAAAATAAAAAATTGATAACCCACATCACATTCCAATTCAGTTATAATAAAACAAATCAGACAAGAAATTCCCAGCCCTTAGGTGCAACATGGTTTCAATAACCTACAAACTTGATAGATCAACCCGAAAAAGTTGTACTAAGAAACAAAGCATACGCCAATGATTAGGCCCAAACACATTAAATATTTGAAATACAAAACCAGTAGACAAGGAAAAATGCTTGAGAAATCTGTTGTGTTCCCATATTTTATATATAATAATAAAAGAGAACTAGAGAGAAAATCCGCTCTGAGGGGTGGAACACCTCCAATGATTCACTTTGAAGAGAATGAAGCCTCCATTGATAAAACCTCAACTTTATTTCATAAAAATAATCTGATTATCATTATAAGACATTTGATTACATATATATATATTACAAATAAAGACCCACTACAGTTTATTTTCTACTAATAAGGACATGCGTGTACTCTACCACTTAGAATATCACTAAAATACTACTTTATAAAATCTAGGACTATTTCAACTTTTAATTTAAACATATTACATAATTAGAAATAATAACAAAGTAGAAATCCTAATATTATTTAGGCACATAACAAAATCTCAATAAATAAGTTCGATATATATTTATACACACACATATGAGCGTATGCGTTATTATTATTAGACTTTAATCCCTCTGTCTGGAAATGGGTTTTTTGTTAATCAATTCCCAAATATTGAAATTTGCATATAAAACACTCAAACATTATATTTTGAATATAAATTTTATTATAAATTATACTCTATAGTTTTAATACTCTCTCCAAGTCTTCATTTCTCAAAAAAGTTTCACTTACAAAATTTATAAACTTTAAAGATATATTATTCTTTCATATTTATCTTAAATATAATGAAACTTTAGTTTGTTAGAACTGTAATAGTACTGACATAATAGAATTAAATCTACAAATGGGCAAGAAAGTGTAGTTTATAGTCAACTGAACCGTCTCTTTAATTAATGATTTTTTTAAAAGTTAAAAGTAATCAATGTGGGATTCAGAATTTTCTTTCGGTACGAGTTAAATAATAATCTTTATATTTCACTAAAAGAGTCTCATTTTGAATTTTAAAAGTCAACTGACAAGCATGGTAATCTTTAAAATTGATGTCGTATTTGAAATTTTAGAAAATAACAAATTTTGTGATTAATAGTATTTTTAATAAACTATACAATTATAATATTTTTATCAACTACAATCAATGGAATTTAGACCCATTTTAAATGTTTTCATTTGACTTTAAAAAGTCAAAATGATTTTTTTGTGGAACGACAAGAGTAATAATTATTTAATTTTTGATGTGAAGCTTATTATTAATTATATATTTTTATGCAATTATTTTTAAAATTATCGATGTACTTTTAGAACGACAACTTTCCAAATAGATTTCTAACATTAGTTTACATTTAATAGTTGTAATAGGATATTACTCAATCTTCTTAGAATAAGTAATAGAAAAACATTACTACTTTATAGTTTATAATTAAAAATAAATTTTTAATTTTAGAACAAATAAAAAGAAAATTGTCTGTCTAATTTTGAGAAAGGAATGAGTAATGCACAATATCAATTCCTCAAATAGAGTAATGATAAATTCATGTACTAAATTAATTTTAGTCTCTTAATTAATTACACATTATCCAAAAAAATTAACAAATACTTAATATAAAAAAAATCATCAAAATTCCAAAATGGGGCCTTTAGACCCCGCTGGTCCCTTCCTACATCTGTCCCTAAAAGTAATGTTACGTTAAAATTTATGTCGCTTTATATTCTAAAATTATAAAAATATTTCAATTTTGAAATATGTTAAAAATAAAATTTTATTTTTAATAAGAAGAAGCATAAGACTTCTTTTTTGTTTGGACTCCCGTTTTCCAAGAAATACAAACATTTTATTTCCAAAATGACAAAACCAACCTCTTACTATTATTGCGCACAAAAATGGACACTTGTTTGTATGTACCGTGAACGTAGCATAATTCTTCTTCACTATCATCTACTTAGTCAAACTTTCGAGAAGAAATATGCCATCTAGAAAGAAAAACAACCAATGGCATTCGCCCTAGCAAAGAAAATTTCAAATGGTTTAAAACCAAATTTCCGTCATCTCCTGCTTTGTAAAATCGTTTGACTATTTTTGCTGCGTTCACACAGGTATCGTCCGTGACGATAATCGATGAAAATTAAATTTCATTCGATTTAAATTATAAAATTATTATTAATTTTTAAATATTAAAATAATTTATTAAAAATTATAAAATATTTTTTAGATAATTTATGATATTAATTATTATATCAATTAGAATTAAAAGAAATTATGTTAATTTTAAGTTTAAAAAATGTCTTAAATTAATTTCAAAATTTTAATAATAATTTTATATTTTAAAACAGAGAGAATATATTTTACCATTTTATATATTTAATTCTATTACCAGTTAAATAAATAATTATGAATTATAATTTTTTAAGTAAATATATAATACGACGGACTATAGTTATAATTAAAATCTATTCAGTTTCATGTACGTCGTGACTATATTTTTGTTACGTATTGGCTTCCCATGTAAAACCTCCATACTTTTGGCGGACTACCAAAAGTCGCCAAATCCGCACCCATTGACATTATTTACACAAAATCTATGATGAGATTTTGCTATTAAGTTTTGATGGAGAAATCGAGAAAATACATGAACGATCTAAATTTATAAAAATTAATGTAAAGAACAATATTAAAATCTAATTAATAAGCGGATAAAAAAGTTTTAAGTATTTTTTTTTTCGCTCTTCTCTCTTTTTCTTTTTTTATTTAAATTTTAATCATATATTAAATATAACAAACTACGAGGGATCGTGGCTCTAATTTCGTATAAGTAATGTTAGGGTGATAAAATATGGGCAAAAAAATGATAAAAAAATAATGTATTAAATTATAATTAGCTTTTTTTTTTTTTGTTTTTTTTGTCATACATGGGTAGACTAATAGTTGTACCCAATTATAATTATATACATCATTTTATATTCTATTTTCATATTTATTTTTTAGTAACCAAATAATTGTTGATCATTTATAGAGAGTCCATTTGGGGGAATTTTTGAATGGACTAAAAGCGATTTTAAAATAAAAATAAGAATATTTTGGTGTTTGGTAACTCTCCCAAAACACTCTTAAGGAGTAGATATTTGGGTTCAAAAGTAATTTTAGTTGACAAAGAAAATTTGTATTTTTGGTTGAAGCAATTTTGGCAAAAACACAAAGACAAAATTATTCTTATATTATTTAAAAAAAATATCTCATACCATAGAATTATCTTATATTTGTCATTAATTATTTTTAAAATATTTTTATAATTATATAATCAAACATTATTTATTTACTTTTTATAAAAACAATTTTCTTAAAAAAATTATATTTAAAATATTTTATTTCACCGCACCATACTACAGTCCACAACTTTGCTAAACACACATAATGACCTTTTCAAAATCAAAATTTGTAATAATACTCGATTCCCAATCTTAAGAGCACCACATTAAGTCACCTTTAATTTACAACAAACTTATTTCTTTTAGTAATAAAGATAAAATCTTGTAAATAAATTAAAAAAATAATATTTTTATAAGTAAAAGTTATAAGAATAGTATAATGTAGGTTGAGAGTAGTTTGGCTGCACCAGATACAAAAGTCTCAACAGAATCAACTAATAAGGAAAAAAATAGTGCAATACGAAATAAAAATCACAGGTATTTTATTCGACAAGAGATTGCATTATTTTAATTAATGTAGGAGACTTTTCGCCAGTCCAGAAGGAGGTCATTTTCATCCGTATTTGCCCGCCATCCCGTGGATTAAGATAGTAACAACGATAGGAGATATTATATTATTATAATTTATTATCAGTATATTCGGTGTAAAATATAGGGTCTTATTCTTAATTTTTAATTTTTATATTTATTTTTTATTAATATAGTATAAAAAAGAAGTAGTATGGACTAAATTGTCTATTATATTTATATATTTTAAATAATAGTAACAATTTAATATTTTGTAAGACAAATTAATACTCATAAGAAAATTATTTCCTTCTAATATCATAAATCTATGAAAATAAAAATTCTACTTATACATGAGTTTTTAATTATATTTATATTTTAATACTAATAACAAATTTAAAGTAAGTAAGATAATCTTTATTAGAAAATTATTTTTTTCTCAAATTATATTACTTAAGTAGTAATAAATCTTTCTTAAACTCACATTATATGGTAGGTAAGATAATGTAATGATTGTTTATTAATCCTTCTTTATAAATCGTTTAAATCAAGTACCAACTAAATTATCTATTTAATTTTAATTTCTAAAAATTTAAATAATAAAAAAATCATAATTATACTTAAAATAAAATTACACTTGCATTTTTAAAAAGTAATAACAAATTCAATTATGAAGAAAAAAAAAATTCTTCTCAAACTGCGTTATCTAAGTAGTAGTAACATATTATTTACTAATGGTATAATTTGGTAATAAATTATATTAGGTAAGTTGATTTTATAATTTATTTTACTGTATTTTTTATAAATATATTATTGAATAGAGTAATTACTTTTTAACTTTTAATTTTTTATTTTAATAATTGAACATATTGTTTCTCAATGTATTATAGTTATACCTATATGTATTTTAATAATAGTATAATTTAATCTTTGGTAAGGTGATTTTCATAAAATAAAATAAAAAGTGTAAGAAAATATTTTCATTTTAAAATTATATTATCTAAATAATAATAAAATTTTACTTGTACTTGAA
The DNA here is from genome assembly GCA_947179155.2 of Hedera helix. Classification (NCBI taxonomy): domain Eukaryota; kingdom Viridiplantae; phylum Streptophyta; class Magnoliopsida; order Apiales; family Araliaceae; genus Hedera; species Hedera helix. The sequence continues at coordinate 21,335,889 of OX359270.1, forward strand.
ATAATTATTATATTTATATTTTAATAATAGTAACAAATTTAAGTTATGTATAAGATCTTTGTAAGAATTTTTTTATTATTTCTCAATAGTAAGATAATTTTACTTAAACTTGTATTATTGTATATATTTTAATAAAAATAACAAATCAGTATTAGGTAAGATGATTTTATTTTGATTGTTCCTTATAAAATTATATTAGTAATACTTATTTTCTTATAAAAGTATATTATTAATCCTAATTTCTAATTTTGATAGATAAATAATAAAAGTTGATCTAATGCAGGAGAAGTAAGAGATCGAACAAAAAAGAGAGAATAAATTAAATTGTCTATTTAATTATATTATAGATAAGAAATATGATATTAGGAGTCGCCCATTAAGAATTTTGTTCAATGATAATAATATATTATTTTTATTCTAAATTATAAAATTATGATTGTTTTAAAAAAAATTAATTTGAAATATTTTTAAAATCAAAATTAAGATAATTTATTTAAAAAGTAAATCACAAAAAAGGGTTGAAAAATTATTAATAACTTGGATAAAAATGAAAGAAAGCAACCGTGGAAATCATCGATATTAGGATGAAATCCCTTGTGCAGGAAATAAATATACGAACGAAGTAAGCAATTCCATTATTCTATTTTCTATATGGATTAAACTCATCTTATTGATAACGCTACAAATTTGAATGATTTATCTTTATCAATTTATATATATATAAAAAATCATAATTGAGAAATATAATTTTCAAAACGAAGAATGCAAAATCTCAATATGAGATAATAACGAAACCCCCTTATACAAGAAAAATAAATCAATCATTTCGTGAAGAAAACAAATTTCACAAAAAAGAAAAAAAAATGCAGAAGAATAAATTAATATACAATTATATGACATGCACACACTAAATGTGTGTGTCGACGCTGGGAAAATTGTCTCCTTTTAATAATTACTCTTTCCAATTTTAGCCTTTTGATTACGATGTGATTTTTGAAAAAGATCGGCACAAGTGTCGACGGGATTTGAAAGATCGATTTTATGATGAGCCAATTGACCAGAGTCGTCAGTTGGTATATTTGCAATGGATGTACCAACTCATCCGAGTTTTAGTTTTTGTAATCGTAATGGCTCATATATGACTCCTAATTAATTGGTCCGCGAACCGATATTCATAGAGTTCGGGGGCTTGCTTAAGCAAGGAGAATATGTTAGGCACCCCCCGACTTCCGTGAAACACGGTTACCGCTACCTTAATGCTTTCCTTTCCTTTAAATTTTAAAATGTGTGTTTGCGCGCGTGTGTACCTATGAAAATCGTTGGAATGCTTTATTTCCGAAAGTACTTCTGAAATCTCGTTGACCCTATGCACAAAGGATTCGTTTTGTTTTGAAAAGTTCATTCTTTAAGCTTTCATTTTTTGCTAACAAAATCTTTAATGATGACATTTGTGAAATAAGGTTTTCGAATCCTTTCGTCAAATAGGAATGAAGCTCGTCCGATACTTCCAGTTTTATTTTAGCATACGGATGATCTAATATCCTAGTTTGCTTGATTTTATGAAAAATTTCATCGTTTCATTCAAAAATCCTTTTTTCGTGTCGAAAAGGAAAATCAAGCATTAAAATAGCGTTGAGGCTATTCCTGGGCATGTGAGTCATCCAAATAACCCCAAACGCCTTCAATCGCAGATTTCACTATTACGGGGCCTTAAACCCTATTTCGATTCGATACCGTTTTAAGGCCCGATATTTACATATGTACAAAAATAACCCATTGCTGTGACTACATACACCAAAAATTGTCCATCTTCGAAATTTGATCATGAGGATCTCATTCTTAGGCTCACAATCCCCAAAATCACCACACGACCATACAAGGGAAAGCTTAACAACACTAGAGTTATTATTATACCACAAGGACCGAAAATTGCAAATAACAAACTATGAACTACACATTAACGCAATGAAGTATATATCACCGTACGGATGTCATTGGGACATTAGGAGGAGATTTCGTTCTGACGGAACCCTCACTAATAACCCATAATCCATAGATTCTCAATAATACAACAAAATACTACATTTAAACGACCCAAAAAAATAAGAGATTATGATAATGAAACAAGCTAAAACTTCAAGAATAAACCCTTTTTCACCTTGCAATACGTCAAGAAAACGCCTTATATTCCACTATCAAGTAAATAACACGAGATTGACTAAGTATTTGAGCAACAAAAAATCAAATCTCCTATTTTCTTGGCCAACCCGTGACCTTCTCTCTCTAAAACCTCGCTTTCTCTCTCTAGATTTTCTATTTTTCTTCCTCTCTTTTCTCTTTCGTACGCAGAAATGGCCGTTGTATAACTTACTGGGAGCAGCCGCAGGTGCATCTGCGCCCAGTCGCAGATCCATCTGCGGCTGCCTGCGGTAGCCGTCTGAGCCGCCGCCTCGGCTGCCGTGTGTTTCCTCGAGCCACGAAAAATGTCCACTTGTCGTTGGTCGCAGATGCATCTGTGGCTGCCCGACTTTCTTTTCTCGATTTTCGTGTCACGCAGTCTTAAAACATCATTTTTTGATGTATTATTTCGGAAGGATGTTACTCGATATAGAATTTGCTCTTTGTGCTTGGTTTCCAAGAGGCGCTGCCCCTTTACACCCCCACCAGCTCACCGGCGAGCTGGGCAGCCGTTCGCTCACCGGGGAACGAGACCCCCCACTACCGTAAGCGTAGTGGTCATTCGTCGTCTTTGGTGATCCAATCAGGTTTTTCTGGATCAGCTGTTTGCCTTGTCTCAACTAACTTGATGCTCGTTGTTCGTTGTAGCGGCTTTGACCGTAAGTTGTTGTGGTGGCTTCGTGTTGGGATCCACCTTCCTTTTCACATGTCGGGTAAAGTGATAATTTTGTTCTCCTATCAGGGTTAGTATAACAGTGCAAATTTTGAGTGTCTACAATGTGGGGGAAAAGAAAAGATAAAAATAACTATTAAAGAAGAAGAGGTTAGGAGAGAGTGAGGAAGTTAAATAGGGATATCATAAAAGAGTAAATTGAAAGAATAAAAATTGTAACACAATTAAGAAGGCAGTTATTTTCTCTCATCTCTCTCTTAATGATATAAATAAAAATAAACTAAAAATAAAAAGATCTAAAAGTGAGTCTCTCGCCGTCCTCATATCTAAGATCGAAAATAGAGTTTTTACCTAAAGTGGAGAGAGAAAGTAGACAAAAAAGAGATAGTTTTGTGTTGATGTCTTATACATACAAATACCATATCACCAAGTTGACTATGGTATGCGTATGAATCTACAAAAAGGTATACTCGGAACAAATATATTACATTCTCTTATCTAATTTATCAACCTTAGTTTATATATTTATTGTACTTTTAAATAGAATTGATCTGAAATATGATATTCGAGTAATTCGAAAAAAAAATTAGGTGTAAGATCGAGCTTGATTTATAAGTCGTTCAACGAGCTTGAGTAATTATTACATATTTACCTTTTAAAATATAAAAGATATTTTTTGATTTAATTAAAAACTAAATACCATATTTCTTTAGAGTGGTTTACTTATATCAATTTCATTATAACATTTAGTGATTACATGTAACAATATTGAGATGAATTATTTATTGGGTATCCATAAAATAACTCATTATGTTAATTTAAAACTACAAACTACTGCTAGAAAAACAAATAATATTTTATTTTAAGAAAACAACAAGTGCACCAACCCCATATGAAACACAAGCTGTATAAATAAAGTTTTATTATATTAATTATTAAAATAATTAATTAGTTGTTCAATTAGAACTTTGAGAAGATAGTTATATTTATTAAATTATTAAATATTTATTTGAATAATAAATTATTGAATCATATAACATATTTCCATGCGATCAATTATTAAAATAAACAATTAAATTAATATAGTGTAGATCTATTTAGCTATAACTATGAGAAAATAATTACTATATTATTATATTAGTCTTGTAATAGAATTATATATTAATGTTTATATTGACTATTTTTTTTTAAAATTCTAATCTAAATAAATTATGAAATTCAAGTTTTAATATATTTTAATTTAGTTATGACAATTATTTAGTAATTAATCCACTACAATTACTCAACTAATTTTACATATATTATGTTTCAAAAAAATTCACATATCAATTATATAATTAAAAGCACAAACTTGATTTTACCAATTTTTGGTTTTATCAATTTTTGGTTCAACCTTTTTTTCCCCATCCAAATTAGAATAAGTATTATCCAAATTTATAATAATTAAATATATACTATCCAAATTTATAAAATATTTAAAAGAAACCTCAACCTATTAGGAAAAGAAAGTTTTTTTTTATATATATATATAAGAAAAAAAAATTCCAAAATAATTTTTATTTGGGGTTCTACTAATTTTATTATAGGACTTTTTATCACAATTTTATGTAATTAAGACAATATATATCTTAAGAAATTTTATACAAGATAATTTTATTAAGATATCAAAAAAATCTCTTAACATATGACACTATTTAATTATATTATATTAATAGTAAATTTTATTATTAAATTAATGTTCTAACTAAATTAAATTAATTAAAACTTGAAATTTTATCAAATCACAAAATTAATTATATTAATAATATATATAATTTTTTTTAAAAACAATAACTAAAAATTAGTTGAAAATTTATAGTCATTCATAGTTCTATTCAGATAAGAATTTTAAGCATTTTTTTATAATATAAATACTAATATAGAATTTTATTATACACTTAAATAAAATTAATATAATTATTTTTTTCATAATCATAACTAAATAAATTTACACACCATTCAAATGTCTTGTTTAATAATTGATTGAGGAACGTATAATGTAATATCCCAGATATTTACAAGAATTGTAAATAAGATTTAAAATAATCAATTAAAGGTTATGGTTTAAAACCTAGAGTTTGAGAAGTGAGATGTGTAGAAAATGGGTTAACATTTTATTTTTTTTTTACATAATTTATTTGTTAAAAATTAAATGTGAGAATATTTTATTGATGCATGTAGAGAATTTATTAAGAAAATAAATTCAATTGAGAAGTGAAGGTGGATATATATATATCTATATATATATATATATACCTAAAGTGTGCTTGTTAGCTAAATAAGAGGATGAGTAAGTTAATACTCAATTAAGCTAATAAATTAATTAGTTTAAATATGGTGTAAGAAGGAAAGTCATGGAATATAATTAATTATGTTAATTATATTAGTTATGAGTTAAAGTTATATAAAAACTAGAAAGTTGTCTAGAACGATAATATTAAGAAGTTAATTGATTAAATAATTAACTTAATTATTAAGTTGTGGTATAGAGTCCAAGTAATTTAATTACTACTAGTGGATTAGCCCAAAATGATTATAGATATTAGCCCAATATGAGAATATTGGTATGAAGTGGGTAATTAAATAATAAGCCTAAATGTTATGTTAATTATAGTCTAAGAAATAATTAATATAAGTCCAATTAAATTATGTTGGCAAGTATTGTATATAATGTGGTGGTAGTCCAATTAAATTAATTACCTAGCCCAAGTTATAAAGATGTGTGAGTTCTGTTGGGTAGCCCAAATAATTAAATAAGGGAGCCCAATGCAAAATAAACTAGTAGCCCAAATATTGAGTCCAAATTTAAAAGTTAAATAGGTTAATATGTTGGGAAAATAAATTCAAGTATTGTTAAGTGTAGAGAATTAACTAATGTAGGGTTAATTGAATAACCCTAGTTGGTAGACAAGAGAGAGTATTAACCAAACATTGGTTAATTGCTAGGTGAATGAATGTGATGATTAGAATTAACTATGGATGAGTTAATTGAGTAACCCTATGTAGTAAATAAATTAAAGATTTAACTATGCATGGGTTAGTTGTAGGAAGAATATTATAGATACAATTATGTATGTATATAATTTACCAAGATAGAATTGGTAGGTAACCATGGGTTGCATGTTGTAGAGAATTAACCATACATTGGTTAATTGTTAGTAGAAATTGCAAGTATTATATATAAATATGTATATATAATAAAAATAAAGGAAAAAAGGTGGAGTGTTGACCAAACATGGGGTCCCACTTAGAGATTGAGTAAAAATGTATGTTACTTGTATTCAATTTAAATTGGTCAACTCAAGCTATGATGTAATTTAAATAAAAGGTTATTGGTGAATATGTAGAGATATATATGTAGTAGGCATATGAATTGGTAGAGAGTTAACCAATGTTGGTTAAATGAATTAACCAATGGGTGGTTCACCAACCCTAGTCAATAAAGATGATTAATTCTTATGAATTTATGTTTTAGAGAACTAACCATTGTTGAGTTACTTATTAACCTTAAGTGGTAATAAAAATAAAATCTTAACCAATGTTAGATATGTATGTATACTTGATTGTAGAGCATTAACCTTACTTGGGTTATTTGGTGGAAGATGTATGTATGATCAATTGATGAGCTTGGACCATGGTTGATAGTTAGGTCAACATAGGTTACAAGAGTAAGAGCTTTAACCATACATGAGTTAAGTGTTGGAGAATGATTGCTTCAAATTTACTCCACCTAGTTGCTTCACTCAACTTCCATAAATCAATCCAAGCAAATATCATTCATTTAATAATTAAACTTGATTTGATCTTTTGCAAGTATTGGTGATATTGTAGACTTACAATAATTGTAAGTATCAATTTTGGTAGTCTATAAATAGAAGAGTAGTAAGAGAAAGCTAGAGTTGGCTCATTTGTTAGTAGATCAAATATTATAGAGAGAGAGGTTCTAGAGAAAAGCTAGAGAGCTTGTGAGTTAGTGTGCTAATGGTTCACTCAAGAAGAAGGAAGGGGAGGAGTCCTAGCAAGATATACAAGAAGAAGAAGAAGAACATTCAAATCCAAGAGATTAAAAAGTGTTCTAACTCTTCCTTAGTGCATTTTTATAATTTATATAAGTTTTAAACGGTCAAAATATATTTTTAACCGATCAAAAGTTATTTTGATGATCTAGAAGTCTAAATCTATGATATATATGTAGATTCATGGTTTGATAGGTTTAAATCATGTATTGGTATGAGTGGTATGCAAATAAATGGAAGAAAATTCCATATTGTGATTACCGGGTGGTTCGATCTTTAAATTTTGTGTCAAACGTTTTTAAAAATGTGATTGAACCATGAAATATTGTAAAACAAGAAGTTAGAAAGACAACAACACTAAGTTGGTGTCATTTTGATGTGTAGAGTTTATTATATTCAAGTTTGAACAATTAAAACCAAGGATTTGTGATTTTAGTTTTCACTTTATCCTTGTGAACAGTTTTTAGTCTAGTTATGTTCGGAATTTGGATTTGTGATCTAAAGAGAAGTTGTAGAGGGGGAAATTCTAATGAGAATGGACTCAAGAATCACCCCAAAATATTTTAAAATGAAGAAGTTATAGCTGTCGGAGCGTTGGAGGGTCGAACAGTCAAAAAGTTAACTTCCGGACAGATATGGCTGACGCAGCCGCGTCACGGACTGACGCAGCTGCGCCAGAACAATCTGCCTAGCAGATTTTGTCGATTCCGAGTCGGGTCGGTCCGGGTCGAGTTTTCTTTGAAAAATTAAGTTGAAATAAGTGTAAAATAAATGTGTTTGGTTATTAAACCAATATATATGAAATCCATTAAAGATTAATTGGTAACTAAATGTTTAAAATAAAGACTAAAGTTAACACAATTAAAAAGTTAACTATTGGTATTATTTGAAGATTATTAAAATATTATTAAATGATCAATAATATTAGTATATGATTAAAAAGTTATTGAATGATGAATAACATTTGTAAATGATTAAAATATCATTACATGGTTAATAATATTAATGAGAGATTAAAATATTATTAAATGGTTAATAATATTAATGAGTGATTAAAATATTATTAAATGGTTAATAATATTAATGAGTGATTAAAATATTATTAAATGGTTAATAATATTAATGAGAGATTAAAATATTATTAAATGGTTAATAATATTAATAAGTGATTAAAATATTATTAAATGGTTAATAATATTAATGAGTAATTAAAATATTATTAAATGGTTAATAATATTAATATGTGATTAAAATATTATTAAATGATTAATAATATTAATAAGTGAGTAAAATATTATTAAATGGTTAATAATATTAATAAGTGATTAAAATATTATGAAATGGTTAATAATATTAATAAGGAATTAAAATATTATTAAATAATTAATAATATTAATAAGTTGGTTAAGTTTACCGACATGTCCAACTAGGTTTGTTGGGTTAGGATTTTTGTCCGAAACTTAAGGGTTCATTTATCGGACAACTAAAGAGTTAATAATTTGAAGTTAAAGTCTTAAGTTAAGACTAATTAAAAGTCCTGGTAGCTAATGATTATGTCAATTTGTTATATAAATTGTAGGTTGAGCAAATGACGCAAATAGGCATAAATGGTAGAAGCGACCAGATAAGTTTTTCAGAACTTGCTCCTATGTGCATTAATATGCTACAATTTGATGTTATATTATTAACATGAAGATATTTTGATGATATTTGTGATATATGAATAACATGAGATATGGTTACATATGAAATATGTACCGATATGAAGCATGATTTGCTAGATGCTAGATGCTAGTTGTTTATTGTATGTGATGCATAAGAAGTATGAATCATTTATAAAATGAAATGCATGAAATGCATGATGTAAGAATAAAATGCAGAGCATATATAATATGTGAAGCATGTAATGTGTTATGTGTAACTGTTGAACTTGTTGAGCTGTCGTGCTCACTCTTGCCTAAACCAACATTTTCAGATAGTGTAAGTTAGTTGAAGTTCTCGATAAAGATCAAGGAACAGGAAAACATATTACTTTCACTAAAGATCTAAATGTCTATTGTAGATATTAGTCCGAATTGGACAGGTAAATGATTGTGTAGTGTAATACTTAGTTGGTATATTATATAAGTGTTAAATACTCAATTTGATTATAATAGAATGTCGTATCATGTATGATATTTGTTAGTTCCCAATGACACGATAGAAATCTAGAAGGGGGGGGGGGGGGTTGAATAGATTATTTTAAAAATTTCTTTTATTTGAAAAGATCTTACTTAATTAATTCTTAAACATAAAGTTTAACACAGCGGAATATGATTTAGTTATCCTTTTCTTGATATGTTAGAGTAATAATTCAACAAGCAATTATATGACAGATATAGCAAATGAAAGACATAATAAGAAAGACTCTGGGTTTTAAGTGGTTCAGAGCTCACAAGACTCCTACTCCACTGTTCTGCTCTTCCAGCAGCAAATCCACTATGGATACTTTTACAATATCTGAATCACTAAGATTCTTTCAAGACCCGCAGTCTTGGGACTTTAGTTCACAAAGAACTTTAAAAGTCTAACAAACTTGGATACACTAGTTCACAAAGAACTCTTCTGGAGTGATGTATATTTGGATGTGCTACTAAGTTGCTTATTAGCTTGAGTTTTCGAAGGACTTAGTAGCAATGCAAGCTTTCTTATGAGTTTGATCTTTTTCACTTCTTGCGTATATTTTTCTTTTTGTGCAGAGCTTATTTTTGTCTTGCTGATCTTAGTATTTAAGAAGTTAGGGCTTCATTTTTCTTCCCGTTGGACCATCTGCTTGAGCTTGTGTTTCTTTCCGTTAGACCATCTGCTTGAGCTTGTATTTTTTTCCGTTACCTCACAGAGGAGAGCTGCTGTATATTATATTAATATAACTCATTAAAGTTCTGATGAGATTTTATTTGATCTGACCTATTAGTCCATGGAAGGTTGTTTTCTTTTTCCTTTGGGACAGATATGTCAGTCGTAGGTTCCCACCAACTTTCATAGAGTCGTTTAGTCCTTCCAAACTATAGGACTGATAGGACACAGTCCTCTGACTTTTCTGCCTTGAAAGTCTTCTTTCTATTCCATAGTGCGCTTGGGTCAGTCCCCTGACTTTTCTGACTTTGATCGATTTGCAGAGGCTTCCTTTTTGGTTACTTCAATAAAGATTGAATGCTTGAATAAAATAGCTCCTGATCTGAGAATTGTGATGTCTCTTGCCTTTTTGCTCAACGACCTTTTGTGATCAACTCTACGAATATCCTTGCTGACGTGATTGATCTGTAAAGGATTATCTCTTACTATCATCGTAGAGTTTACTCAACTGTTAGACTGTTGATCGTAGAGTTCGATTTAAGGTTTCTCGTTAAGAACATAGTATGTTTGGTTGTAGAGTCTTCTGGACCAAAATCGTAGAGTCCATTCTACGATTGGTTGCCTTGATCGTAGAGTCTGTTCAAATCGTAGAGTTTTCTTGACAGAAATCGTAGAGTTCATTCTACGATTTTATTACACCAACAGATCAACCTAACAGTTTTGATCTATCTAAGTCTTAGTACAACACAAAAGACTTTTATACATTTATATAAAGAGATCAACCTAACAGTTTTGATCTTATCTAATACAGCCCTTGTACATTATTTTTTATCATCAAATTTAACCATTCAATGTTCAACAATCTCCCCCAATTTGATGATGACAACATAATTAACAGATAGTGATTTGAACACATTAAAATAGGCAAAATGCAAGAGTAATTGAATGCCTAATCATACAGTGAGCAGCTGTATTTTCTAGAGAAAAATATGAATTTTATTGACGTTTTAGTCAGATGATACAATTGAGAAAACAACAGAAAAAGAAAAAAAAACTTATCTCCTTCTGTTAGGAGGTCTTCTGCTTTCTTCTTCCCTCTGCCTGAAGAATGCTCTCCTTTCTTCTTCAGCTTTTCTCAGTTCTTCTTCCCTCAGCACAGCTTCTTCTTCTTTAATTTGAAACCATTATTGTGAGTTAGATGGCCTCATAGTTGAGGAAGAAGGTGTCACCTCATGTCTGGGATAAGATGGTACTGCTTCGAATCTAGGAGGATGTATTGAAGTTTGAACCATCCTCATCCCTTGAGGTGCTCTTCCTCTTCTGTTGTAGTCTGAGCTCGTTCTTGTTTGTTCTGTTGTGCTCAGTTTCTTCTCCCCCTTGTTGGCATCATTAATTATTGCTACCTGTTCTGAAAGCTGCTGTATGCCCTGAATAATTTCTTGAAGTTGAGTCTTAGTGGCAGCGACATCATCTTGGTGGGCTTGGAGTCGTTCGTCAGCCATGATTTGTTTTTGGTTTCTTGAAGAATAACAACGGCCTGCTGATGTTTGGTCAAGGCTTCCAGAATTTTTTTATCCCTTTCTTGGAGATTTTCAGAGACTGCTGCCGTTAACTGCCTTAATCTTGTGGAGAATTGTTTATTCAGGCTGGTAGAGAGACCATTGGCAACATCAATGACATCGTCCATTCTACATTGAAGGTTGTGGGATTTCGATGTCAGGTCATTTTGTATCTCTATATGGATATGGCTTGTCAAGTCAGTTAAGCCCTCAGTTGTAGGAAGCCGAGGTACCTTGTCTAAAATTTGCTGGAGGAGTTGAGATGATTGTCCCTGGTCAGCCGTAGAGCTTGGAATGTGAAAGTATTCGTAACCAGAGGTGGAGGGAATATCCTCGTGGGTTAAGAGGAGTCTTGAAGATGGAACCGGAGGCATTGTTTGCTGAGTAGACAGAATTTCAGGAGAGACTGGAGGGCACTCTACGTGTTGATTATTTAGGCTTTCTTGACCACCAGTCGTAGAGGGTGGTGACTCTACGATCGGGGAAGTGTTGATCGTAGAGTTTGATGCAGAGTTGGTATTTGGGGACTCCTCAAATTTATTGAACATTGATGAGGGTGTATGAATTTGAATGAGGGCTAAAGGAATAAAATGTACCTTTTGCCCTAAAGAATATGAGAAGGGGCTGCAAGAAATGAGCTTCTGGGCATAAAATAGATTCTGAGGATAGCCTTGAGCTATAATCACCACATTTGGGTAAGCTTTGAACGTCCAGAAGACCTGATCCCATGCATTGTGCACCAAAGCTCGGTGGAATGATATCAGTGGCAAAAATTTCAGCAGGCAGTGGTAGTTCAGATGCCTTTGCTCATCTCTTCCAACGGCCACTATTTCGATGTCATCCTCTTCATCATTATTCATTGTAGCTGAAGGGACTGAAGTACCTTCGTGAATCTCCCCCTCAGCCAGAGCATCTGTTGGCTCAGAAACTACTGGTGGCTCCCCCTCAGTTTGAGCATCCATAGGCTCAGCTGCTTTAGATGACTCCTTCTCAACTGGAGAAATGATAGCTTTTTCAAGTAGCTCCCCCTTAGCTACTGAGTCTTTGTCGGCTAATTTAACTAGCCTTCTTCTCTTTCTTTTTGGCTCTTTTGGGGTTGCCTCTTCAGCTTCATACTTGCTGTGAGTTTCCCTTCGCAGATCAGAATCTTCATCCTCTGATGCAGCCTTTTCTTCAGGAGCAGCATCAGGAGCCTCATTAGATGAGCCCTGAGGTTCTTCAATCTCAAGGGCTTTCTTTCCTTTTCTCTTTCTGATGAGACCCTGAGATTGTTTGCTAACTTCCTGAGATTCTTCTTCTGCAGGAGTGTTCTTTAATAGAGACGGCCCTGCCCCACTCTGCGTTCCTTCACTATCCCCTGACCGGGATAGTTTTCTGTTTTTAACTGGATTCCTCCTCCAGTTGTCGAAGATTCTCTGGGTGATTCTTTTGTTAGTATTTAAGGCTTCTCCTTCGTCAGGCTCAATCAGATCCTCCAAAGATGATCTAAGGAGAATGCTGATGAATCTCCCATAGAACATTTTTCTGATCCCCTTTGCTTTTTCCGTATTCTGGATCCAGTTCCCTATCCATTCCATCAGCAAAGAGCCATAGTTGATGTTTGTCTTCTTGACTATAGCTGTCATCAATTTCAGCTGCACCTCACTGACTGAGTCATGAGCCGAGTCTTTGCATAGTAGGCATTTACCAACCACATCTGCCAGGAACTCATATTTCTGAGGAAATTCTTTCTTCTTTAAACCTTTCAGTCCTGGATTATTTTGGTGGTGCATTCTTCTCAGGCCTTTATTCGGTATTCACCATATTTAGAGATGTGAGGCCTCCTTGCTTGAATCTTAGGGCAAGATTAAATTCTTCCGCAGTGAGGTTGAGCTGCACTCCTCTTACAGTAGTGGTTAGAGTTCCATTTGCATATGATCCATTTATGTAGAACTCTCGGATAAGTTTTGACAGAATCCTCGTATTAGTTCCCAGAGCTTCTCGCAGACCCGCCTTTTCTAGCAACTGGATTATCCTTTTGAAATGTTTATCTGTCAATGTGAAGGCTTCGAAGTTGAGCTCGTTTCCAGAAATGACTTGAGCAGGTGCCATTAGATAGTTTTCCTGAAATAGTAGGAACGATTTATCTGAGTATTGGAAACTTAGGGTTTTGGATTGAGAGAGATGGATAGGAATGATAGATTTTTGATTTGAAGAAATAAACGACGTGCAGTTTTCAAAGTATTTAAAACTTCCCTCTATGTTTACTGAGATGCGTGTCATGTTCTAATAGGAGCATCTCATTTGGTTGATGACCTTTTTGCCCCTAGAGCTTTACGATCCCTCTTGTCACTTCAAATCTTTTGTTGATGTTCGTTGAGTTAGCTTTACGATAAAGGAATACTATGCGATCCTTGGCTTGCCAACCGTTAAGTGAGCTCTTCGGTTTGTAGTATGCTCTACGATTCTTGGTTTGTTGATCGTTGAATGATTTCTACGATCTACAGTGTACTCTACGATCCTTTGCCTGACGATCGTTGAGTGATCTCTACGATCTCCAGCGTACTCTATGATCCTTTGCCTGACGATCGTTGAGTGTATTTCACGATTTTGTCTTTTACTTATTTTTCTTGCTCACTTTTATTCCTGCAAAGTTAGTATCTTAAAAAAAAACATGATATATATATTAAGGGTCTAGATTTAGTATTCCTAACTCACTTATGAGTTTATTAAATCTTGATTCATCTAAAGGTTTTGTAAATACATCTGCTAGTTGATCTTCAGTTGGGATGTAGTGAAGTGATATATTTCCATTTTGTACATGATCCCTGATGAAATGATATCTTATATCTATGTGCTTAGTTCTTGAGTGCATAACAGGATTATGAGTTATAGCAATTGCACTAGTATTATCACAGTATATAGGAATATAATTAAGCTCAAACCCATAGTCTGCAAGTTGAGTCTTCATCCATAGGATTTGTGCATAGCAACTGCCTGCGGCTATATATTCAGCTTCTGCATTAGATGTCGACATTGAGTTTTGCTTTTTACTAAACCAAGAAACAAGTCTGTTGCCAAGCATCTGGCAAGTTCCACTTGTGCTCTTTCTGTCTATTTTGCATCATGCATAGTCAGCATCTGAGTATCCCATAAGATAAAAGGAGGACTCATTGGGATACCATAATCCTAGATTTGGAGTTCCTTTAAGATACTTGAAAATTCTTTTCACAGCTAATAGATGAGACTCTTTGGGGTTAGCCTGAAATCTAGCACATTACATGTAGCAAACATTATATCTGGTCGGCTCGCAGTAAGATATAATAATGAACCTATCATACCTCTGTACTGAGTGATTTCAGTGGATTTACCATTTTCATCTTTGTCAAGCTTGGTGGCAGGTGGCATAGGAGTCTTCATGATAGATGCAGATTCCATGCCATATTTCTTTAATAAGTCTTTGATGTATTTGGCTTGATTAATGAATATGCCTTCATCGGTCTGCTTCACTTGTAGTCCAAGGAAGAAGTTGAGTTCTCCCATCATGCTCATTTCAAATTTGTTCTGCATAAGATTGGCAAATCTTTCACATAATTTTTCATCAGAAGAACCAAATATGATATCATCTACATAAATTTGAACTAGAAGTGTCTTATCCTTATGTTTTCTCAGAAATAAGGTAGTATCTATTCTTCCTCTAGTGAATCCCTTTTCAATGAGAAAGTTAGTTAAGGTTTCATACCATGCTTTAGGTGCTTGTTTTAGACCATATAGTGCTTTATCTAATTTATAAACATAATTTGAAAAAGTTAGATTGATAAAACCTGGAGGTTGTTCCACGTAAACCTCTTCTTGGAGTTCCCCATTTAGAAAAGTACTCTTGACATCCATTTGGAAGACTTTGAACTTCATGTGAGCAGCATGGGCAAGGAAGATCCTTATGGCTTCCAACCTGGCAACAGGAGCATATGTTTCATCGTAGTCAATTCCTTCTTCTTAAGAGTAACCTTTGGCCACTAGTCTTGCTTTGTTCCTTGTTATCACACAATTTTCATCCATCTTATTTCTGAAAACCCATTTGGTGCCAATGACAGGTTTATGCTGACGCCTGGCCACTAATCTCTAGACCTTGCTTCTTTCAAATTGATTTAGCTCCTCTTGCATGGCCTCTATCCAACTTGAATCTCCTAAGGCTTCTTCGATCTTCTTGGGTTCCTCTTGAGAGAGAAAGCTTAGGTAAAAGCATTCATTCGAGGTTGCAGCTCTAGTCTTGATTCCGGTGTTTGGATCTCCAATAATTAGACCTTGAGTGTGATCTTTGGTCCATTTTATTCTGCTAGGGACGTCTGTTCTGGTACCTTCCTGTCTGAGTTCCTCTAAATCAGCTTCTGGTTCTGATCGTAGAGTTCCAATGTCTGGTGTGGTGTGCTCTACGATTTCCTCTCCTTGCTCAACGATTTCTGTCGCTGGTTCCATGGTCATAGAGTCGGACTCTACGATTTTGAGTTCTTCAATCGTTGAGCTTGTGTCTGCTGACTCGTTGAATGGTGATCTTTTCTTTTCAGGATCTGATTCATCGAATGTGACGTGGATGGAGGTTTCAACAGTTAATGACTCCTTGTTGAACACTCTAAATGCTCTGTTATCCGTTGCATATCCAAGGAAGATTCCTTCATCTGATTTTGGCTGGAATTTGGTTAGATGTTTCTTGCCATTGTTGAGTACGTAGCACAGGCAACCAAACGCATGGAAATAACTTATATTCGGCTTTCTTCCTTTTCATAATTCGTACGGAGTCTTCTTCAATGTTGAGTGTATGAGTGACCTGTTTTGAGTGTAACATGCAGTACTGATGGCTTCAATCCAAAAATATTCAGGGAGATAAGCTGCTGCTAAAAGGGTTCTTCCTGCTTCAATAAGAGTCTTATTCTTCCTTTCTGCTACTCCATTTTGCTGAGGCGTTCGTGGGGCTGAGAAGTTGTGATTTATTCCATTTTCTTCACAGAACAGGTCCATATCTGAGAAATCAAACTCTCGTCCATGATCACTTCTGATGGCCTTGATCTTTTCGCCCTTTTCATTCATGATCAGTCTGAAGAGCTTTATAAGATGTGAAATGGTTTCATCTTTAGAGCTTAGAAAAGATACCCATGTATATCTGGTGTAGTCATCTACTACTACTAGAGAGTATCTCTTTCCTCCGAGGCTGGTCGTTGATACTGGTCCGAATAAATCTATGTGAAGTAATTGAAGAGCCCTATCATTTGAGTTTACTGATTTGCTTTGGAATGACGTCTTTGTTTGCTTTCCAAACTGACAAGCTTTGCAGGGTTTTTCTTTAATGAAGTGTAACTTTGGCAATCCTTTTACTAGATCTTTGGAGACAAGCTTTGAAATACTCTTGAAGTTAAGATGAGATAACCTCCTATGCCAGAGCCAGCACATATCTTTAGAGGCTTTAGCAAGAAAACAGACAGTTTGTTCTGAACTTAATTTAGCAAGATTGACCACATAGACATTTCCTTCTCGAACTCCTTCTAGCTTTAGATAGTTAGTTTTCAAGTCTCTAACTTGACATTGGTTGTTGAGGAAGGTGACTTGATGTCCTTTGTCACAGAGCTGACTTATACTTAGCAAGTTGTGCTTTAGTCCCTCAACATATGCCACTTTACTGAAAGATATTACACCATTCTCAGCTGAGCCATAACCTTTGGTTTTTCCCGAGTTGTTGTCTCCAAAAATAACAGCAGGTCCATCTTTTTCTTTAAACTCTGATAGAAGAGCCTTAACTTCTGTCATGTGCCGTGAGCATCCACTATCAAGATACCAGATGGATCTCTTTACCTGCATAACAAATCAATCTTCATTTTGGTACCCATATCTGTTTGGGTCCTTCTTTGTTAGTACCTTTTGGGACCCAAATCTGTTTGATTTTAGATCCTTGCATTCTATGATATCTTAACAAATATTTATCATTTTTATGATGGTGCCTATGATTGATATGATATTGATGATGATATGTGTGTATTTGTGACTTCTTGTTTGTCAAGGACTTGTATGGTTTTTGATTTCTCATAGTCTTTTGCTGATCTACATTCTGCTTCCATACTACTCTACGATTCTCATGATTCGTAGAGTGAGTTTTGCTTGACTTATTTTTCAATTTTCTGAATCCAAGACTTGTGCGAGTTTTATTGTTAAAAATGATTGTAGGTTTAGCAGAATGTGGATTGATGGGAGATATCGAATCTGAGTTGATGAACACAATTCCTTTATTAAAATTAAAGGATTTGCCTTCATTTATTTTCATTGACTTCTCCATATTGGGCTTTGAGAATGAATTCTCAAATCATAATCCTGATCTATCAGTCACATCTCTTTGACTTGAGATCAGGGTGTCCATAGACGAACTAGACTTGTTCCACATAAAAATTGTCTTTTCTAGTTCCTGAATCTTGGAGACTAGTGAGGATTCTTTATGAGTGCTTAACTCATTTATCTCTTTTAGTCTTTCATTCTTAGTCTCAAGATTAGAGTAAAGCTTTGCAGTTTGAACTGAGGCTTCTAATTCCATGCTTATTTTTTCTTTATCCTCTTTTAGATGAGTGTAGTCTTTAGATAACCTTCTAAACAATTTTATGTATTTGTGCAATTCTGTCATTAAGTCATACATGCCTCCTCTAAGATCATTATTGCTTAAATCAGGATAGTAGAAATCAAATACCTCATCTATGATGAATTTCTTTTTGCTGCTTCCTTCTTCATTTGCCATTAAGCACAGGTTGGCCTTCTGTGGCTCTTCATCGTCACTTGACTCAGAATTTAGTTCTTCTTCTGAGTCACTCCAGGAGCCTTCAGCTATGAAGCTTTTGTCTTTCTTCTTTTGTTTGTGGAAGCTCTTGAATTCTCTTTTTGGATTTGCTCTCGTTTTGTCCCTCTTCAGCTCTTCTCTTAAGGGTTTTGGACATTTAGCAATGAAATGACCTGGTTTTTTGCAATTATAGCAAAGGTCATTTGGTTGTTCTTTGCTGCTGTTGCTTCTGAACTTCTGAGGTCTATTCCTGTTGATGAATCTTTTAAAGTGTCTGACTAGCATGGCAGCTCCTTCATCATCATTTGATTCATCCTTGTCAGAGTCAGAGATATCCTTGTGATTGCTTCTGTGAATTGAGGTTGAGGCTTTAAGAGCAATGTTTTTCTCCTTCTTTCTTTCCCTAGATAGATTCTCTGCTCTTTGATTTAGCTCCAGCTCATAGGTGAGAAGATTTTCATATAACTGTTGTACAGTCATCTCGTGCAGGTTCTTTGACTCCCGGATGGCTGTGGTTTTGGCATCCCATTTGCTTGGCAAAGATCTCATGAATTTAATGATAAGATCTCTGTTTGGATAGATTTTTCCATAAGATCTGAGAGAGTTTAGTAGCAAGTTAAATCTTTCGTAGGTGGTTGTAATGTTTTCACCTGAGATGTGGGTGAACATTTCATACTGCTGAACAAGCAGTGATTGCTTATTTTCTCTGACTTCTTCTGTTCCTTCATGCATGATCAACAGAGTTTGCCAAACTTCTTGAGCTGTTTTACAGTTGACAACGTCCTCAAATAGATCATCATCCAGAGATTGAAATAAGATGTTCTTAGCCCTTTTGTCTCTTTGAACATCATTCTTTTCATTGTCTGTCCATTCGTCTCTTTTCTTTGCTACTAACTTGCTTGGATCTTCAGTTGATAGTGCAAGCTTCATTTGTATGATCGGCCCATTTAGCACTGTCTCGAACAGTTCATCATTTATAGCATCCATATAAGCCTGCATACGAAACTTGTTGTCCGATTTATATAATGACAAATACGTGCAAGTATACACGGCCAATCAAGTAATAAAGTAGTAAGAAGGATGTCGAACCCACAGGGAACAGTTAATAATTAATCTAATTATCAATTTTAAATCAATTCAGTCTAATTTAAACAATCACCAATGTTGATTATAAAAATAATAAAATTAAATTAAATTTAAAACTAATTAACAAGGAAGAATTACCAAATAATAAAAGGTTTAGGATTACAACTTCCCCAATTGCACCATCAAAAGATCGTCATCTTAATTCCCATTAATTAATCATATGGATTGTTAACTGAGATTGCCTACCTATTTATTAACATTTTTCAATAATTAATAAAAAGACCTATTCTAGTTATGTTGCTATCTTCATGCAAAACATTTAAAATTGATTCATTATGCACAAACTCTCAATAATGTTACATGTGGCACATAGGTATTTTCATCCTATGAACTATTATGTTAGTCTTTCTAAAAAGATTAAACAAGTTCACACATTATTATACCCAGATCTATTCCTAGACTTCCTTTTACAATTCCATCTAAGAAATCAGATAATTGTTGATCAGACAATTATAAATTAATGCAAGATATAATAAACAATCCAAACAAATTAATTAAATGGAAATAAGATGAATCAATTAAAGCTTCACAATTGGTTCCACTGAAATCCTAAATAAAAGTTTAGTCAATCACTGAAGAAGAAATCAATTCCATAAAATAATAATTAATCCACATCGTAAAGTTACAAAACTTAAAGAAGAGAAGAGATAAAAATTCTTATTCTTGTAGCGCGTTCTTCAATCTCTGCCTTCAATTCTTGCTCCTTCACGATGAATCCTTCTTCAGATCTTCAATTAATCCTTCCTCTAATTATATTCCTAACTATGATAGATCTATGTTAGTTCTCCTAATTCTATGTTAGACTCCCCTAAAATATGTATTTTAACATATATTTATAGGTTACATAGCAAATCCCTAGCATTAGAAGGAAACCCAATCCAATTCGGAGTCAAAAACCATCAAAAACGCGTCAAAACCAAGTCTGGCCCGTCACCCAGCGCTGTCTGGAGCGCTGCCGGCGCTCAACACACTATAACTAGCGCTGCCAGCTCTGGAATAGTACTAGTTTCAGCGCCGCCAGCGCTGACCCATTTTCTGCATTGATGTCCTCTGGTCAAACAGCCATAACTTTTTCATACGAACTCCGATTGAGATGATCTAATATGTTCTGGAAATCTGAGAAGTAGATCTACAACTTTCATGTTTTAGGATTTGACAAATTCCGATTTTATCATTGGCCAAATCAGGCTTGAAGTGACGGATGTATAATTGGCAAGCTGAAAATGCAACCACAACAATTCCAAACTTCGATCCATTAAGCCTTTATTCCAATTCCTACAAAACAAAGCCAAAACACATTAAACTAACATTAAACTAATATAAAACACTTAAGAACTCACAA
This sequence comes from Hedera helix, assembly GCA_947179155.2. Classification (NCBI taxonomy): domain Eukaryota; kingdom Viridiplantae; phylum Streptophyta; class Magnoliopsida; order Apiales; family Araliaceae; genus Hedera; species Hedera helix. Next base: position 21,356,467 of record OX359270.1, read on the forward strand.
ATTATTAAGCTAAAAGATAATCAATATATAAGTATAAAACCCACTTATCAACGAACTTTCCAGTTAGCAAATTTTTCTTTATTACACACAGGTGGTCTGTTACCTCCACCGAGTTTCGATCCATTCTTGTTGAGTGCCATTTGATCTACTCAAGCTTGTAAGGCTTTAGATGTGAGAACTTGCTCTGATACCAATTGTTAGTTCCCAATGACACGATAGAAATCTAGAAGAGGGGGGTTGAATAGATTCTTTTAAAAATTTCTTTTATTTGAAAAGATCTTACTTAATTAATTCTTAAACAGAAAGTTTAACACAGCGGAATATGATTTAGTTATCCTTTTCTTGATATGTTAGAGTAATAATTCAACAAGTAATTATATGACAGATATAGCAAATGAAAGACACAATAAGAAAGACTTTGGGTTTTAAGTGGTTCAGAGCTCACAAGACTCCTACTCCACTGTTCTGCTCTTCCAGCAGCAAATCCACTAAGGATACTTTTATAATATTTGAATCACTAAGATTCCTTCAAGACCCGCAGTCTTGGAACTTTAGTTCACAAAGAACTTTACAAGTCTAATAGACTTGGATATACTAGTTCACAAAGAACTCTTCTGGAGTGATGTATATTTGGATGTGCTACTAAGTTGCTTATTAGCTTGAGTTTTCGAAGGACTTAGTAGCAATACAAGCTTTCTTATAAGTTTGATCTTTTTCACTTCTTGCGTATATTTTTCTTTTTGTGCAGAACTTATTTTTGTCTTGCTGATCTTAGTATTTAAGAAGTTAGGGCTTCATTTTTCTTCCCGTTGGACCATCTGCTTGAGCTTGTGTTTCTTTCCGTTAGACCATCTGCTTGAGCTTGTATTTTTTTCCGTTACCTCACAGAGGAGAGCTGTTGTATATTATATTAATATAGCTCATTAAAGTTCTGATGAGATTTTATTTGATCTGACCTATTAGTCCATGAAATGTTGTTTTCTTTTTTCTTTGGGACAGATATATCAGTCGTAGGTTCCCACCAACTTTCATAGAGTCGTTTGGTCCTTCCAAACTATAGGACTGATAGGACACAGTCCTCTGACTTTTCTGCCTTGAAAGTCTTCTTTCTGTTCCATAGTGCGCTTGGGTCAGTCCCCTGACTTTTCTGACTTTGATCGATTTGCAGAGGCTTCCTTTTTGGTTACTTCAATGAAGATTGAATGCTTGAATAGAATAGCTCCTGATCTGAGAATCGTGATGTCTCTTGCCTTTTTGCTCAACGACCTTTTGTGATCAACTCTACGAATATCCTTGCTGACGTGATTGATCTGTAAAGGATCATCTCTTACTATCATCGTAGAGTTTACTCAACTGTTAGACTGTTGATCGTATAGTTCGATTTAAGGTTTCTCGTTAAGAACATAGTCTGTTTGGTCGTAGAGTCTCTGGACCAAAATCGTAGAGTCTTCTGGACCAAAATCGTAGAGTCTATTCTACGATTGGTTGCCTTGATCGTAGAGTCTGTTCAAATCGTAGAGTTTTCTTGACAGAAATCGTAGAGTTCATTCTACGATTTTATTACACCAACAGATCAACCTAACAGTTTTGATCTATCTAAGTCTTAGTACAACACAAAAGACTTTTATACATTTATATCAAGAGATCAACCTAACAGTTTTGATCTTATCTAATACAGCCCTTGTACATTATTTTTTATCATCAAATTTAACCATTCAATGTTCAACAATATTGAGACATACTAGGAATGTATAAAGATTGCAATTCTGGAATAGAAAGAGAAGTTGTAAAATTGTAAATAAATGATTATTTAGCAATTATAATATTGTTGTAATTCATGAAAAATAAGAAAAAGGTAGTACTCGTGTTGAACCGGATCCGAGGTTAAAGTAACCCGGATTTGGGGTCATCACATATAACATATAATTCAATAATTTATTATTTAGACAAATATTCAATAATTTAATAACTACGACTATCTTTTCATAATTTTAATTAAATATTTATTTTATATTTAATTAATTATCTTAATAATTAACACAATGAATCATTAGCCATGTCGCTCGTGCTTTGCACGGAGTTGTTATGCCTGTATTATTAAATATAATTAGTTGTATGATTTGATAAAAGTTAAGGTTTAATGAATTTAATTTAATTATAACATCGATTTAATAATGAAATTAGTGATTAATATTAAATTGTGTGATACATTAAGAATTTTTTTAATTAATAATATATGTGAATGTTTAATGAAGTAAAAATAACAACAATTATAGAAAATTGAGATAGGATCATAGGATTTAGACAGAAGATCGATTTGGATAAAAAAAGATTAGAAACCAAAATGCTTGTTATAAAGTAAAAATACAAAAACGCCTTCCTTTTTCCTACACTAAATGCTTGATAAATTTAAATAATATTTAAGTGACATTAAATGCTTATACTAATAATAAGTGAATATATGATACATTTATACTAATAATAAGTAAATATATGATAATTTTTTTTATAAAAAAAAACCTGAACCAAACTCTGTATATCATGTTTGTGCTTTTAATTATATTGTAGATTTATGTATACCAAAAATTTGAATACTGCTACTTTATAAATTTGGATAGTATCTAATATTATGAATTTGGATAGTCCTTATACTAATTTGAATAGGAAAAAAAATTGAATAAAAAAATTGCAATTGTTATAAATTTGGATAGTATCTAGTACGAATTTGGATATATAGAAACCAAAATTTTAAATATTGTTATTTTATAAATTTGAATAGTATTTAATTACTACAAATTTAGATAATTCTTGCTCTAATTTGGATACTAAAAAGAAATGCTGAACCAAAAATTTATAATTGTTACAAATTTAAATAGTACTTATACAAATTTATATAAAAAAGCAAAAGGTTGAACAAAAAATTTATGAAATCGAAACTTTGTAAAACCAAGTTTGTGTTTTTAATTATATAAAGTTATTAACCTTGTGTGAAGTACGAACAATATAAATAATAATTTATTATGTTAATTATTTAGATAATTAATTAAATGTAAGATAGATATTTAATTAGGATTTTGAGAAGATAATTATTATAAATTTAGATAATACTAATACTAATTTGGATAAAAAAGTAAAAAGTTGATCAAAAATTTGTAATTATTATAAATTTGAATAGTATTTGTACTAATTTGGATAAAAAAAGAAAAAAGCTTAACTACAAATTTGTGAAATTTAAAATTTGTAAAATGAAGTTTATACTTTTAATTATATAATTGATAGTAAATTTCATATATATGTATTTTTTTATGTTGAAGTGTTCTTTATATGCATGGTTAGGTATTATTTGATTTATTTTAATCATCTATATATGCAATTTTTCCAAACTAATTTATGTATCTCCTTACCACTCGAAAAAATTTAATAAAATGGACGAAGTTTTTTTTAACACAAGGAGTAGTGGAGCCTTTCAATTTGTACTAATTGTACATTGACAGTTATGTACTAACATTTAAAATACTGTACGGGAGTAACTAATATTTAATAAGTGATACAGATTTTGAATTGAACTCCAGTACTATTTTAATCTCTGCATTATTATAGCTTAATATTAGGGATGTTAAGGTGCAGGATCCTAGACCTACCCCTAGCCCGACATGGTACCCGAACCATGAATGAGCTAGCATGGTCTCATGAAGAGACGTACACCCAAACTTGTAGGGGTGTTCGTTAAAGGTGTTCAATCAATTTTTATCGGTCCGAATCGAATTTATATCGAATTAAACTGATATCAAAATTAATCAAATTTTGATATCGAAATTGGTATCGATTTTACTGATATACCGAATCGGTTAGCCGGTTTGGTCCTGGTAAAAATCGAATAAAAATAAAAAATTAATATAATTATTTTATTATAATAATAATAATAATAATAATAATAATAATAATAATAATAATAATAATAATAATAATAATAATAATAGTAATAGTAATAACAATAATAATAATAATAATAATAATAATAATAATAATAATAATAATAATAATAATAATAATAATAATAATAATAATAATAATAATAATAATAATAATAATAACAACAATAGTAATAACAATAATAATAACAATATTATTATTACTATTATTATTGTTATTATTATTATTACTATTACTATTATTATTATTATTATTATTATTGTTATTATTATTATTATTATTATTATTATTATTATTATTATTATTATTATTATTATTGTTATTGTTATTATTATTATTTTTATTATTATTAATTATTTTTTATTACAAATTATTTATTAAAAAAAAAATCGGCACGATTCGGTGTTTACCAAACCATAAAAAGTTGGTACCGAAAAATCGATATATACCGATTTTTTTGTACCGGTACCGAACCAGATAATTTTGTATTGGATTGTTCGGTTCGGACCGGTCCGAAAAATCAAAAAATTGAATTCACCAAAATTTTTGAACAGACCTAGTCTTCATCCGGTTTAAACTGGACCGAATCAGTATCAAATTTATGTAAAACTCAGTATCAATACCAGTTGAACCAGTATACCGAACTGGTTTATCGGTTCGGTACCGATTTTTAACCGAAAATAATAATAATAATAATAATAATAATAATAATAATAATAATAATAATAATAATAATAATAATAATTATTATTATTATTATTATTATTATTATTATTATTATTATTAGTATTATTTTTATTATTATTAATAATTATTTAATAATAATAAAAAATAAAAATAAAAATAGGATAACCGGTACGATCCAGTATATATCTGTAACGCCCCCCAAAATTCCTACACTTTTGCTACAGCGGACCTTGTGCGTTAAACTCTATACATTTATTGACTTAATCAATGATCTCATAATTATATTGGTTGAATTAGTCTTATTTTAGACTATACATTAAAAAAATTTCTTAACTTTGTCCCTGAATCTTAACTTGATATCGGTCTCATTATTTATATAAGTATTAACTTGTATTTCATCCGTATAAATGGATAATACCATATATAATAGTCTAATTTTAACCTTAAGATTTAAATATTCTATAACTTTACATATTCCAAGATTTACAGCATTAAATCATTAGGAATGCTCTTGGGAACAGAGAATATCACGATGAATGTTTGTATCTGCATCCGTGATAAATGTTTGCATCTTTATCCGTGACAAATGATTGTACCTTTGTCCAGTGCAAAATTCTCTTTCCGTACAGAACATTACCCAGCTAGTTAAAACCCTCACTCGAAACATATTTGGTTATAGTGATATATCTTCATATCAATAATCCTACTTATTTGACATTCATAATAATAATAACGAGTTATACATGGGTCCGAGGAACCTTAACGATGGATTTGACCAGTCAACATCGCTTAGTCCTGTCTCGGATATACAACACTCACAAGTTATTTACCGATCCACATCCAGATAAATAGATCATTATCAATACTATTTTAAATTTTAACAATTCTAAGTTATATCAAAATAAAAACATAACAACATTCTGATGATAATAATTTATATCATTTATTTAATATTCGGTTACATGTTTGTTTGTTTGTATTACACCAGTCATTATGACTTATACAAATATAAGTAATAAACATGAAAACCTAATCTACGCTTCATCCTTATGTTTATGATCTTCTTAACGTTCATTTTTAATCTGCAAATAAGGTTTTATTCGCAAGAATGAACACGACGGCTCAACAAGTTTAACATCTAGCACATACGCAGTTTATGCTTTCATATAAACTTTAACATGCCTTGACTGAACATAATTCTCCATTTAATATCACATATAACTTATATTCCAATAATTTATATCACATTGACACATAAAGTATATAAATCTTGTTCATAACTCGTAAATATAACACATAACAGTTAGAAGGCTTACAAACATCAATTAAAGACTTCACATAATATCTATCACATAATAACATGACATGACATTACATCTCATTTATCATTTTAATAATACTACACAAGTAGCACATAGCAAGAGTTAGAAGACTTTCCTTGAAACCGTTTTAAGGTTTTCCGGGAAATTATTAAACGCCTAAAAAAAGGGTTATGCGTCCCCGAATGTTAGTTTACCAAATTTTAATTTTGAATAAGTCTTAGGATAGCTTAACTAGACTATTTTTATTAGTATAATCATTTGGTCAAGTGACTAACTCAAAATCACATTTATACATACTTAAACCCGAATGGTCTCTTAAAATTTTTAGCTTCAACCTCTTTTACTGTGACAATCATAACTTTCTCATACGAAAATATTTTTTAGTGATTCTTGAGTTGAAATTGCTTATAATTTCAAGAGCTACAACTTTCATGAAGGAAGTTTTAGCATATTCGGAATTTAAAATTTCAAAATTTTGGCAGAAAGGTCAGAAATGCTAACTTGGATGAAAATTTCTTGATTCCACTTGATAAACACATGATACCACAAGCATCAAAATGCTATGTTATCATGTTCTAACACTTCATAACATCTAAATAACAAAATCATAAAAATAACACTTAATAACATCTAAATAACAAAATCATAAACCTATTTATAAGAAAATTTATGATTTTTTATCAATAACACGAAGAACTAAGTTTTATCGTTCTTGGTTTAGCTTGCTAAAACATGGTGCCACAAGCATGAATTTGCTAGACCATTATGTTTCAAAACTTTATAACACTAAATTATAAAATCATAAACCTACTTATGTAGGAAATTATGACTTTTGCTCAAGAACACACGAAGAACGAAAAATCGTACATGGTAGCGACTTATGTTCTTGAGCTTTTGAATTTCATACTTGAAATAATTTGAGAATTATAACTGCTTACATATGTGATTATAACACTTTATATTTGACAAAATTTGGTCATTATAATGACTTATTTACTTGATTATAACAATTTATAATTATTGCTCAAGAACACATGAAGAACACGAATAACGACAATCGTACATGACTATGACGTACGTTCTTGAACTTTAAATTATGAAATAAAATTCGGCATTATAACTACTACGAAATGAAGAAAAGCTCAAGAACACGTGAAGAACACGAATAACGACAATCGTATATGGCTACGACTTGCGTTCTTAAGTTTTTAAAACTAAAGATGAAAGAAAAAAATCGAACATTACAACAATTAAGGATCGTACCTTTTGTTATTGCAAGCTTTAACTATTTCTTTGCAATTTTTCTGAAATATATCTATATAGAATATATAGAGAGAAAGTATTTATGCTCTTGAACTTCTTCTTGAATGGTAGAAAATAATGAATGGTGGAGTTTCCTATTTATAGAAAAAAACATAGTTTCGTTAATTGCACGTTAGATGCCTAACTTATTACACTTTAGTACCTAAAGTAATTGCACTTTAATCCCTAAACTTTCCTTACTTTTTTTCCACCAAGCGACATCATCATGACATCATGATGTCATCATCTTTGTGCTTCTTTGAGGATGATATCATGCTTACATCGTGCTTGTATCATCCTTTCATGTGATTGGTCGAAAAATATTCACCTAGATTGCTAGTTTGGTTTCCTAGGTTCTAATTAGTCCATTTTGATTTCTAGTTTCTGTAATCGTGCTAGTTTTTCCCAATTTGGTTACTCCAACTTGGTTTTGTCTAGCTTGACTCTGATTGGTCAATAATTAATCATACTTGAATGTGATTGGTTAAAAACTTTTCACCTGGATTCCCAGTTATAATCTAATTTGTTTTCAATTAATTAGTTAAATAGTATAATACATAAGTATTTATACGTATTTCTTGCGTATAATATATCGTATAATACTCGTATTCTACTTGTATTATACCTCGTATTAATCTTTTATTAATCTCGTATAATCTTCCGTATAATTCTCATATTATACATTACAGTATACTTTTATTATTCTTCGTATTCATTCCGTATTCGTCACGTATTCGTCTCGTATATGTGAATAGTAATCTCTGAAAATTATTTTGGGTGAAAATTTTATTGGTCATATGCATCTACTATCAATAAAAACACTATTAAGGAATGTAAATTTTCAAAATTCGGAAGAAAGTTTTCAAATGAATAGTGTTTTACACGTTTTTCGAGAAAAACTTTTATTGGCTAAATAGCATTTATACTTCATCTAAACGTTATTTCGTGAAATACGATATGTCAAAATGTTAAAAAAAAACAGTAAAAAAGACGACAAATGTTTTCTCGTAAATCGTGCCATTTTCGTCTTTTTTTCTAAAAAATTATATTAGTTCTCTGACATCTAAACTTCATATTAACATTATGTTGTGAAATGTAAGAAGTCCTATAGATGAAAGGAACAGTCAAATGAATGAAAATCGTTTTCTTGTGAATATTATTTTTACACGTTTTTCTAGAAAAAAGCTTTTATTGACTGTTACGTGTTTTCAAAGTGTGAGAAGGTTGAATCTTGAAACGGAATGTTAATTTGACCTACACATTTTATCGAGAGTCTAGGTTATTGTCTAGGGTTTAGACCCTAGGATTTAGGGTTTAGGTTTTAATTTTTTTCCTAATTTAGATTTTTGCCTTAAATTGACTTCTGATTTTTAATAAGTGTTAAGGTTAACTACTCAAATCAAAACACAAAATTCTACACATAGATAAATCACATAACACATTTGAAAGCTCAATTCAAGCTTTACTATTCACATAACATAAATTAGGTTAAAGATTTTTAACCTCCTAGTTGTATACGATTGTATTTTTGAGTCGTATATATTCTTTAAGATAGCTCAAGGTATGTTTGAGAAATCGTTTTCTAGGTTTTGAATAGATAATTTTAATTAGATCTTGTCAGATCACTTTTAAAATATTTGAGATATTACATTCAACCCAACTTACAAGAATTTCGTTCTCAAAATTAACTTTACTATTATCTTTAATCATTTAATATCATATTTATTGGTACTATAAATATTCAGGATATTACAATATCGAACCACCAAAGTGCTGAATCGGTTGTACCGGTATACCGAATCGGTACTGGTTACTATTTGTACCGAAGCGTCCAGTTCAGGCCGGTTTGATATACACAAAAAACCAATTGAACTAATTTTTTTGAACACCCCTACGAACTTGTGATGCCCGAGTCATGGTCCGTAGCCTAGTATGGCTCTCAATTATGATGATATCCAACTCAACTTGTATGGCATAGGATAAGGTAGTTCCCGAATCTCACGTGGTATATGCCCGAACTTAACTTGCAACATGGATGTTAGGTCCCAGCCAAAGCTCTTGAAACAAATTGCTCTCTTCGGGTGAGAACATACACAAGGTTGGGGTAATTTCTTTTCTATCTTTTTATCCATTGAAAGAGTTTAAATACATATATTTTCTAACCATTCTTCCTAAACTTACGACCACAACTATTGTGCATAAACAGAAATTACATCATGGAAGTAAACATAAGGACTTGCAGAGAAATAGGACTCCAATTGACAATAAGACTCCAACTAACAATAAGACTCTAGCTACAAACAAACTTCTTCTTTGAATGTGGTAGCCTAGGATTCAGTCCAAGTATTTCTGATTTGGCCGAGAAACATGCTGAGATTTTCGTGGTTTATCAATACCCCCCACTTTTATTGAAACCTTGTCCTTATGGAAAGAAAGAAACATGGAATACTGGATGGATACGAGAACCAGCAAGAAGTTGGAGTTGATATGCTACCTTACCGATGCGTTTCTTAATTGCAAAGGGCCCATAAAACTTGTGATCCAGTTTCTGAGATGCTCGTTTGAACACTGTTTGCTGGAGATAAAGGTGCAATTTAAGGAAAATAAGGCCGCCTTCATTGAATTTGATGTCATGCCGTTTTGAATCGGCCATTTGTTTCATTCTGTTGGAAGCTTGATGTAAGTTGAGCTGATTAAGAAGATCATTGCGAGGGGCCAAGTTCTGGTCGACCTCGTTAATAGGAGAAGATCTCAACTGATAGTGTGGAATCGTGGGTGGAGGTCGACCATACAAAGCTTGAAAATGTGACATTTCGGTTGAAGCATAGTAGGCTGTATTATACCAAAACTCTGTCTAAGAAAGAAGATAGTACCGTTTTCGTGGTTGCTGGTGAACTAAACAGTGCAAATATTGCTCAACACAGCGATTAAAAACTTCAGACTGACCATCAATTTGTGGATGGTATATACGGAGCTCATCTTCAATTGTGTGCCGGACAATCTAAAGAATTCACGCCAAAAGTTGCTTATAAAAATTGGATCACGATCACTAATAATTGAGCGGGTCATGCCTTGTAACTTTACGAAGCCATCGACAAATTTTTCGGCTACTATCTTGGCAGAAAAGGGTGAGTTTAGGCCAAGAAGTGAGCTGATTTGCTAAGACAATTGACGACCATAATGATTGTGTTCCTACCTTGGGATGGAGGTAGTCCGATGAAATCCATGGTTACGTCCCATACTTGACAAGGAATGGGCAGCGATTGTAGGAGACCAGTGGGGACAACATAGACGCCTTAGCTCGTTGAAAATCATAACAAGAGGAGACATACTCATTCACCATTTGATACATTGATGGCCAATAAAACTGTTGGACGATACGTTTATATGTGCGCAACAATCTGGAGTGGCCACTAAGAGAAGAATCATGGAACTCATGCAGTAATTGGTCCAGAATTTAGGACTTGGGAGGCACCACCACCCTATTTTTGTATAATATTAGGCCATTATGCTTTGTCTATAGGAGACCTAGTTTGGTAGCAGCCAGCTTGCCAATGCGGTCCATGTAAGCATCACCTTCAGCTGCTGTTTTTATTTCCTCCCAGATTTGAGCCTGCGGGACAAATAAAGCGTTAAGAGTTGGGGAGCCTGTCATGCGGAAAAGTCCATCGGCTGCTAAATTTCTTTTTCAAACTTATAAATTATCTCATAATCATAGGCAAGCAGCTTTGTAACCCATTTTTTCTACTCCAGTATTAAACACGCTACTTGAGTAAGTACTTGAGGCTTCGTTGGTTAGTTTGGATGTAGAATTTCCACCTAAAAAGATAAGGTCGCCAAGTTCATATAGCGTGAATGATTGCAAGCATCTCCTTGTCGTACGTGGACCATTATAATTTGGATACTCCTAAGGCTCGACTTATAAAGGCCATTGGCTTTCGTTGCTGGGTGAGCACGACTCCAATCCTTTCCCTAAAAGTATTAGATTCGATATTAAATGGTTACTGAAAATTTGGCACAGTAAGGGTGGGAGTGGTAGTCATAGCTTGCTTAAAGAGCTTGAAGGAGGTCTAAGCTTCTTTAGTCCACCCAAATTGGGGTTTCTTCAATAGATTAGTGAGTGGTTGAGCCAAGATGCCATAGTTGCGTACAAACTTCTGATAATAACCTGTTAAACGTTAGGACCCACGTAATTATGAAACATTAGTAGATCGAGGCCAATCAAGCATGGTTTTTATTTTTTGTTGGTCCACTTTGACCTTCAGCAGTGATAATGTGCCAAAAGTATTCTAATTCTTGCTGTCCAAATATACATTTTTTGAGGTTTTAAAAGAATGTGTGATGCCTCAAAATTTCAGAAGCTTGCTTAACATGTTCAAGATGCATGTTCCAACTGGGGCAATAAATTAAACTATAATCAAATAATACTAGAATGAATTTATGAAGGTGAGGACGAAATATGGAATTCATGATGACTTGAAAAGTGGATGGGGCTTTACAAAGACCAAATGCCATAACAAGATATTTATAATGACCATTATGAGTACGAAAGGAAGTTTTATGAATATCAAATGGAGACACTCGTACCTGATGATAGCTAGCCCGTAGATCCAATTTGGTAAAATAAGATGACCCATGAAGTTCATTGAGCATATCATTGACAGTTGGAATGAGAAATCGATCTTTTATGGTAACGGAATTAAGGGCTCGATAGTCGATACAAAAATGACATGTATCATATTTTCTTTTAGCAAAACAGGAGATGAAAAAGGACTGTTACTTGGTCAAATTAACTCCAATTTTAACATGTCAAGAACTTGTTTTTCAATTTTAGCTTTTCTAAAATAAGCAATATTTCTTTGGTCACCCAAAAGCATACTTTCTTCGGATTCTCGAAAGCAGTATTTCTTCGATTTCCCTTCGATCGAACATCCTCGGAATCGCTAAGTCTCTTGTCTTCAGTCTAAAGTCCTTGGACTCGCGAATGAGTTTTCTCTTTAGTATGACGCCTTTGGGCTGCCAAAGGAGCTATAATATCCCAGATATTTATAAGAATTGTAAATAAGATTTGAAATAACTAATTAAAGGTTATGATTTAAAACCTAGAGTTGTCGAAGTGAGATATGTAGAAAATGGGTAAATATTTTTTTTTTAGCATAATTTATTTGTTAGAAATTAAATGTGGGAATGTTTTAATGATGCATGTAGAGAATTTATTAAGGAAATTAATAAATTCATTTGAGAAGTGAAGGTGGATATATATATATATACATATATACCTAAAGTGTACTTGCTAGCTAAATAAGAAGATGAGTAAGTTAATACTCAATTAAACTAATAAATTAATTAGTTTAAATATGAAGTCATGAAATATAATTAATTAGGTTAATTCTATTAGTATGAGTTAAAGTTGTGAAAAATTTAGGATGATTGTCTTCGATGACAATAATGTGAAGTTAATTAATTAAGTAATTAACTTAATTATTAAGTTGTTATAAAGAGTCCAAGTAATTTAATTACTACTAGTGGACTAGCACAAATGGATTATAGATGTTAGCCCAATATGAGAAGACTTGTATAAAGAGGGATAATTAAATAAGAGAGCCCAATACAAAATAAGCTAGATTTCCCAACCATTTAAAAAGTCCAATAATGGTTAAAATGTTGGGAAATATTGTTGAGTATAGAGAATTAATCAATATAAGGTTAATTGAATAACCCTAGTTGGTAGACAAGAGAAAACATTAATCAATCATTGGTTAATTACTAGGTGAATAAATATGGTGATGAGAATTAACCATGGATGAGTTAATTATGTAACCCGATGTGGTAGAATAATTAAAGGCAAGTCTAATTGGATTTTATTATAAGTCCAATTGATGTATTAAACTAAGTTAAATAAATTAACCTAGTAGTTCATGTAATTAATTAAACCTTGATTCAAATTATAATTAATCAAGCCCGATGCTTGTTTTAATTAAATGTAACATATGGTATTTAATGTTAGCCTAATAGAATAATTAAATTGAGCCCAACCAAATTAAATGGATGAGCCCAATATATTTAAATCCTAGAGTCCAATATGGAGCCCAAATGGTAGTCAAAATTGGTCAATATATATATATATATATATATATATATATATATATATATTTAAGCTATAAAAATAAAGCAAAAATAGGGAATTTAATCTCATTTTGCTGAGATTTAGTGGGCCCCACAAGGGGTGGCTTGATTTTGCTTGGTTGCTTCACTTGTACACAATATCAAAGTGGTTCACCAACCCTAGTCACTCACCTAGTCATTCAAGTGGTTAATTAATCCAATAGTAAGTATAATTAGCTCTTAATTTGACTATGCTAGTTGATTAGTCGGAGTTGATGGTGATTAAGGGAGTGCTATATATAGAGAAGAGGGAAAGAGCTAGCAAATGTTAGTCATTTGCTAGCTAGTTCAAGTGTTGTAGAGAGAGAAGCTCTAGAGAAAAATAAGAGTTACTTTGTGAGATTGATGATCCACCATGGAAAAATGTTAGAGAATAGTTAATGAGGAGTCACAAGCCAAGATCATGTTAAGAGAAATGAGAGCATCCATGTATAAAAGGTTAAAAAGTGTTATAAACCCTCTTTAGTTCATTTTTATAGTTTAGATATGATTTGAACGGTTAAAATGTATTTTTTACCGATCAAAAGTTATTTTGATGATCTAAAAGTCTAAAACTATGATATATAGGTATATTCATGGTTTGATATAGTTAATACATGTATTTGTATAGGTGGTATGCAAAGAATTAGAAGAAAAATGCATATAGAGATTTACCGGTAAAAACTTTGGTAGGTATGTGCTATTTAATGTTGTAGATTGAAAGGTACAAGTTAAAAAATTAATTTCTATAGCTAAAAAGTTACATATATGAGTTTTTAAGAAAACGCAACTTGAAGCTTTCAAAAACATGGAAAAATAAGGAAGTTATGGCTTTTACCGCAAAATAGGGCGTTTTGAAACCCTAGATGGTTCAATCTTAAATTTCTTGTCAAAACGTTTTCAAAAATGTGATTAAACTATGAAATATTGTAAAATAAGAAGTTAGGAAGACAACAACACTAAGTTGGTGTCATTTGGATGTTTAGAGTTTATTTTATTCAAGTTTGAACAATTTAAACCAATGATTTGTGATTTTAGTTTTCACTTTGTCCTTGTGAGCAGTTTTTAATTCAGTTCCGTTCGGAATTTGGATTTGTGATATAAAGAGAAATTGTAGAGGGAGAAATTCTGATGAGAATGAACTCAAGAATTACCACCAAAATATTTTAAAATGAAGAAGTTATGGCTGTCGGAGCGTCGAGTAGTAAAAAAAAAATTGATTTCCAGACAAATTGGCCTGGCGCACCTGCGTCCGATGTGGCGCAGCTGCGCTAGAACAATCTGAAAAAGCAGATTTTTGTGCTCTGGGTCGGGTCGGGTCGGTCCGAGTTGAGTTTTCTTTGATAAATTAAGTTAAAATAAGTGTAAAATGAATGTGTTTGGATATTAAACCAATACATGAAGTTTATTAGTAACTAATTGGTAGTTAAATATTTAAAATAAAGACTAAAGTTAACACAATTAAAAAAGTTAACTATTGGTATTGTTTGAAGATTATTAAAATATTATTAAATGATCAATAATATTAGTATATGATTAAAAAGTTATTAAATGATTAATAATATTAGTACATGATGAAAATGTTATTAAATAATTAATGACATTAATAAGTGATTAAAATATTATTAAATGGTTAATAATATTAATGAATGATTAAAATATTATTAAATGGTTAATAATATTAAGAAGTGATTAAAATATTATCAAATGGTGAATAATATTTGTAAAAGATTAAAATATTATTAAATGGTTAATAATATTAATAAGTGATTAAAATATTATTAAATGGTTAATAATATTAATAAGTGATTAAAATATTATTAAATAGTTAATAATATTAATAAGTGAGTAAAGTATTATTAAATAATTAATAATATTTGAACATAAGTGTATAATATTTTGCGGTATTTGGTACATTATTAAATGTCCAAATCATTAAGTTATATAAAAGAATGATGTTTAATTAAATTAAACCGATGTAAATAGTCCACTTGTGACTAATTAAGGCAACTTATTAAAAGTAGGTCGTACGATGAACGTGTAGTGAACGTGTAAGTTGGTTGAGCGTACCCGACATGTCCAACTATATTTGGGCTAGGGTTTTTGTTTAGAACTTAAGGGTTCGTTTGTCAGAAGAGTTAATAATTTGAAGTTAATGTCTTAAGTTAAGACTAATTAATAGTCATTGTAACTAATGATTATGTCGATCTTATATATAAATTGTAGGTTGAACGAATGACGCAAATAAGCGTAAATGGTAGAAGCGAACTAGACAAGTTTTTCAGAACTTACTCCTATGTGCATTAATATGCTACAATTTAATATTATATTATTGATATGGAGATATATTGATGATATTTGTGTTATGTGAAAAGCATGAGGTATGATTACATGTGAAAATATGAAGCTTGAATTGCTAGATGCTAGTTGATTATTATAAGAAGTATGAAGCATTCATAACACGAAAAGTATGAAATGCATGATGTAAGAATAAAATGCAGAGCATGTGTAATATGTGAAGCATGTAATGTGTTATGTGTAATTGTTAAACTTGCTGAGCCGTCGTGCTCACTCTTGCTTAAAACCAACATTTTCAGATAGTGCAAGTTATTCGAAATTTTTGATAAAGATCAAGAAACAAGAATGCATACTACTTTCACTGAAGGTCTAAATATCTATTGTAGATATCAGTTCGAATTGGAAAGGTAAAATAACTGTGTCGTATAAGACTTAGTTGGTATGTAATATGAGTGTTAAATACTCAAAATGATTGTAATAGAATGTCGTATCATGTATGATATTGAGACTTACTAGGTTTGTTTAAAGATTGCGATTCTGGAATAGAAAGAGATGTTGTAGAATTGTAAATAAATGATTATTTAGCAATTATAATATTGTTGTAATTCATGAACAATAAGAAAAATACAGTACTAGTATTAAACCGGATTTGAGGGATCCGGATTCGGGGTCGTAACAGGAGTCTTCCTATTGGTCTGATGCCTTTGGGCCCCTGAAGGAGCACTTCCTTTTGGATTAATGCCCTCGAACACCTAAAAGAGCACTTCCCTTCGGATTAATACCCTTGAGTACCTGAAAGAGGACTTCCTTTCGGATTAGTGTCCTCGGGTACCTGAAGGAGCTTTCCTTAGCTTGACAAACTTCTGAATATTGAGGAATCATTCCAATTTTGGTGATCCGAGTTTGTAAAACTCTTCAAAGCCTCTAGTTTACTCCCCCAACACATTTTATATACTAGATGAGAGGGGGGGGGGGGGGGGACAATGTTGGGATGTATATTTACAAAAGGCATGATCTGTAATTTATATTGGGCTCGGCTCAGTGACCCATAAGCTTGACATTTATTTGAAAGGACTCTTCAGTCCGATAAGCTTGGGCAAGATTCCTAAGCCCATTTGGATGCTAACTGTTTATCACATCTAATCCTAATTAGAGTGAATGTTATATAATTTGGATGGAGTAGGATGATTGTTACATTCTTCAACTGTAACTTCTTAGTGGACATTCTTAATAGGAATAGTAAAGAGTCAAGTAAGTACTATAAATATCCGGTTAATGATGGAGGCAAATACACACTAATATCTCTATGCTAAGTACTTTAAATATCTATTGTTGACTTATCTTGAGATTTTCACTTACTCTTACACCGGAGAAGTTTACCGGCGGTCCAAGCCGTCAGGACTCTTATGCAGGTATCCTCTCCGGACGGGTGGTTGAACGTGTGACCAGATTCAAGTGTTAACAAATGGAATGCCCGACACCTCGATGTAATGCCCACCTTAGTGTGGTGCCATGCATGGGTGCTTGGAGGCTGCTCACCTCAGTGTGGTGCAAATATTAGTCCAATATTGTTCTCGAATGGATGTTCCAACCATGTATGGAATATAAAGCTCGTGCGTAATGCCTCCCGAACTTGTAATAATTTAACCATGCATGGAATGGTTCGAGGCTTAATGCACAAGACACTTCACAACTCAATAAATAAATGAGAGACCAATTTCAATACGTTCGAAGCTTAATGCATAAGACACTCCACAACTCCATAAATAGTTTAGATAGGACTCTCATCCAAGTATATTCAATTATATTTTGACTTATTGTTAACCAACTGCATCCATAAACACTGAGAACAAACGACCTACAACATTACTATAAATTATGAGTGACCTCTGGTAAGTATTTTTTACACACTTTTAGAATCCAAAAATCTTCTAGAAGCTATTATTAACATCAGAGACGGATTCAGAAAAAACTCTTTTGTGCATTCGTTTATTTCAGGTTACTCGGAACACTCAGACCCAGAGGTAGAGGCGGCAAAATCTAATGTCATCAAGGGATTTACAAGTAATTTAGATAAGGGTTAAAAGGAGAATTAGAGATAAGTGATTAAGTAAAAAATTTAAGTTTAATATGTTGCACATATATCGTTCTGTCTTTGTGAATGATAAATTCAAATTTATGATCAATAATAAAATAAGAGAGAGAGAGAGAGAGAGAGAGAGAGAGAGAGAGAGGTTTTACCATTTGATCGATTTTTTTTTTGTTAAGAAATTCTAAAAAAAATATTCATTCATTTAATTAGTAAGATCCGAAATATATATGTGATAGAGTTTAAATAATTTTTTTGGATAAAGTCTTTTATCCAAGTCTTTTGGAAAACGTTTTTCAGAAGTAATATTTTTACCTTTGGCTTTGCCCCCAAAAACAAAGACATGCGTGATAGAGTTTAAGGTTATCAATTCAATAAAAAGAATAAAATTCGTTATATATTTTCAAAATTTTAATAGAAGACAAAGATAGACCAGAGAAACAACCGTGAAAGCGCTCGCCTTCCCCATCTAATTTTGAGTATAACTGTCATCATCCTTCATCACAAGTTACATCCTTGCAATCGGAGATAATTATTAATCTTCTAAAAGGAGATAAAAAAAAAAACTCCATAAGAATAAAAAAGAAATTTCTATTAAAAAAAAAAAAAAAACTAACCTCAAATCGGGTAAAGTAATATCGCACATAAGAGGAGAGAAAATCATAAAAAAAAAAAAAAAATTATAAAAATTATTATAATGTAAGAAAACTTCATCAGATCACCTAAGTTTTAAATCTTTGAAAAAAATTAAGACTTTATGGATAAAGAGAGAAAAGAGAGCATAGACAAAGAATATTTAAGTTCAATTAACCTACAAGTTGGTCAAGAAAATTTGTTGGTTTCACAAAGAAAATTGATATTTTCACGAATTAATTTGATATTTTTATAAATAAATTTCATTTAATTTTATGAAAATATCAAATTAACATTTGCAAATATCAGTTTTATATAGAAATTAATATTTTTATAAGTTAATTTGATATTTTCGCAAGTGCGTTCTATTTAATCTTGCGAAAATATCAAATTAACTTATGAAAATATCAATTCGCTTTCGCAAAATAGCTTTCATTACCAATTTCACCTTTGATCTTATTTAGTGCAGATACAAAAAATCCTCATAATACGAAAGAGAATAAAACAAAAGAATTGATATTTTTACATAAGAAAATAATATTTTCTCACGATTTCTTTTACGTGAATATTTAATAGGTTTCATATTTATGTATTTATGTGAGAGTAATTCATGTAAAATTATATTTTTACATATAAAAATATTAATTTTCTAAAACAAACACGTTATTAATTAGTTGACCAATTATCAACAGTAATCCAGTCGTGCTTGTCGTAGGAGTTCACCTGCCAAGAATACTTTAGTAACCGCACGGCCCTCCACTTGGCGCGTGATAATCAATCTCCTCAATTCTTTATGGGAAATGATAGTTATGTAAAATAAATTTATGCCAATAATAAATATTTATATATATAAATACATATCACGATGAGATAAGAAAAAATAAATTAAAATTATTGATATTATTTAAAAAAAAATATTATCAAAGTAAATAAAATATATATTTAACAATATTTTTATTATTATTCTAATAAAACTTAATGCACACTTATTATTTTTATCCACATAATATCAATAAATTTAAATTAATAAAAGACCCTTTTCAATTTATTCTTATTTTATTTATCAATATTTATTATCAACATCCTATATTATCTCCGCCATTAAATACGACAGTCCTGAATAAGCACCAGCGTCTATCTTTCCTACCCATATAGGCTGCGTTGTGCTATATACAAACAGCCAAAAAGGCGGAACTTTCATTGTCTCAGTCTGTATATATTAGTAGCTTACTACTGCACTATATATATATATATATATATATATATATATATATACCCACACATACATACATACAGACATATAATATTTATACATATATAGTCTTATATATTGTGAGTGTACGGAGGATAATGGCGGAGAAGGTGTTCGACGGAGAATCGGCGAAATTGATGGTGAAGGAGCTGCGAGAAACCTTTGCTAGCGGTAGAACGAGGAGTTACGAGTGGAGAGTTTCTCAGTTGAAAAGTATTTTGAAAGTTGCAGAAAATCACGAGAAAGAGATTGTCGATGCTATTCGCTCCGACATCTCTAAACCTGAAATGGAGATCTTCGTTCACGAGGTATAATGATTTTCTCTCTCTAAATTTCGTGCTGCTTTTGATAATTTAATGCTCTATTGTTGAATGAGTAATTTCACTTGGAACTTTAATTTTGATGTACTGTTAGTTCATTAAACTTTCAGCTGCTTGGTTTTGAGGGTGAAGGATGAGTTATTTAGTTTGGAGTTTTTAATC
The DNA here is from genome assembly GCA_947179155.2 of Hedera helix. Taxonomy (NCBI): domain Eukaryota; kingdom Viridiplantae; phylum Streptophyta; class Magnoliopsida; order Apiales; family Araliaceae; genus Hedera; species Hedera helix. The sequence continues at coordinate 21,376,609 of OX359270.1, forward strand.
AGTGATGTTTTGATTGTTGAAGATGATTAACGTTGACTTTATTGGTTTAATTGCATAATTGTGATGTTTCAATCCTGCTTACTCATCTGGCGCGAAAGTCTCGAGTAATTTATTTCAGTTTTAGATTTAATTTTTGTTAATTGTTGAGGCATAATTGTGGAATTTTCCAATCATTAAGTTTCCTGAAGCCCCTGAACTATAATGCTTCGTAGTGACTCTGTTTTCTCAGCGCATAGTTAATATGCTTCAGTAATAGCTTGTTTTTTATTTTATTTTTAAATTCCCCAATGATTATATAATTAATGCAAGCCAATTTATGAGCTATTTTTGTTAGAGTTTCCAAAAGCTGGAAATTGTCGGGACTAGCAGGTTTCCAGAAGATCATTTATATTAGACATGAACAATTTGACAAGAGAGGTTGCTGGTAATAGCATTTATTACATACATACACCATATGACAATGATAGCAAGCCTTATTATTGATGGTCATTAATAACTAAGAGACAAGTAGTGGGTGTAAGTTCTTTAACTTTAATTCCTAGGTCATAATGTGTTGAAATCTTGTTTGATCAGATGTCTTTTGTCAAAGATTTTTCTTTCTTATGGGGAAAGGAAAAATTCGCTACAATCCCCCCTTGAACTTCTGAGACGAAACTCCAGTTCCTTTGAGAATGGTAAGATCTTTGGCGCAAGATTCTACCTACTTTTGGAACAAGAAGCGAAGCTTATCTACTTTTTAGTAATAGTTCCATTTCAATTAGTAAAGTGAACTCTTGCAGTTTTTAAGTATGGGTTTCATTCAGCTTTAGAATAATTAGGAAGTGAAACATTATTGAAGATTTTCTGCATGCATGCTTAAGTCAAGAACTCAGTATCACCTCTTTGGCTAAGATAAATATAGAGAAAATTTATTAATAAAATTTAAAGCTGGAGAATAATTGTTGCTTTGTGAAGATAGGAACTAGTTGCCGAAAATTAGTTAGTAAATATTGTGGCCTGTCCAATAATTTGTGAATTTCTGAAGATTATACTGTAGAATTGGGGTTCTTTGCTTGGCAATCAGGTGCATATTTCAGGTTTGTCAATCATCATATTTGATCTTTAAGCTTCAGGAGAGATTATTACATGTTGGGGGATTTATGGATACCAACAAAATAATAACCTGTTAACTCAATATTCATAATTTGGTTAATTATTTTTTTTTTGGAAAACAATGCTTGATTCTGTTTGAACATAATCTCATTTATTCTCTCTACCTCAGAAACATGTCAGTTGAGTTTACTTCATAGGAAGAAGAAGATATCAGAATATTCAAATACTAGTTGTAGGAGAATTATTAAATGTTTGAAGAATTATGGGAATCAACTACTTAATTAGCTAATTGACTCGATGTTCATTAATTTTTGTCAATAATTTTCGGGGAAAGCAATGCTAACTTCTGTTTGAACAGTCTTTCATTTGCCCTGTCTACCTTAGAAACATGTCACTTGACTTTGGTTTCATAGGAGTAAAAAGGCATCAAAATTTAAATTGAAGGATCATGAAGTGATGTCGTACACTGGCTTGTGGAATAAACTTGGTTCTTTGCTTATTTCATAGTTTACTCTGGATAGGAGGAAGATTCCACTATTATTCGAGGAGACTTTTAGTATCCAAAATTTTGCATAATAACTTCTGTACTATGAATCTGATACATGTGATGGAATCTCTGCTGTCCTTAACTATTGTCCCTTACTATCATGCAGATTTGTTTAATCAAGATATCATGTAAGTTGGCAATTAAGGAACTAAAGCGTTGGATGAAACCAGAAAAAGTAATCTCTGTCTGAACTTTTCTTCTAATTGAATTTTTTTTATTCAATGTGTTATCTTAACGTAAAACATTATGTAATGAATCTGTTCATACTTTTCAGGTTAGTACCACATTAACAACTTTTCCTTCATCAGCAGAAATAGTTGCAGAACCTTTTGGTGTCGTATTAATCGTATCAGCATGGAATTATCCTTTCTGTATGTTGAAATCTTCTCCACATCTTCATTTAAAATAAAATAAAATCCTTACTGTATTTTTAAATCATAAACTCTATAATATCCTAGCCAATCATATCTGATTGTCGAACTGACTAGACTCCATCTGCTTAAAGTTCTGTCCTACATCAGAATGTGTTAAAATCTTTTTTTGTGCATATAAAGATTAAAATATACATCATTACTTATCATTTTTCTCGAAGCACATATATTTATAGTGTTCGGCATTCTAGAATATAGTTTTACCTTTTCAACTTGTGTTCATCATTGTTATACTATACACTACATCCATCCCATTTTGAATTGATCTTTTTTTTTTCTTTGGGGTCTTTGGCATTGACATACCGAAAAGATCATTTTGATATTATATTATAATTATATAAATAATGTCCCAAAATTATTATAAATCAATGTGTTTCCAGTAGGTCTTGAATTCTGTTCTAAGCATATACAAAAGGTTTATCAAAATGAGACTGAGGGACTGAAGGGCTGAGGGAGTACTGGTCATAATAATTCTTAGTATAATTGTTTTTCACTTTTTTGGGTCTTCTGGACCATCTGGTTAGGTTAGAAGACAGGGAATTGTGCAAATATAAGTTTCTGGAGGAAAGATCTGCTATTCAAATCTTTATTCGATTATTGCATTTCTGACATGATCAACCATCGTGTTGTCAAAAACATGTCCGAGAAGGAGGCAGATGACGAAGTGTACCAACTGACCTTCTACTGGATAATGAGGAGGCAAGCAAACTGAAACCACCAAACTAAACCACTTTTAGGGGCTTACTGAAACATGTGTTTACCTCAGTTCTCTTCGCTGCTGATCGAACTGCTGAAGACAATAAATTCAGAAGTTGAATCTTAAGAAAATTATAGGGAATAGTTCATATTAATTACTCAACCAGTTTTATATGGCACTAAAGTAGAACAGTGAACGAGAAAGGAAAATTTTCACTTTGTTTATTTCACCAATTCATTCGCTGGCAAATATGGTATCAGATTCATTGAAGGTGGGCTAGGCAGTGATGTGGATATCAATTTGGTAAAGAATTCAAATTTGATCGAGGAGCTCATCAAGGTAGAGTACCAGGAATCCTAAAAATAATTGAGTTCGTCCGGAGATGGTGTCTTTTGTAATAAGGAATCTTGGTGTTCTGCTACATGTCAAAAATAACTTCTTTCCACTTATCATCTCTTTAGAGGCCTTACTTCATTCTTCTTTTTCCTTAAAAACTGAGGTCATATCCATATCGGATACAATTGGATATACATGCTGACAATTTGGTATAGGATTATGGTGTATTAAGTATGACGTGCTTGAGCTATCGGAGTATCTGAAAAGCTAGTGTGTGGTTGAGATTGCTAATATGTTCTTCAAGCTTTTCATTACCAACACATTTGCTTCCCTTCTTAAAAGTATTATGTTATAATACGATGCTGAAGAATATATTACTATATTGTCATAGTTCTGCACAATCGTAGCTTAACTGTTACACTCCTGTTTCTGATAGGATGCATCAGAGCATATCAGATGGATGTGTGCTCTATGTAAAGTGGAAAAATATGTTTCATTTAACATTGCAAATAGATTAGGAGTTTAATGAGTAAGATAAGAAGTGTGTTCTGGAACCCTGCCAAATAGAAAATAAAAAGACCAAAGCAAAGACCAAAATGTTACTTCCTTCAAAAACAGTACGGGGAAGAAGTGTGTAGCAGTTTTCACATATAGTGCAGCAATGGTACAATTCAAGTGAACAACTTCTGGGGTCTGAATTTATAGAATTTTGTAATTCTATTTTTATTCTACTTGTGAAGTATAGTGCTTGTATTTTTAATTTAAATGGAAGAGGTGAAAAACAGATGTCAACATTATTTTTCACTTAAGGGTAGTTAAGATGACTAAGGTATGAGTTCTACTCACCAAGCATGCGATCGGTTATAGGAGCTATGAAATTTTCTATTTTTTCCATTGTTATTTTCCACATTCAAAGATTAATCATGGGGAATAAGTTGATATAGTGTCCTATTATTTTGATTGAAATAGCTGAGCATCAGAGTAGTTAGAGTATTTGAGAGTAGTAGATATCAAATGCGGTTAGTACTAAGTTTGGACATAAAGCTTGATATATAAATTCTGCAGATAAATCTTGTTGCCATATATCATGACATCAGATTAGCTTGCTGGATGACAAAAGGTCAGCATTCCAGTGTCGACTCCTGATAAACGCCATTATTAAGAATGTCAGAATTCTTGAACATAGACAACATTAAGTTTAACAACTGAATTGAGTTTTTCTTATAGTGAGGAATGCATCACACTCACCTTTTGTGGTTTGCGAAGGAATTATATATCTTTATGACACATGGAAACCAACGTATGGAAAAATTATCACACAAAAAATTTAAGCAACACAGAATGAATAGCCACATTTATCACTGAAATTGAAATTGTTGGTTAAACAGGACTAACAGTTCAACTTTGCCATTAGCTAATGTCACTAGGAAAGTTCTCAATGTCCACACATTTGTGTTATATGTAAGCAGCATAATACACGCAATCTTATTTATCATTGCCCTGTTACTTGAACTTGTGGAACTCTATATTTGGTGCTTTGGGAGGGAAGTGGGTGTCTCCCGCTTCGGTGGGGGATATTTTACTTATTTTAGTTTTAGACTTTGGAAAGATCAAAAGATGCTCCAGAGCTATGCTGCCTTTTTATGTTCTTTGTAGAATTTGGAATGAGCACAATGCTCATCTTTTTAGGGACAACTATTTATCTTTTGCTTTGCTGCGAAAAGGATAAGTTTCTCTTGCTTATCTATGGGCTTCTGGCATGTGTTCCTTTAGATTTCTGTGTTTGATATTTGTAGGATTAGAGAGCTTTACTTTCTTTGACTGTTTTCTTTTTAATTTCCACTTTTTTACAATGGGCGTTCTTCTTGTCTCCCCTTACATGAATCATCTCTCCTCTTTTACAAATTTTCCTTTTCTATCCAAAAAAGAGTTCTCCAAAATGTACTATGGTGCTACAACCTCCCATGGTACTTCATATATATGACAAGTGTGTCATGCTTCTTTGTTTTGACATAGATAAACTGATGAAATATGTCGGTATGAATGCAATTATCTCATTTGTTTGACTAAGAAAAAATATGTTAAGTTCACGTTTCATCGAAATTACAATTCCCCTGTAGTCTGTACACTAGATATGGTTTTTCTATTTCTAATGCTTGCTCGTCAACCCTTCAGGATAGGTTGGCTTTTAATTTTTCACTAAACCTTTTCGTCCATGCAAAATTTGTATATCAGTGTGTTCAACTTCATGAGCATCTTACCAAGTGCTTAAGCAACATTTACTTACTTGCACCAAGTTTTGAAGCGTTTATATATTTGCAACTTGCAAGACTGATGCTTGATCGGCAGTCATAATATAACTTTCCTGGATTGTGGATATCATGTACATGTTGTTGTATGGACCTCTTTATTTTGTGTGAGAGTACATTTTTTTTGTTTTATCTATTTAATGTCTTTGTGAACAAAGGTCTCTTCTTATGCTGAAGTGGTGATATTCAATATATGTTGTGGACTAAACATATATTCTGGTTTTAACTTACCCTTTTTGTATCCCGATGCCTTCCAGTGCTATCTCTTGATCCAGTCATTGGAGCTATTGCAGCTGGAAATGCTGTGGTTCTGAAACCATCAGAAATAGCTTCAGCCACATCCTCACTGCTTGCAAAATATTTAGGGGAGTATATGGATTGCTCAGCAGTAAAAGTTGTCGAGGGTGCTGTTTCTGAAACATCTGCTTTACTGGAGCAGAAGTGGGATAAGATATTCTATACAGGTTCTTTTCAAATTTGTCACTCATTGTTTTTTTAACTTTTAATTTTAGTTTTTTATTAGTAATTTGTCACTCGTTTTTACTTGGAAGTCCTCTGATATATGGAACATAGTAATGATGTTGGTTGCAGTTTCTTAGGCATCAGCACCCAAGTTTTTGATATAGAAATCTCTAATTTCAGTCCTTTTGGTTGTACTTGAAGTGTCATAAACAGGTTACAGACACTTTCTTGGACTTACCTTCATCTTGTTTATTACACCCTCTAACTCAATTCGGGTGTCATGATTTCCTTATTTGGAAGACCCAATTTAGTGTTATGGTTAAAAAATCAATGCGAAACCAGTGAAAAATAAAGATGCACATCTAGATCAAACCATGTGATGGGAATAAAAACAATTAAACAATTGATATGAGTAGGGTCTGTAGGAGTCCAACATCACTGACCCCCCAATGGTCCACTCAAACATGTTCTGAGCCTAAAAATGACTACCCACTCCACTCAAAATGAAACCCATCAAACATGTTCTGAGAATAAAAATGAAAATCCATAAAAAAAGAAGTTGCAAGAGCAAAAGAAAAACCGATGAAGAGAAGAACCAAAGAAAAGACGAGAAGAAGAAGTCATTGAAGGACTCACCAAAGAAAAGAGAAGAAGATGCAGAGTCGCATCCAATCGTGTCGCAGCAGAAGGGGAATCGCAGAATCTCAACTCGCAGCAGGGAAGCCTTCTTTCTAATTAGTAGTGGTCGCAATGTTGGTTTGTAAAACATGACATACATGCAATCTAATTGTAATAGTGCAACGGAAGCAAACAAATTAGATTTTAAAATTTTACAAACCAATAACCAGGATATTTCTTATGCGACTATTATTAATTGAGAAAGGATAAAAGATTTATACTTTTGTAGAACTAAATTTCCATAGGTACAAGTTTAACTATTTTTAATCCTTCGCGTTCTTTTTCAAATTCACCGATTAGGTTCCACAGATCAATGTTAGCTCCCCAAGTGTGAAACCTCTAGAGTGATTCACTAAGAGATCTATGAATTAAAGAAGTGGATTTTGGTTTTTCCAAACTATGGGTGGATAACCCTAATTCTCTCTCTAACTCCTTATATGTAGAGAATTATGAAGTATTCTCTCAATTCTTGTGAAAGAGTGTAACTTTAATCCATAATAAGACTCTTCTTATTTATAGATATAGACAACCCTTCTAAAATATTTAGGATTAGGGTTTTAATGTAATTCTCAATCTAATGAGGAACTAAATTAATTAATTACAATTTCTAAACCATTTAGGAACTTAATAATTTAATAATGAGAGTACTTCTTATTAATTAATTACTAAACCATTTAGTAACTTAATTAATTATTATAATTACAATTCCTAAACTATTTAGGAACTTAATTATTTATAATACTACTACTATTTATTAATTAAATCCTAAACCACTTAGGAACTAAATAATAATTCTAGTAATAATACTCATTTTATTAATTTATAATTAGTATTTTCAAAATACTAAATTATAAATATTAAACTATTTAATTTATTCTATCACCATAGTATAAATTAAATATACTTCATTTAATATTTACAATTATGCCATCCATTTTAAAAATAAATAATACTCTTTTGCGGTGTGACTCTTTAGGTTCTCCATGTTGAACCGATTGTAGAAGAAATTAATTAGAACAATTATAATCTTATTTATATGAATGAATTAAACTATTTAATTTATTTAATAACTAATATTTATTCCACAATAAGAGTAAGCCCCCTTAGCGATCAACGACTTTTCAGATAATATAAATTTCAACATTTAATCGTAAAATAACCTTTCAGCGAATAGTTACTGCACAATTCAATCATTCTACCACACAATGTCCTAATCAAATATAAACATAGAATTACTGTCAAGTCTTATTTTATTTGATCATATGCATTTCAATTCTCAAATGTACAACTCTAATGTAAATTAGAAACTCTTTTCTAATTTTCATTCTACCTTGGCTAAGGATTTCTAAGTTGTCATTTATAGAATTACATAGGACATTCTCTTCCTTTATTGGAAGTGGTAGATCATTTTTGTTGATCATTCACCTATCTCTATGTACAACTTATTATACTCGATTATACCTTTTGATATACCCTAAAGGTCTTAAAGAATATGCTAAAGTATAATTCATCATACACAAAGTATTATAATGATCTTATGTCTAATGATCACTTGTACTACTATGATAAAAGAAACTTCTATTGACATACAAGTAAAACTCTATTAGGTGTTCCTTGAGCGAGTTACATTCAGTGAACTTATTATCTAATAAGCACCTACATAGTTGCTTTAGTGTCTCTACACAAATGATTACGAGATCAATCATCATTTTCATAAGAGTAAACATAGTATGTTTAATTTTTTAAATTACCACATCAAACTAATTAAAAAAAATAAATTGGGCCATTCCGTTAAATTAGATGGATGGAAGTTAAGTTTTTTCCTACGTGGCTTTTTAAAAAAAAAGAAAAAATGACATGGGAATTTTTTAAAAATATAAAATAAAATTAAAATTGATTTTTTAAAATACAAATAAAATTAAAATAATCTTGAAAAAATCCAAATAAAATTGAAAAATAAATAAAAAATATAAAATTAAAAACAAAATATTTTTTTAAAACAAATAAAATTAAAATAAACTTGAAAAATACAACAAAAAATAAATTTTAAAAAATACAAATTAAATTAAAATGAACTTGAAAAATTACAATAATTTTTTTAAAAATAAAATAATAAAATTTTGAAAATAAAAAATAAATGATTAAAAAGTCTTAATAAAATTGAAAATGAAAATATAAAATTTTAAAATGATATTTTTTTAAAAAAAGAAAAGAAAATTTAAAGAAATAAAAAAATGTAAAATAAAATATAAAAAAAAAACTTGAAAAATTATAATATAAAATTCAGAACAATATAATAAAATTTTAAATCAAATAAAATTAAAATAACTTGGAAATTACAACAAAAAATTTAAAACAAAATAACAAAATTTTAAAAATACAAATTAAATTAAAATGAACATGAAAAATTACAATACAAAAATTTAAAATAAAGTAAATAATATTGAAAATAAAAAATATATATTTTTAAAATATAAAATAATTTTTTTATTTTTATTCTTATCATTCTATTCAAATACTAAGGTATCAAATATATATATATATATATATATATATATATAAGTTGTTCAGGTTTGCTATGCATATAATCGATCAAAGGGGTTAAGCGCTTGTTGAATATGATAAATGATCAATTTTAAAATGATAAATTTATTAAAATAAAAAATAAATTAAAAAATACAAAATAAAAAATAAAAAAGAAATTTAATTTTATATTTTCAATTTTTTTTTTATATTCAATAAGTAAAACGTGCCAACTTTGGTGGGCAAATCATATGTTTTGCCATACTTTAATTAATAAATCGAATAAGATTACAAAGTATATATATATCATATCAAATGTGATTGGCTTGAGGGCATATTACTTTCACACAATTGTTAGGGTTGTGGTTTTAGGGCTAATCTCTCTCCCTTTCTTTCTTTTAATTTGATGGGTTGGACTCGTGGCTAATTGGGCTTTTTTTAAATAATGGACCTAGTTGCTAAGTTGGCGACTTGGCTGCAAGGTGTGCGATTCCTTGCGGCCAAGTCGCTCGACTTAGCAGCAGTCCCCAAGTCGACCCCTCGCATTGTGATGCTTACTACGCTTGGATGACTAGTCTGTGACTTAGCAACCATGAATCCTATCTTGCATTTTTTAGTCTACCGATTGATATCATTGGTATTCTTACCTTTTTCTATTTTTCCTTGCACGGTGGTATTGGATAGTTTAAATTACCTATGGTTCTTGTAATTGGTGTCATAAAAGTCAACAGGTAGGGGAAGAGACATTGGGAAAATAGTGAATTTGAAAGGGAGAAACATGATAGTGGTATACACTACTGTGTGCCAAGTTGTTCTGGCTAACAAATTTTTAGATGCGTAGGTATTGACCTTAAACAGTGTGATTATACATTTGTTTGATTCCTGGATTGATAATGAAATAAATGTCCTTTTGTAGGAAATGCAAAAGTGGGACGCATTGTGTTGGCTGCTGCTGCAAAGTATCTTACACCTGTAGTCTTGGAGCTTGGAGGAAAATCCCCTGTAGTTGTTGATTCAGACATAAATTTAACAGTAAACGGCTTCACATTCTTTCATAACATTCACTTGCATTACTTATGGTGCCATGAGTGCCATCTTTTTATCTTATGTAATAACTTAAATTTATGTTTATTTCTAAGGTCGCAGTAAGGCGCATTATTTCAGGAAAATGGGGATGCAACAATGGACAAGCCTGCGTTGCTCCAGATTACATTATAACAACTAAAGATTATGCTCCAAAGTTGGTAAGAATTCCCATATGTGAAGTGATAAATATTATTGTATCTGTTGATTTGTATCTGTTGATTTGTTTATTCGTGGTCACTTGTCCAGGTAGATGCTCTAAAACTTCAGTTGGAGAAATTCTACGGGGAGGATCCACTGAAATCAGATGACTTATCTCGCATTGTGAGTTCCAACCACTTTGCTCGCATAACAAAACTATTGGATGACGATAAGGTTTCTGGTAAGATTGTTCATGGAGGTCAAAGAGACAAAATTGACCTGTGAGTTTCAACTGCACTTTTGTTATTGTGTTTCAGAATTGATTATTGACATTTGACAGGGTAAAACCAATGTATAACTTGCTTCTTTTTCATATGTGGCAGAAAGATTGCTCCCACTATATTGCTGGATGTCCCAGAAGACTCCTTGATCATGAATGATGAGATATTTGGTCCTTTACTTCCTATTATAACGGTAAAAACCTAGATGATCAATTGCAATGAGTTTTTATTCATTACTTCTTTGCTTATATGGAAAAACATGTTTATTGAAAAGATTATAAAATTCTGAGAAACAGACAACACTGTTGCGTTGCTTTATCTTATGATGGAGCAATATGGTTATGAATTCGACCTTTTATTTTAAATAAAATCAGTTAGTATTTTATAAAGATTTATCTTAAAAAAATATTTTAAAATGCCACAAATTTTGGAAGTTAAACAACAAGGAATTTGAAATAAGCTAGACTTGGGAAAATTATTTTTGAGAGTGGATCTGAACCAGGGAAGTTTAAGCTCAGAATTTGGCGTTCATGCACAAAACAGAGGGCAAAAGAAAATGATATTCCCTCCATCCTATAAAGGAGTCCTACTTTCTTTTTATTTTTCAAAGAATTGGTACTCTTTTTTTCTTTATTTTTTTCCCTTCTAATTCTTTGGACGAAGGGAGTATGTTAACATAGTATTTCGTGCAATAGTAAACTTGAAATATGGTACATTAGTCATGACACGTGTTTTCATTATTCTCTGGCAAGGTTGAACAACTGGAGGATTGTTTTGATATAATTAACTCAAGACCAAAACCACTGGCAGCATATTTATTTACCAACAACAAGAAGATCAAGGAGAAGTTTGTGAGAGATGTCTCTGCAGGGGGCATGCTTATTAATGATACTGCTCTACATGTAAGTATATCTTCCCCAAGTTACACTACAATGCTATTTGAATGAATACTATTAAATATGTTCCTGAAAAGTAGTACTTTCCCCGATACTTTTCAAAAATGCGCACATGATATATACCCTTCTTCAGTTTCTGCTATCTGAATATTCATATTGATATGTGCACGCCTCAAGTGTCTATATATTGGTTAGTTTTGGGGTTTGGCATATGGAAATATTTGTGAAATTGAACTTGGTATGGTCTGCGTATTGTGACAATGTGTTTCCTGCTTCTTTATAGGCATCATTTAAAGCTTTTTAAAAGCATTGTATTTTCAAATGTTTAGAAGGATTCAGAAGTTGCCCATTAATTGTTTTGCTTTTCTTATTTTTTGTATTCTATGGTGAATTTCTGATCATCCTTCTTCGATCAGAAAAAGAGAAAATAACTTTTCCTACATCATGTCCATCATGTTGACAAAATAAAGATTTGAGAAAATTGAAGTGATAGGTTTGTAATTGGGACAAACTTATGGAGATTGTTATAAAAATTAGAGAATCCATTTGATGAATGATTTAGCTGGAAATCAGTGAAATTTTTACCTTGAAAAATTGTGAAACTTGGTGATATGAGAAGAGAAATGCCCTTTGTAAAGAAAATTATGTTGAGCTTGCTGATTACTTACTCCCTCGTGAAAGATATCCTATATAGTTGAGAACCTTACTGAATCCCAAAACTATTAGGTTTAAGATGATGTTTTAAAAGCAGAATTTTGAATTTTCTGTAATTGATATACCATTGACCTGATCATTTATCCACCTAGTCCCATCCGTTGGTTGGTCTAGTGGTAAATGGGTCATTTACCTCGCTCAAAGGTTTCGATTCCCACCGACAATCAATGGTTGGTGGCAACTCTATGTCCTACACGTTTCTCGTGTAGGATTCTTGATCTTGGGCTTTGACATAGGTGCCGTTGGGGTTCTTTCAGATGTGTGCGGTTGTTGTAGATACAATGTGCTCTTCTTGGAGTTTGGGATACCTTACCTACCTCCCATTTTTTACACCAAAAAAAGAAGAAGATATCCACCTAGTGTCAAGGCTCTACTTTTAAGGTCATACGATTTGGTATATTAGAAGTTAGAACTCATCCATACTGAACTTGGCAGCTTATACTTCAAACACTCGAGAGAAGTAGAGATATATTTCTATGTTTTGACACACACACACACACACACACACACACACACATAACATGTATATATTCTGAACTGTAAAGGATCTAAATTATGTTGATGAACTTGGTGGTGCAGCTTACAGTTCCCAGTTTACCTTTTGGTGGAGTTGGGGAAAGTGGCATGGGTGGATACCATGGTAAATTTTCATTTGAAGCTTTTAGTCACAAGAAGGCAGTTATGCATCGAAGTTTTGCTGGTGATTCATCTGCAAGATACCCACCATACACACCCTGGAAGCTAAGATTTCTGAAGGCTCTTTTGAATGGCGATGTTCTTGGCCTTTTCCGTGCTTTATTTGGGTGGTCATAGGCCGCAATTTGTATTGTTTGTTCCTTACATTTGATTATTGCATAGTCTTTTGGTTGCGCATGTTGTAACTTTCCTTCATTTATTTGTAATTTTCTCCCATCCGTGTAACTTATACTGTGTGTTTGGATTGAAAGAATAGAATGGAGGAAGAAATAAAATGATTTAAATATATTTCAAATACATGTTTGGTTGTTTGTGGGAGTGGTATAATATGATGACAAAAGTATCACACGTATCTATTTTATTAGAATGAATTTTATTCTATCATCTCTCACATGAAATAAAAATCAAAGGGATGAAATAAATTTTCATTTCATTAGAATAATTTATCTTTCAAAGTGATCATTAAATGTACTATTTTTTATTATATTTTTTTCCCTCCATTCTATTCATTAAATTCAAACGTAACATTAAGGCTTTCAGAAACGTTTATATACTATAATTGTCGCGAGTGAAATAACAATAATAACAAAAATATATTTTCGTAGTCAATCACATGTTTCTGCATATCAGGAGGAATGTTGCATTTCATTCAGAAGTATCGGGGTAATTAGGGCCTCCTTTTTGTAGTTGCCGAGTATTGGTGAAATGCAGAAAACGGCAGGGGAAATTGGAAAGTTAAAATGGTGTATATTCTTTATAATAGTCTAAATCCCCCATCTCTACCCGACTTGGCTCATTGGAAAGTTAAAACCTAGCTAGGCACCCTATGTTGAACTCGAAAAACGCAGAAGAAAAGAAAAGGACTTGGCTCATTGGAAAGTTAAAACCTGGCTAGGTACCCTATGTTTGGAACTCGAAAAACGCAGAAGAAAAGAAAAGGACGACAAAAAGAAATAGTTATTTTAATGAAGTTAAATTAATTAATTTATCCATACATCCAAATTCTCTAATGCCAAGAACAATGTTTAAATTATAACTTAACAGAAGGTTAAAATAGTTCTTCTAAATTTTTAAATTTCATATCCTTTTCTCATTTCTTGCCCTCCACAGTCGAGTCATTTATGTTCCAAACATAGTCGAGGTTTCTTTTAGTTTCGTTGTCCATCCATCAAATACTACGTACAACCCAAGATGAAATGAAAAATCAATAGCCAAAAGTTCAAATATAATTTTTCATTTTCTAGTTAGGATTAAAGTTAAATGAGAAATGGTGGTTGGCCGGAGAAGTCAACACTTCTTGTTTGGGCAGTAAGAAACCGTGCCAACTAGGCTACCACTCGTGCACACATTACAATTATAAATCAAGGAGAGATTGGTCATGATTAAATTGTCATATCATATATCACTATGAATTTTTATAACTTTTTGTTGCATTTCATTCTGTAGAATTAAAATGCAACTTTTATTAAATAAATGTAGCAAAAAATTTTAAAGCTTTAAAATAACATGTGGCATTACGACTTTATCGTAACTGGATCAATAAATCAAACGGCAATATTCTTAAACAAGCACTTAGGAAAATTCTAATATGATTTAGCAAAAGAAAAAAAAATTCTAATATGAACCCAAATAAATTTCTAAAACAAAACTAAGAATCCATTCATGTAAGATAAAACGAAATTCTGAATTTTCTAGTGTTCTAAGCCTAATAGCAATACCAATGAAACTACCAATGTTCTAAAAGCATAATAGTAATCCCAATATCAAAACTACCGAATGTCAGGTCTATGATCAACAAGAATCCTGCAAAATATTGAAAAGATCAGACCGCTGTTCATCCGTCAGCTCCTTAGGAAACTCAACTATGAAATTAACTATCAAGTTTCCTCTTTCCCCTTGTTCTTTAGACTTTGGCATGCCTTGTCCTGCAATAACCTTTTGAGAGCCAGGGTGTATGATATCTTCCATTGTCAAACTCAGCTTGTGTCCATCTAATAACGGGATCGAAAGTGTGCAACCTGCAAGTGAATCTACCAAAGAAATTTCCATTTTCAGTACTAAATCATCTCCTTCTTTTCTAAACACAGGGTGCTGTTTTTCTGCAATTATAAATTTCATGTCTGCTGCTTGGCCTCCTGGTAGCTTATTTCCCATTCCAGGAAAAGTAATCGTGGTTCCGATTCTCCACCCACGCTTCACGATGATGGTTAGCACTTCATCTTCTTGTACTATTTGCCTGTTATTTAGGGACATAGAAAATTAGGGAACTCAATTTTAGGAATTCAAATATATCGTCTCATCCCAGTCTCATCTGCTATCCCCATCCTATGTACTGCAATCCACGCAATTGTAAATAAATAGATAAAGATTAGTTGACAGTTATTCATAGGTGTGGTACAGTAGATGAGACAATGTGCTAGCAGAATTGGATTCCATTTTTAGAGGACATGTATTTTTTTTATTTGTTACTTAGATAATTCTTTAAACATCTACCACAAATTAACTAAGAACTCAAGAACTTGAATGGGCAGAAAACTACATTGACCTTAAAAAAAAGGTCATACCCGATTTACTATGCTCCCCACAAATCGCCAGGAGTGCAGTAGGCTCCAACTATTGGCAATGTTGGAAGGGTCAGATATATGTAGTCTTACTTTTACTTTTGAGAAGCCATTTTTAGAACTTATGTGACCGGGCATATAACAAGGGAAAAATCTTTAATACCCGGAGATTGTATACTACAATTGCGCGGACAAGCTTCACAGTACTTTAAAATATTTTGAAGCTTGTTCGGGCAATCTGGGCATCAAACTCTAGATACACTAGCATTATTGTTTAACAAGTGAGCACTTGACTATCAAGCCAAACATTAACCAAAAACGATTATATAATTACTAGAAAGAAAGATAAATACCATACCCATTATTTATAAATACATCTCTTGTGATCTTGATCATCTTCATGCAACCAAAGCACATCTCCTCAAGAGTGCACTCTAGGGTTTCCTCCATGGCAGGCGATTTCAGTACACCATTCGAGTTCAAATACATGGTTGTGGAGTTCTTATTGATTGAGCTACTAAAAGTGAGTACTGAACCACGTCCCGTAACCCGTCCACGGCTTCCTTGGCTTACGCTTTTCAAGAAGACGGCCAAACTGTCTGTTGTGGCTGAGGTGCGACTCTTCAAGCTTGCACTGCTTGAGAGTGGGGAAGGGTTTCTAGCCATAGTGTTGGGTGTGGTTCTTAGTAGTTGTGAAGGTTTAGAAGGTAAGGGCATAGAGTGACGGTTGTTTGTGGACCGGCTCCTGTAGAAACTTGAAGCTCGAGGGGAATTAGAAGAATCATTGGCATGAATTGCCACAGGATTTGGAACCTCAGTATTCATGGATGATTTCTTGTGCTGATTCTTGTCGTTAAGAGCCTGAAATTAAAAGTTAAGCATGCTTACACACTCTTTATCGAGTTGAATCAAATCAAAATTAACTCAACCTGACTAATCAAATTGATTTAGTCACTTTCACAGTCAATTTGCAGAATTCTAAAATTCAAAATTGAAGCAAGTTTATTTGATTTTTATTAATGAAATAGTTACTGTTGTAAACTACTTATGAAGTAAGTATTGTTAAGTAAGAGTATAAAATTGATGTTCTGAAAATTAAAATCAAAATTTGAGTTTTAGGGTGTTACAAATTGACTAGGATCAAAATCAAATGAGACAATGAGATTTTTTATGTGGAAGAGAGAGAGAGAGAGAGTATTAAATATCAACTAATATATACGGTAATAATGTATTTAATCATGTATTCTTGATTAGTATTTTGATGGGTTAGAATTGATTTAATTTGAATTAAGGTTGTAAGTTCCCCAAAGAGTTGTTCTGGTAGCAGTGAAAATCTAAGGTTCAACATTCTATAGAGGAGTTAGGACGGGGTTTCATTTCAAACTAAAGGGGATAGTGGTTGCCATTTTCTCCTAAAAAAAGAGTAGACAATAAACAAGATAACGAGAACAGTAATTTTTTAAAGAAAATAATTAACTAAGGTTGCTATGTTAGTTTGAGTATTGCCTTGGTTAGTATGCATGCGTAATTTTTATATTGATAGAAATGATATGGATGCATGAATTAAGATAACATATATTTTTTCCTTCAAAATATCTTGTGTTTATGGGTGTTTTAATCCCCATAATAAGAGTTTCAATTCATATAAAAGGGTTAAAATAGTTAGAATCATCATAATTCATTATACACTTTTCTAAAAAAAAGAGATTCTTAAACTTTATATATCTTTTTTATAATAAGAATGAGAAACTGACTCCGAGTAACCTTTCGTTAATCCAAAAGCGTTGGAAAAGACATATCTGAACCAGTGAACGAATAAGTATAAATAAATAATACTTGACATTATATTTATTTTAATTATTAATAAATAGAACATGATATTAAAATTTTTCATACTTTATTTTTTAATAATTAAGATAAATATAGTATTTAGATACTGTGTATTTAGACTCGTCCATATTTATATACTTTTGTAAGAAAAAGAGATTCTTAAAACTTTATATACCACATTCATAGGGTCGGCCTTCCTATAATTGGAGTAAGAAGCAGACTCCGAGTAGCCTTTTCGTTAACGCAACAGCGTTAGAAATTAAAGACATACATATGAGCCAGTAAACGAATGACCTAAGGAGACACCTTGTACAAACATGGTGCTATTCTCCCTATAAATACACAAAAAAGAGTAAATATAAGAACTACCTTGCAAGTTAGGTCCTCAATGGATTTGTACTCTTTTTCGGCTTCACTCCTCTTATTTTCCGAGTGTCGTTTCATTAACAGAAAAGATTTGCAGGCCTTATATGCTTTTACAAAGCGATGCATGCCATGCGACCGGGGCTGCGAATAGTCTGCCATCGGGAAATAGAGGATAGAGATATATAAAGAGAGAGAGAGAGAGAGAGGGACAAAAATGCAGTCTCAATAATGAATGGTTATGCAAAAAATAGAGCGTGTTGTGAGGCTTTTTATTAGCGAAAACCATTTAGAAGTAGATGGAAAGGTGAATTTTATTTAGTATGTCTTATGTCTTTAATAATAACGTCCTTCTTTTAAGGGTTGTGATTTGATGTGCAAAATACATTATTCCTTCTTTAAAGGTGGTGATTATTATATGGGAGTATAATTCATCCCCATTTTTACTCGCCATCTCGCCATATATATATATATATATATATATATCAATGCATTTGATTATCGTAAGAAATTAAAATATATCAAAAAAATTCTACTTATTTATTTATTTATTTTTTGTCTTTTCTTATCAAATAGTTCAAAAGACTGAAAATATTAAAACTGTAATTTGTTACAAAAGATGAAAAAAAATTCAATAAAAAAAATTAAAATGATAATCTTTTCAAACAAAAAGCATATAATCAGAAAAAGTTAAATTGTGTGCGCGTGTTTAACAAAAAAAAGTAAAAATTCTTGTATTTTTTACTTGCAGTTTAGTAGTAAGAATACTTGAATTGTTGAATTTCCTCATCAGTCATCAGCTGCTAACCAGTTAAATTAATCCTTATTTTTTTTTAAATTTGTATTTGCTTATAAATTAAACATGCTTAAATATTTGTTTATTTATGCTTTATTTTAAATTATTGAATTATATATATTGAATTCAAAAGTTCAAAATGATTGGAGGGAGGAAGTTTCCTTACTTAGTTTGAGTGATTTGAGGGCATATAGTATAATACCCAAAGTGGGTGATTATTTGATTGAATATATTGGTAATATTGGAGAGATTTGAATGAATGCATAAAATGGAAACACAGCTGCTTTTACAATTCCTTTTGAATTAAAATTGAGAATAATTTTTTACCCTAATTTTAGGGTTGTACATGGACATAGTTTAACCCGTTTAGCGGAGCGGAGGAGTATAACTTAATTTATTTGAGAAACATTAAATAATGTGTTGCCATAAATATTATTCATTCCGTCTCATAATAAATGTCATAGTTGGATCGAATTGAAGTAGTAATTTATTCCAAGAACATAGAATTTAGATAAAATAGCATAAAATCAAATATATCATTTATAAAATTGTTATTTTCACAAGTATTTTAATATTTCACAAATATTTCCTCACATAAATGGTTATAGGAACCTTATGTGAGAAAAACTTGTGTTGAAATATGAAAAAGTATTTGATGAAATAATAATTATATTATAATTAATTTAAACAGATTGTTAAACTAATATTAAAATTTTTAATTTCTAAGATATTAAATTTAAAAGTAAATATGGACATTATTATTTTCAAAGTAAATTTCTGTCACTTATAACATAAATTTGATAATGATATTTATTAGTATATATAATTAATATAGCTAGGTATTTAATGTATATACTAATTCGTCCTTTCTAGGATTTATTTTTCTCTAAATATAACTACACGACGCAAAGAAAATAAAATATATGTGAGCAGGGGTGAAGCCAGAAAATAATTTCAGTGGGGTCAAAATTGTTACTAAGTTATAAATAATTTAGTGGGGGTTCGGGGGCAGCGCCCCCGAGCCAATTTTTTTTTTTAATACTTTTGTACTCTCGGGTCACACATATATATATAATATATACTATATTACAATGACAATATAATAACTAATAATATATGGTATATATACATTATATTGACTCATATTAGATTTTTCTAATCACAACTGTTCATAAATAATTAATTTATTAATTATTTTGAAAAATAATATAAATTAAATTATTATTTAGTTTAAAAATATTATAGAAAGAGATACATATATTTAGGATATATGAGTCATGTGATTAAAATTTAATTGAGAAAGTTATAAATTTTCAATTTGACTCCGTATAATAAAAAATTTATAAAATTTGAGTGGTGTCAATTTATATATAATACTTAAATTTTTTAAAATTTATCATACATTATAAAATAAAATAAAAATTCAGTGGGGTCAATTGACCCCACTCAACTCCACTTAGCTTCGCCACTGCATGTGAGCATATAAATTTTCATATTTTTTTGGCACGTACGTATAATGACTTCAAACCGATGAAAAATAAGCAAATATGGATCGTAAAAAGCACTATTATAAAATTAATAATACTCCACAACCTTAAATTAAATACAAAATTACATTCTCTCATATTTGCCTTTCTTTTATGTGTTGAAGCAGGAAATACCGGCAGAAGATATCACCAATTAATTAATTTCTCTAATTGCCCTTTGATGTTTTCATCACAAATTGTTAATTCCCCCCCCCCAATTCTCATATATACACAGTTAACTCACTGACAGAGTGACAGGTTAGGAAATGTAAATGGGTAAATATTATTACATTCGCTTCAAATTATATATATGATCAATATTGACCATTTTAAAATTTAATTTTAAATAATTTAAAATTTAAAATTAATATAAATTCTTTTAATTTATGTCAATATAATTATTAATATTATAAATTGTCTAAAAAATAATATTAATGACAAAATTTATTATTTTAAAATATAAATAATTTATGTTAATTTTAAATTTAAAAATATGTCAAATTAACTTTTAATAAGTTAATAATAATGGTAAGGATAAAGTATTATATACATCAAAAAATTAACATAAACTATGAACATACTAGTCGAAGTCTCGAACCATAATTTGGAGTCAACATTGTCCTTCTACAATGATTACTTTCATTCTCTCATTCAAATAAATAAACTACGTACATGCATGGAAGATTAAATATGTTTATTATTATTTTTTCTTTTTTCAGCATAAATGTATAGAATTAATTATATGACAAAGACATGTATATGCAAGTACAAATTTTATTTTATAATCAGTCAAGCCTATGGGAAACAGTTGTATTTGTATACCAAAAGTATTATACAAATGCAACAATTTCTTGCATACTTCATCGAGTATATTAAACACATAAAATCCATGCATGGAGAAACTTGTGACCCAAGTGACACAATTGAAACTACCACAAATCCTCCAATGTAGTTACTCTTTTTTCAGGAGCTTTTGAACTCCTAAGTCCGGCAGAAGTCGAAGTCGAAGCCGATTTTATCAACGTCAGTTCCGACCGGCCCCGGCGATGAGACAACGGAAGAGTCTCCACAATATCAATATTCCATAGCACCTTTTCTTGAGACTTAGAACTATGTGGCATGTCATGCGAAACGGTGTTCCTCCATGGCGGAACGCCACCATTTGGCCGTAAAAAGCTACCGGATCTCGTTCTCAGCCGGACCTGAAATCCGTCCCTCACTGGCTCCCAATCCGTCATCGACATGTCAGTTAATTTTGGCCCGGATAATTGCATAACCTTTTTACCAATTACCCCCGGAACAAATAAATTATTTGTGGCACTTAAATATGTTCCGTGACAACTAATGAAGCGTAGAAAATCTTCTCCTCTTAATTTTTCAATTAACCATATGGAATTATTTGATGAGCCGTTGCGGTGTAGGGAAACGGTTTCTTTGTCGTTTTCTGCTATTAGGTATTTGTCTCTGACGGTTCTGAGGCGGACTGTTTTGGCTGTAGCAAAGAGTTCCATTAAAATGATCTGTATTTAATCAAATTTATTCATCAGGAAAGTTACATCTACAAATTAAACGTAATATGAATAAAATAAATGTGTTTGATTTGATTTCTACGTACCGGAATCAGTGCAAATGGATATCCAAAACAAACAAATAAATGTAATGAAGTTGTTGAATCAATTGATTTGTAGCAGTAGATTGTGTAGATTGAATGGGGGAGATCTAGAGGAAGAGGAAAAAAGGAAAAATAGAAAGAGAAGGAAAGAAAAATACAAAGGGGAAACTAGGTCCGGAAATAATGGGTATATGATTTGCAAGGCTAGCCACCGAATTCGGTTTGCATGGCAGTCCTCTTTATATATGCATGGAATATTAGAAAAAATAATTATTTTTGCATCCATCCTTACGAAGAGAATACGGTACTATAGTTTTAACTATTGTTATATATAATGAACGATTTATATTAATATTAAATAGTAATGTATATATACATATATGAGGGCATTAGATTCTCTGTAATCAAAATCTTCTGTTTCTTTGTGTCAAGGCCTATGGTGACGATATGTTTTATCGCTGTAGCCTCATAAAAAAATAGGGCTATGGCGACAGTACACACCATCGCCATAGACCCTACAAAAAAATAGGGCTATGGCGACAGTACATACCGTCGCCATAGGCATCGATACAGAGAAACAGATGATTTGGTTACAAAAGATTTGAACCCATATATGAGATAAGAAAGTGTAAAAAAATGATCAACATTAGTATTCTATTTTGTCATTTACAGTTTCTCATTAATCACAATCAAGGACAGAGTCACTATAGGCCCGAGGTGGCCCTGGCTACCTTGGATTTTTCAAAAAAACATATAAGCTTATACAATTTTGATAGTTTTATTTCAAGTCTCCCAGATTGAGATATATATATATATGACATACCTCCTTAAAGAGCATACCAAGCATACCCTCTTTAGTGACGGACAGGGCGACGATTTGGTCTATCGCCATAAGTTCGTCCGTCGCTATATGTTTGTCTGTCGCTAAAAGTTATAGCAACGGATGAATCTATAGCGATGGACCAAATTGTCCTCCCGTCCGTCGCTAAAAAGGGTATACTTGGTATGCTCTTTAAGGGGGTATGCCCTTGAACCCGTCTCTCTCTCTCTCTCTCTCTCTCTCTCTCTCTCTCTCTATATATATATATATATATATATATATATATATATATATATATAACTCTTTGAAAAAATATAAGAAAATACTTTTTGTATTCCAAATATAAGGGTTATTTTAATTTTTTTGAGTCATTCTAGGCATCATAATATGAATATCAATTTGATGTCCTCTTTTTACTCCATTTTGGGTACTATAAAGAGTTCATATATCTTGTGATCCAAAAAAAGTCTTATTTCAACCAAAAAGTATAAAATTGTCCACAAATTTGGACCCTAGACAAGATTTCCGAACCTTAATGTTAGTACCATAAAATTTTCATTGCCATGCAAGCCTTGGGTGCACAACCAACTAGACAGTTTGGATATTTGACCAACTGATTATTGGCCCTAAATGTGCACGTGAAAGGGGTTAGGTGAACCAATGAATTACCCTTTAATGGGTATGATGGACTTCTATAAAGAATGGTTAAATAAGTGAGTTGGGCCTAAGGAATAATGGATGGATATCATCATGGTAAGACCCATAAGTGATGGAATGGCTGGGCTTGAACCTAAGATGTGGATCTATGGGTTGAATATTGTAACGCCCCCAAAATCCCCGCGCTTTCGATGCAGCGGACCTTGTGCGTTAATTTCATACATCTATCGACTTAACCAATGATCCCATAATCATATTGGTTGAAATAGTCTTATTTTAGACTATACATTAACAATTTCTCTTAACATTGTCCCTGGATCTTAACTTGATCTCAATCTCATAAGTATACAAGTATCAACTTGTATTTCATCCGTATAAATGGATAAAACCATATATAACGGTTTAATTTTAACCTTAGGATTTAAATATTCTATATACATCCACTTGTAACGGTCTCATTCGTACTACAAGTATCAATATACAAAGATATCTCTTCATATCAATAATCCTACTTATATGGTATTCAGAATAGTAATAACGAGTTATACCTGGGTCCGAGGAACCTTAACGATGGATTTGACCAGTCAACATCGCTTAGTTCTGTCTCAGATGTACAGCACTCACAAGTTATTTACCGATCCTCATCCAGATAAATAGATCATTATCAATACTATGTTAAATTTTAACAATTCTAGGTTGTATCAAAATAAAGACATAACAACATTCTGATGATAATTATTTATATCATTCATTCAATATTCAGTTACATGTTTGTTTGTTCGTATTACAACAGTCATTATGACATATACAAATACAATCAATTTACATGAAAACCTAATCTATGCTGCATCTTTACGTTCATGATCTTCTTAACGTTCATCTTTAATCTGCAAATAGGTTTTATTCGCAAGAATGAGCACGACGGCTCAGCAAGTCTAACATATAGCACATACGCAGTTTATGCTTTCATATAAACTTTAAAATGCATTGACTGAACATAATTCTCCATTTAATATCACATATAACTCACGTTCCAATAATTTATATCACATTGACACACAAAGTGTATAAATCATGTTCATAACTCGTAAACATAACGCATAACAGTTAGAAGGCTTGTAAACATCAGTTAAAGACTTCACATATCATCTATTGCATAATAACATAACATTATACATCTCATTTATCATTTTAACAATACTAAACAAGTAGCACATAGCAAGAGTTAGAAGACTTGCCTTAAAACCATGTTTTAGGGTTTCCCGAGAAATCGTTAAACGCCTTTTGTTATTGCAAGCTTTAACTATTTCTTTGCAATTTCCAATACATGAATTATAACTAGGAGTAATAGATATAGAGAGTAATTTTGCTCTTGCAAAAGCTTTGGAAAAAGATGAAGAAATGAATGAGTTTAGCTTCCTATTTATAGGAAAATCAAAGGTCGGGGTAATTTGGTCATTAGTTAAAAAGACCAAGGGCATTTTAGTCTTTTCGCACATTATTTAATTAATAAAACTAAAATAATATCTAGAGTGTGCCAGCGTGTGCCAGGCGTGTGACAGCGTGTGCCAGCGTGTGCCAGGCATGCGCCAGCATGTGCCAGCCACACTCTTACCCACTCTTTCTTCCGTTTTCAGCATATCGGATAAATCGCGTACGATTAATTTAAAATATTTCGCATTAGTAATATAAGTTTTAATTACTTATACATATTTTATTCATAAAATACATCATACAGTATTAATATGATGTCTCGTCTGACCCTCAAAGTTTTTCTTGAATTAATCTCGGATAACCTTCCGTGTATTTTTCTCAAATACACCTACCGGGCGACGCGATTGATAAATTTCTTTCATTCTAGACACTAATTATGATTGAATAATATAATTAGGTATTAATCTGATAAATTTGATTATTCAAATTTAATGTTAACCTATCTCATGATCCGTTTGATGAAAACAATACGGATGAATTAGCAGTTAATTATATAACAGTCTGATTCCAACTAATTTGGTTAACTTCTACTGATTTAAAATTTTGATATTACTGAGTTTTGTTCCGAATGAACACTTTTCTGTAAAGTGAAAAGTCCAAAAGACTTGACACGTTTTTCGGTGAATAGTGTTTTTGACGACCATTTCTCAGAAAATGGTTAGAAGACCAAAAAGTCAAAAATAATATTTATTTTTGTCTTTTTCCTATTTCATCTTATTCTCGACACACTTTTCGAGAAAATATTTTATTGCTCATTATGCACCGGTGTTGCATACAAACACTGTATCCATCAACGGTTTGATCAAAAACGGAAAGTGTTTTCGTTTGAAAAGCGATTTACGTTTTATTTATGGAAAAATATCAGTGGCTCCCTGGTATCTATTCCCCGTATAAATGCTATATCGTGAAATAGAAAAAGTCCAAACGTTGAAAAGAACGTTCAAAAAGACGACAAACGTTTTCTCGTAAATCGTGTCTTTTTCGTCTTTTTCCCAAGATAATTTTATTGATTCCTTGGCATCTAAACCTCATATTATCACTATGTCGTGACATACAAGAAGTCCTACAGATGAAAGAAACGATCAAACGAATGAAAAACGTTTCTTCGTGAATAGTGCTTTTTACACGTTTTTCGAGAAAAACTTTTACTGACTATTACGTGTTTTTAAAGCGTGGGAAGGTTGAATCTTGAAACAGAATGTCAATTTAACCTTCACATTTTGCTCAAGGGCATAGGTTATTTACATGGGTTTAGACCCTAGGGTTAGGGTTTAGGTTTGAACTCTTTTTCCAATTTAGGTTTTTGCCCTAAATTGACTTCTGATTTTTAATAAGTGTTAAGGTTAACTACTTGAACCAAAACACAAAATCCTACACATAGATATTTCATACAACACATTTAAAAGCTCAATTCAAGCTTTACTAATCACATAACACATAGTTTAGGTTAAAGAATTTAACCTCTTAGTTGTATACGATCGTAGTTTCGAGTCGTATATATTCTTTAAGATAACTCAAGGTATGCTTGAGCAATCAATCTTAGGTTTTGAATTGACAACCTTGCTTAGATCTTGTTAGATCACTTTTGAAATATTTGGGATATTACAAATATGCCCTCATTGGTGATGGAATCCAGAGTAGAAGCTTGCCCTGGAAAAACGTTAAACCTTGCACAATATTGCCCAACTAAGAATATATATAATCCACACATGAATGAGGCAAAACTCATCATAAAGAAAGTAACAAGCACTACAAGAAAAACCTACATCAGCCACCAAGACTTTCTGCAACCGCAAAATTCGTCGCTAATACTACGTTTTAGCGACCGATAGTGCAACTAGTCGCTAAAATTAATAGCGACCGGAAGACGATCGCTATTTTCGTCGCAAATACCAATTTTGCCACAAAAAAAGCACGGGATTTTTGGCACCATAAGTAGCAACCGATGATCCGTCGCTGACATAGTAGCTAATGTATCAGTGACCGCAGTTTCCATCGCTAAAAGTGTCAACGCATTAAAAAAAATTAGTGACCAAAATCGATCGCTGTTAAGCAGTCGCTATTATGTTCAGACCTAAATTTAGGCGCCGCACGGGAAACAGAAGGAAGAAGAAAGAAGAGAGAAGAGAAGAAAGAGAAGAGAGAAGAGAGAAAATAAGAGCCCCTGTCGGACAGCCGCCCCTCCCCTCCCCTTGCCAGACGTCGGTCCTCCCTTCCCCTCACCTTACTGGATGCCGTCGCAGCCCCCGCCCCCTACCGGACGCCACTCCTTGCCAGAAAAGGTAAACACCAGACTGAGATATTATGTGTATTATTTTTCTTTTTTATCCCCACTCTAAATTTATATAAACTGATATAAAGATAAAATAATAAAATATTATATTTAGACAACAAATTTTGATAATATTTAGTATTTAACCATTCTTGGGGGTAGGGGAGGAATAAGTAATAAATCATATTTGAATTCAATAGTTCCAAGTCAAGTCCATATTTTTTATATTGACAGTATTCTATTATAGAAGTAACCCAATCCTATATTGAATTAGATGGTAAAGTGAAAAACAACTATAAATGGATATACAATATGTTTGATTTACCTAATATAATTCATCTGATGTCTCCATGCACTAGTATTTCTCCTCATTTTGCCATTATTTGGAATTGTAAAAAAACTATGTATGAAATTTTGACTCAAATTTAGATGTGGTAGTGACATTTTAAAAGTTCATTATATACTGATGGTTGCTTTATTTGGACGTACCCGAATCCTTGCTAGACAGGTTCTCTAGAACAACTCTGTTTTGTATTTTCCATGTTTAAGGGTGTTATTCAGTTTATATTTTTGTGACTACTTCATGGACATATTTTAGTGTTTGGTTGACAAATCTTAATGCTTCAAGGGCATATGAGAATATCTTTATAAGAGAGAGGATTGCGTTTGATTAGGAATCATAGAACGATACTATTTTCATAATCAAAATAATACAAACTAATAAAATATAATTGTTAGTTCCCAGAGGCACACAAGTGATCTAGAAGGGGGGGGGGGGGTTGAATAGATCTCTTAAAAACTTTTTACTTAACTTCAAAAGTTTATTACCAATTAATTCATTTAATCAAGATTTGTTTACACAGCGGAATATTAGTTTGAAAACTCCTCTTAAAGATTTGTAAAGCTTCTCCGTTGAATTAAGACTGTATTGAAGATAGCCACTTGTCAAGTAAACCAATTTTAGCAGTTATATATATATATATATATATATATATATATATATATATATATATGACAGAATGTAGATGACTGAATGTAAATGACACCAGAGAGTTTTAAGTGGTTCGGAGATTGAATAACTCCTACTCCACTCTTCTACTACAATGAGTAGGAAATCCACTAAGAATGGTTCATACAGAACCCTTCAAGCACATCAGGCCTGGAAACTCTGGTTCACTAAGAATCCTTCAAACCTAGCAGGTTTGGCTAGTTTAGTCACTAAGACAAGGACATAACTGCCCTCTTCAAGTCCAGTAGACTTGGTTCCTTTAGTCACTAGGACAAGGACATAACTGCCCTCTTCAAGTCCAACAGACTTGGCTCCTTGCTTGTTGATAGATGTTGAAGTTGCTACTGAGTTGTACTTTAAGTTCCATTGTCTTTAAATACTCAGTAGCAGGATGTGATCATTCTTGAAATGATATTGAGTTCGGCAATGATGCATGACTTCTATATATGCTCAATATCTTCTTGTGATCACCCATTGTGCTGCTGGGCTTTTTGTACTTCAGCTCCTTTGGTACTTGATAACTTCTCGAGATGAACTCCTGAGATGACTGTGAAGCTCTTCCTTTTGATACTCAGTTGTTCTTTCTTATCATAGGCCGTTTATAGCTTCTCGAGATGGGGCTTCTGAGATGACTGTAATGCTCCTTCCTTTTGGTACTCAGTTGTTTCCATGTCTGTATCAAGTTTGCGTTTCAGCTTCTCTCTACCACGTGCCTAGCAGCTCTGAACACTTCTCTTGTAATAGAGTTATTTCACTCTATGTCTCTCTCAATTCAGTATTAGTGTTTTGATGGATCGTGGAGTTCTTCAGCATATTCATTTTCTATTTCACTCTACGATCTGTTGTTGTCCACCATCCTTTTTTTTTTCAACAACCCTTTTTCTGTGAATCATCAAAGCCCTTATATCTTTGTGCATATTTTACCGTTGAAAGAAATCCCGTTGGTTCCATTTGGCTTTGTGCAGATCTTTAATATCTTTGATGTTGACTTTCTTGCTGCTTGTGTCAGTTCTTTTTCTCTTTTCTGACATGTTCTGATATATCAAACTGTAGCTTAGCTTTCTCTGAATTTATAGCCGTTGCACTCCCAGAGTTGTTCAGCAAAGATTATTATATTCTTTGCTAATTAATCTTCTGATCCATCAATAAATACCTTCCTTGACTTTTAGAACCAGTTGTTCTGATGTATTCAGAGATGTCCCATTAGTCTGACCTTATTCACTATTTTCCTGAGCAGTGGGTCCTGACTTATAGTTGTTTAGGCACAAAGTCTTATGTGACTCTGACATGTATCTGAATCTCAAGAGCACTTAATATTTCTTGAATCTGGGCGAGGAGTATTCTCTTTTCTTTTGCACCCTATTGTCGTTCTGTTAGTTTACTGGTTCTGAACTGCTCAGTGAGTTCATTGAGTGATAGGCTGTTTATTCTGATTCTGTGAAATCAACTCCATGAATGTTACTTGAGGTATTTCAAGTAAAACGTTGAGTTAGAGCAATCTTTTCTCTTACTCTGCGATCTTGCTATTCTGTTCAGATCGCAAAGTTTGTCTGCAGTGCTTTGCTTTATGATTTCGTTCTACGATATTGTCCCTTTGTTCAAATCGTAGAGTTTGTTAACTGCAGTGCTTCTCAGTAGAATCGTTGAGTTGTTGTCTTCGTTGGCACATCCTTTAGTTCTACTCAACGATTATTCAATGTGTAGAACAATTTTCCGCATTGTCTTGTCATCCTGTTTTTTCTCTATGATTTCTTCTAACTGTGCAAAACGTATAGTTCTCGTATGTGCTTGCTCTTCAAGTTTACTCTACGATCTTGCTAGATTGTGTATATCATAGAGTACATTTCACTTCTGGTTCTGCATTAACTGCAGATCTTCTTAGCAGCCTGTTCGACGATCGTAGAGTTATGCTCTACGATTTGTACTTGATCAGTTCTTTAATTTAGCTTGTCTATTTTGTAGACCTCTTGCACATCTGTCTCTCTTTGAAGATCGTAGAGTTATTCAGGTAAGGAGTCGTATAGTTCACTCTACGATTTATACATAATCGTTGAGTCTTCTTTGCTTGAAATCGTAGAGTCCGTTCTACGATCATATAGACTGATCAGATCTAACATAAGATCAACCTAACAGATTTGATCTTTTCTAACTAAGTCCTTTCTTACATTATTACACCATTATATATATTGAAAGAACTTTACAGACTCTGTCATACATAAATACAACAATGATTCAATCTTATGCTACTCTGCTTATATCATGCATCTTTTATGCAGAGTGACTCCTACAGAAAGATCAACCTAACATTTCTGATCTTTAAAATCTAAGTTCTTTGTACACATATATCTTTTAAAAGGACTTTACAAAATTTGAACCAGATAACTTTCATTATCTTTTATAAGCATCAGATAGTTTTCGACAAGATCATATATGTGTTATACAAGTGTGTAAATCACAGTATTTGAAATATATATCATACACATATGATCACGTAGGCACATAATTTGATTAACATATAATCACTTTGTCAATTAACCACATAAACACTTTTAGAACATCTACGCACATAATCAAATAAGCACATAAGCACATTAACACGTAAGCACTTTGTCAGATACACATTGACAACCAACCATGTAAGCACATTTACCACAATCATTTTTGCACAACAATCATCATCATCAAATCAAACAACCTTCAACAATAATATAATAGAAATAATATAATATAATATAATTCAAAATAATACAAAATAATAAAATATAATATAATAAAAATAGTATAATATAATATCATTCAAAATAATACAAAATAATGTAATATAATATCATTTAAATTAATATAAAATAATATTATAATAATGGAAAGCGCTCGCTAATAAGCGGTTGCTGATAGTCCTTTTTCTTGTAGTGAAGGTCAAAGAACCATTTGTTATCCCTCATGAATTTGGTTAAAGGCCCATTCATGAATGAGTTACTGGTTCTAGAGTGGTTCTTTAGGATGTGGAGGTATACCAAGGCCATATCCTAAGTGACAAGTCACTGGACCAATTTGGGGCTAAAGGTGAACAATAAGGGGCTGACTTGGTGACTAGGATGGGAATGGTGACTTTGGGCCTTGCATGGGTTCTTTTGGGGTGGCCTATCTTTGTCAGGGAAAAAGATATGAAGCATCCTCAGGGAAATTTGCGTGGTTTAATCTCTTCTTAAGGAAGGATAAATGGAGGACAGGTTCCAAGTATGGAGGATGCAATGGCACATCTGGAGAGCACTATATGGGAAAAAGGGTAAAGGGATTGATGCTAACGTATGAAATGATGGGCATTGTCTTTTCCTCAACTAAAGTAGAGTAACCTTTGAATTTGTTCCCTTAGTTCACATACCTCGAGGCTTATTGAGAAGGAAAAGATCCTAAGAAAAGATACGCAGAGATATTTTTATGAATAGTAGAAAGTCTTGTAGCCTTACTTGAGACAAAGTCTAAGGGGTACCCACCCTATAGAGGAGATTGGGACTATGGGGAATGGACATGTATCCTAAATGACACGTGGGAATTAAACTAAGGTGGTTGGCTAAAAGAGAGACAGAGAGAGAACAAAAGTGAGAAGAAATTAAAAAACTAGGATGAAGGGAGAGGATAATTATTGACTCACAACAGAACCTTGGGGATCAAACCCATAAAGGAATAAAGAGATAGAGAGATGAAACCTAGAAAAACCAATCAAGATTAACCACTGAAAATCCTAAGATCCCTATAACTCTTCTTCCCCAAGATCCTTAATGCTGCTCTAGGTGTTGTTATGCTCTCCATCATGCCCTTGGGATGAGATACTTCGTAGTCAAGTAACTAACTAGCAAGTTCATCCGATAACCATCATCTACAGGCATGCAACTTTCTGATAAGTGTTATTTTTCCTATTGATTACTCTTTTCGAATACTGTTGTATATGTATCTATTCTTCGAGATCAATCCCGTGCCCTGGAGTCATGATATGAGTCTTACCTTAGTTTGCCTTATTATAAACACTTTAAGCCACACCTAGGTGGCACCTTACGTGTATTGAAGCCATAAAAAATGACCCTAATATTTTGACAACTTTATTGGGGAAGTGGAGCTTAGGGTGAATGGTGGTCACCAGAGCTGTTAATGTTCATATGGAGCAAACCCACTATAAACCTTCACCATCTACAAAGGCAGGTAGTGGACGAGTATTGGTACGTCCAACCTTGCCTATTGATCATCCTAATCAAGTTATAGTGGAAAAAATGGAAAATGACGGATCTAGCATGCCTCGTGATGACCAATTAGTTCCCTATTTTGAATCGAGATCTATTAGCCTTCTTTTACATGAAGTAAATGGGGTGGTCAATATAATATCTCAAGTGCTAGCCCTATTGATTACTAAGATCTAGCGGTCCTACTCAGATATGGCCAGGGATATGGGAGCTTCTATGGAAGCCTTGAGGAAAGAGATGAAAAGAGGAAGGGAAACACGTGTATCTTCACCATTTACTAAGTTGTCTGCCTCTCATCCTATGCTTAACTATTACCATCCTTAAGCATTTCCAGCTGGGGTCCATCCTTGTGATAGTAACAAAAGATTGACAACTGAGCATCAAGTAGAGCATACTTCTATTGAAAACCCTTCTCGTCCTACTTGGAGGAGCTCAGCTTGACAAGGAAGATCTCATCTCCCTATTTGGCATGCCAAGCCCTCTAATAGAAACTCTGAGAAATGTCTTATAGTGGAAAGATATGCTCTAATTCCCATTACAAGAATACCATTGCAAACTAATTTCCATGCTAAAAGAGGAAGAGGTAGTACCTATGAGCCTCTAGACTATTCAACATCATTAAATAAATGAGATTATAGACAAAAAAGGGATCATCCCTATTGGCCCTAGGGAAATGCTCTTGAAGATCATCATCACGTTAAACGAGATCGACCCCCTTGCCTTAGGAGGGGGGATGAAAACAGAGAACCTTAAACCTTACCTCTTGATAGAAGTCATGTGGCATAACCTATTGTTAGAACCAAAGAAACAATAACTCACCATTTGAATCATCCTCTCTATCTGCCCCAATTGGTGCCTTTACCCCCACCACATCTATCTCTATTGCCATTTGTGCCTACAGTGGTTCTTGAACCAGGAGTACCACTACAAACTTATATGCAAGTTCAGCCACCCCATGTGTTGATGACTATTACTATAACATCTCCAATTGTAGTCGTTGTTCAGTCACAGACATCTATTACTCTTACTGTCATTATTGTCATAGAAGAAATGGTCAAGAATTGATTTAGAAGAAGGAAAGATGATTAGATAATCGTCCTAAATATCCTTAAGAACTGTTACTTACTCTTTATCCATCGAAGTATAAACCCCCTATTTTTGAGAAGTATGATGGAGCTGAAAGGAATGTTAGGGAGCTTGTGGAATGATACATTGATGCTTTAGGAACCTTTACATCTGATTGCAATATGTGGTTGGGGGAGTTTTCTAAGTCTTTAAACTCTTGTGCTTACACTTGGCATCATGCCATTAAGCCTAAGTTGGTTAAGACATGGGACAGAATGGTAAGTCTGTTCATAAGAAAGTACAAAATGGAGAGGCATTAGCATAATATACTTGATTTAGCATAAGTGGTGCAATGCCCTAAGGAAGATCTCATTGACTATATCATGTACTTCCGTGGAGTTGGGAACTTATGTTTGAAAATCATATAAGATAAGATGGC
Organism: Hedera helix; assembly: GCA_947179155.2. Classification (NCBI taxonomy): domain Eukaryota; kingdom Viridiplantae; phylum Streptophyta; class Magnoliopsida; order Apiales; family Araliaceae; genus Hedera; species Hedera helix. The sequence continues at coordinate 21,410,174 of OX359270.1, forward strand.
CATTGCCTTTTACTTAAAGAACATGCATGTCTTTAGAATATAAATTGGTTGGGTTCGAGAATTTGGACATCACCACTTATGAGGAGTTGATAAGGAAAGCTAGAAATACCTAAGATACTGTGAAGGCTACTTAAGCCAAATAGGCTGAAACTTTGAGACCAAGGGGAAGGGTGGTACCTGCATTAGCTATTGCTGAGACTGTCCAAGAGCAAGGCAAAATATCATATGGGAACAACAAAAGTGGAGAAAGAAGAAAGAGACTTGATAATATACTTGAGTATCCTTGTGACATGACTAAGGTTTATTAAATAGTGGATTGCAAATGGAGCCTTATCCTTTTCAACAGTAGCAATGTTGCCTACCCTAATGCAGGTTAGAACCCTCAATTATTGCAAATATTATTTCCACAATCATCATCCCTTGAGTGATTGTTGGTTTGTGAAGATGTTATTTGCTGAGTCTAAGAAGTTGCCTCATAAGAGAGCTTATGACCATTATATTCTCGTAATCCCTGGAAGTCCACCAGTAAATCCAAATCCTTACAGATGTCCTTACCTTTAGAAAAATTGAAATTGAAAAGTTGGTAAGGGAGATGCTCATTAGTGGTATAATCCACTATAATACATCATTATTTGCTTCACCTGTATTGTTGGTTAGAAAGAAAGATAATATATGGAGACTATGTGTTGACTATCGCGCTTTAAATTCGATTACAGTGAAAAATAGGTTTCCCATACCTATTATTGAAGAGCTACTAGATGAATTAAAAGAAACCAAGTCTATACAAAGCTGGATCTTAGAAGAGGCTATCATCAGATAAGGGTGCAAGATGAAGATATACATAAAACTACATTTAAAACTCATTTAGGATACTACGAGTTCTTAGTTATGCCCTTTGTCTTAACTAATGCCCAAGCCACTTTTTAGATTGTGATAAATAAAGTTTTTGCTAAATTTATAGAGAAGAGTGTCTTGGTATTTTTTCATGACATTTTGATCTATAGCGCCACATTAGAAGAGCATATGCAACAGCATCTAAAAGAGGCTTTTGAGGTATTAAGAAGGAACAAGCTTTATGTCAAGAAGAGTAAATATACTTTTGCTTAACAACGAGTGGAATACTTGGGCCACATAATTATTCAAGAAGATGTGGTTGCTGATAAAAAGAAGATTAAAGTTATGGTTAACTAGCCAAGTCCTACTTTTGTGAAGGCTCTAAGGAGATTTTTAGGCCTAACAGGGTGCTACAGGAGATTCATGAAGCATTATGGCCTGATTAGTAAGCCATTAACCAATCTCTTTAAAAAGAAAGAAATTTTGTGGGATGCAACAACAGAAAAAGCTTTTTAGAATCTAAAAAGGATAATGTTTACCACTACAGTTTTAGCTTTCTCATATTTTAACAAGCCTTTTATATTGGAAGTTGATGCTTATCAACAAAGAGTGGGTGCTATTCTCATGCAAGATGGGAAGCCTTTAACATGTCTTAGTAAAGCTCTATCGGTTAGATATATGCGTATATCAACTTATGAAAAAGAGTTGCATAATGGCCATATAAAAATGAAGGACATATCTATTAGGACATGGATTTGTTATTAAAATAGACCACCAGACTTTAAACACTTTATGGAATAGAAACTAACAACTCTTGTGTAGCAAAAAGACAATCAAAGATGTTGGGATATGATTATGTGATTGAGTATAAAAAGGGAAAAGAAAATGTAGTGGATGATGGCCTTTCTAGAGTGCTTGAAGTTGAGAGTTAATGTAATGCAATTCATGTGTTTAAACCAAAATGGAAGGTGGAAATCAGAGAATCTTGGGAACAATACTATGAAGCTTAACATCTAATAGCTCAACTAACTATGAATCCAAAGAGCTAACCAAATTATTCACTATTAGATGGTGATTTGAGAAGACAATGGAAGCTATATGTGGGAAACAATAAAGAGGCCAAACGAAAGATTATTACAGCTGTTCATAGTAGTGTAGAAGGGTCCACTCAGGAATCAATACCACTTTAAAAACGGCTGAATTAATTTTTTACTCGCGCAACATGAGAAAGGAAATTATGGACTATGTTAAACAATGCAAAATCTAACAAAGAAATAAGAGTGTGTATGTTTTAAGTTATAGTTTGCTACAACCAATTCCTGTTCTTTCTTAAGGTTGGAGGTCATCACAATGGATTTTGTAGAGAGACTTCCAAAATCAGAAGGAAAAGATACCATACTCGTAATAATAGATAAGTTTGCTAAGTTCTGTCACCTAATTTCACTCAATCATCCTTATAGTGCCACTAAGGTTGCTCAATTAATGCTTGATCATGTAATTAAACTTTATGGTCCTCCTAAAGTAATCATCTTAAATAGGGATAATATGTTTATAAACCATTTTTGGAAGGAGTTATTTAAAAATTTGGGAATACAAGTTAATTTTAGTATTTCCTATCATCCACAAACTAACGATGAAAGAGAAAGGCTTAACCAGTGTGTGGAAATGTACCTTAGATGCCTTATTAGACAAAAACCTAGTAACTGGTCGAAATGGATACCACTCACTGAATGGTAGTACAATACATCATTTCATACTTCTCTCGGACTCCCTACAAGGCCTTTTATGGGATTAACCCCCTATTTTCAATTTCCATTAAGTACAGAAGACAAAGGTTGCTACTGTTGATGAGTTCTTGAAGAAAAGAGCAGAGTTACAAGGATTACTTAAGGAAAATTTGGTTAAGGCTCAGGACATAATGAAACTTTTTTACAGATAAGAGAAGATGAGTGTGGACCTAAGTACAAATTAGGGTTTCATGTTTAACCTAAAGAATTAAATGAACTAAGATGAAAAAGCTAGAAATAAATGAACTCTCCCGAGAGGGGCCCTCATGATTTTCGAGGTAGAAGGCTTGTGGGGGTAACTTATTTTGGGAATCAATTAAGGGATTGGATTGACGGCTAAAAGAATTGAACGATTTAGGCATTACCTGGGTAACCAGAGGTATTTCAGTAATTTCCTATTACTAAGGGTATTTCTATAATTTTTCCTGAGAGTCACATGTCTGACATATGAACCTAGCCAGAAACTCTATAAATAGCCCCCTTATTTCATGAGGAGGGAACTTTTTGATTCTAAACCACTTGGAGGATTCTCTCTCTGGACATACGGGAGCTTGAAGAATTTTCTGGACTTATAAACGACTTCGAATTAAGTTTTAGCTTGGGACACGTGAATAAACTTGGGCCCCCGAGCCTAACTTGAATTCACTCGAGATCCCCAAACACCTGACAACACTCTTGACACTAGCGATTATGTTGGACCCCAAGAGTTTTGCCAATTGTTACTTGGGCCCTCCCTCTTAAGTTCTTCTCCCCTCTCCAATCCATTGATCGATTTTGCACACTTCACGGATTTCTCCCCTCCACCATTATTACAAACCCTAATCCTAGCAAGGTACGATATTTCTTTACCAATATTCTTTTGGCGACTTTACCGGGAAGGTATAGGATTCGTGAAAAGTATCCATATGACTAGAAATGGGAGAATTCTCACCGATTAAAGCAACCAAGCAAAAAAAAATTGAAAAAGTTTTTTTTTAATTTTGATTTCTCAAAGTAAAGAAAACTGGGGGCATGATGGACTCTATAATTCCTACTTTTTAAATCAAGGGAAGTACATTATACGATTCCTTACATATTTTTGGCCATATATATGTACACATGTGCTAATATATAAATGCCCATATGATTAACAAATCTGGTTCTGTTGTAGGTCATTAAACAATATTTATGGAGAAATATTTTCGATAGAGCATCCTCTAGAATGGGAAAATAAGTTTAATGAACCATTTTCGAATGGTCTCCCCTTAGGAAGATGATTTAGACGAAGGGGTTAACAAACTCAATATTAAAAGTGGCCAAGAAGTAAATGTCCTTAGGAAGCATACACCTTTACGAGCTCCGAAGTGATTTCCTGATCAAACTTTGGCGATTATGACGATCAAGATGATAGACAACCAAAATACTAGCTCTACCATCAACAGATCTCAAATCTGTAGAGACGGGTGAAAGTAATATGCCCTCAAGCCAATCACATTTGATGTGATAAGCATATACTTTGTAATCTTGTTCATTTATTAATAAAAGTATCAAGGCATTTCTTTATTCATGATTAATTACTTGAATTAATCAAATGGATAAACCCATAGTTTTCGAGCAATGCTTTTAGAACCATGATGAGGATCATGCTAATGAGATCTAAATTCAAGATAGCTCAAAACTAAAATTGTTCCTAATCGTTGGATCACTAAAAGGGGATTAGTAGATCCGGATAGATTGGTACATACTATGCTTGCTCTTATGAAGAGGATGATTGATCTCATAATCATTTGTGTAGAGACACTAAAGCAAGTATGTAGGTGCTTATTAGAGAATAAGTTCACTGAACGTGACTCGCTCAAGGAACACCTAATGGAGTTTTACTTGTCTGTCAATAGGAGTTCCTTATGTGATAGTCGTACAAGTGATCCTTAGACTTGAGATCATCTTAGTATCTTGTGTGTACTAAGTTATACTTTGACATATTCCTTAAAGACCTATTGGTATATCAAAGGATATGATCGGGTATAATAAGGTACACATGGAGATAGATGAATGGTCAACAAAGGATCTACCACTTCCAGTAAAGGGAGAGAATGTCCTATGCTATTCAATAAGTGACAACTCAGAAATCCCTGGCCAGGGTTGCATGGAATTAGAAAGGAGTTTCTAATTTACATTAACTAGAGTTGTGTATTTGTGAATTGAAATGCATATAATCAAATAAATAAGACTTGACAGAAATTCCGTGTCTTATATTTGATTGGGACATTGTATGGTAGAAGGATTGAATTGTACGGTAATTATTTGCTGAAAGGTTCTTTTACGATTAAATGTTGAAATCTATATTATCTGGAAAGTCGACTAATCGCTAAGGGGGCTTACCCTTATTGTGGAATAATTATTTATTCTGAATTAAAGAGTTAATTCGTAATAAATGAATTAGAATTGTTCTAATTTATTTATTATACAACCGGTTTAATATGGAGAACCTAAAGGGTCACACCGCAAAAGAGTAATATTTATTTTAGAAGTGGATGGCATAATCGTAATAATAAATTAAGTATATTTAATTTATACTATGGTGATAGAATAAATTAAATAGCTTAATATTTATAATTTAGTATTTTAGAAATACTAATTATAAATTAATAAGAGAAGTCTTATTATTATTATTATTATTATTACTACTATTATTATTATTACTACTAGTATTATTATTTAGTTCCTAAATGGTTTAGGAATTAATTAATAAGTAGTAATATTATTATTAAATAATTAAGTTCCTAAATAGTTTTGGAATTATAATTATAATAATAATAATTAATTAAGTTACTAAATAGTTTAGTAATTAATTAATAAGAAGTACTCTCATTATTAAATAATTAAGTTCCTAAATGGTTTAGGAATTGTAATTAATTAATTTAGTTCCTAATTAAATTGGGAATTAAATTAAAACCCTAATCCTAAATAGTTTAGGAGGGTTGACTAGATCTATAAATAAGAGGAGTCTTATCATAGATCAAGGTTACACACTCTTTCATTAGATTAGGAGAGAGAGAGTACTCCATAATTCTCTAGATCTAAGAGTTAGAGAGAGAGAGAGAATTAGGGCTAGCCACCCATGGTTTGGAGAAACCATAATCCACTTCTTTAATTCATAGATCTCTTGGTGGATCACCTCTAGAGGCTTCACACTTGGGGAGCTAACATTGATCCGTGGAATCTAATCGGTGAATTTGAAGAAGAACGTGAAGGATTAAAGGGAGATGAACTTGTACCCGTGGAAGCTTGGTTCTACAAAGGTATAAATTCTTTTATCCTTCCTCAATTAATAATAGTCGCATAAGAAAAGATCCGGGTTATTGGTTTGTACAAAAATTTTAAAATCTGATTTTATTGCTTCCGTTGCGCTTATATAATTTGATTATATGTATGTCATATTTTTGCAAACCAACAGTGGCATCAGAGCCAAACTTATGCGAATTATTAATTGTTTTAATTTCATATATGTATGGGTATGTGTTTAGAATAATTTATTGGGCATAATTTGTTGTATAGAATCATGGGTATTGAAAATCAATTGCAAAAATGATGTTTTAAAAAGAAAAAAAAAAGTTTTTTTTTATAAAATTCTCGCGGCTGCTACAGTAACTAGGATCTGCTACAGTACCGGAACTTGCGCGCATTGCGCGGAAAGGTCGGGCGCGCATTGCGCGGAAAGGTCGGGCGCGCGCATGGCGCGGGCGTGCGGCAGGGCGCGCATTGCGCGGTTAGCTGGCACAGTGGCAGTTTCGTAATTCCGATGCGATGGCAATTCTGTAATTAAAATGGCGCGGTGGCAGTTTCGTAAATAACCAAACTTTATGACTTTTAATTGTTTTTTGTATATTTTGAGCATATTTTTGAAATTAAAAAATAAAAGGTTTATTTTGGGTAATTTTAAAAATTCAAAAATTACAAAAATATAATAAAAAATAAATAGTTTATTTTTACATGATTTTATAATTAAAATAAAATGTTTATTTTAAATATAAAATTAGATTTCATGCAACTTTAATTGCCCATTAAATGATACCAATACATATATGGAATGTTTTATTTAATTCATGAGATGAATATTATTTATTAATATATATGTTGATATATATGATAATAAATTGGATTGATTATGGACTATTGACCAATGCGATTGGATTTAATTTTAATTAAATGCATGAATGAATGGGTTTTAATAAATGGGGTCTGCGTACCTCGTCTTTCTAATTTTTCTTATGTATAATTCTATCTCCATCCTATGTACTTCCCCTTGACTGTTGATCAAGGTTTTTATTTATTGTAAATAATTTGTAATAGGATTATTTAGAATTATTTTGAAGAATTGGAGTAAAGAAGTAAGGAGCGCAAGAAGACCCGTTTGTAATGGAGCCCGAATTTAAATGTAATAGTTACATTTAATTTAATTTATTCTTGCACCCTAGGTTTGACTATTTGGTTTATTTGGTGGCTCGAATAAATCAAACTAGAATAAAAGTCCATAATCAATCCAAGTAGAATATAGTATTCTATATGTGCATGCTTATTTATATATATTATATATTATCAAACATGCTTCGCATGTTAATTAATATGACGCGTATTTTATATATATATGTGCATGTGCGCTAAACAATATGAGACAATTAATATTAATAAACCCCTCATGATGTAGAATAAATATTATTTATAAAATGAATTAAAATGTTTAATTCATGAATTAAAGGAGTTTAATTCAATTAAATAAAATTAGAATTGTTCTAATTTATTTATTCTACTACTCATAATATTAAGTTGTAACGTTCAAAGATATTTATTAAAAATATCGAACGTTGCCTTCTAGCATGATAAAACGATAGAGTATCAAATACTCGATATAGTTTGTTGTGCACACACAAGGCTCATATCAATTATTTGAGATGTTGTTTTATCACATTTGATGCTTATAAAGGAATTGAACATTACTGTTTTGTTGTGCACACACAAGGGCGGTATTTTTCTCTTCACTTATATGGAAGTGCTAGGTTTGACTTAATTTAGATAATTTTGATTTGGATGTGCACACACATGATCATAATACTCTAAGAGGCAAAATACAAAGGAGTTACATGTTGATGTAATTGACAAGGAGTTGTCTACCTATTGAATAAATTATAGTTTGTTGTGCACACACAAGGCTGTACTTATGTCGATAGGATCCTTTTCTCACTAGCAAATTTTTAACTAAATTTGCCGAACTATATAAGGAGGGTAATATAGTTTGATGAAAATAGTGGGAGACACCATTTTAAATAAAGACCTAATTTATTTTGGTAATTAATAAAACGAATGCATGTTAATGTTGTTATTAATTCACTTAAAGAATATTGTTATGTTTAATTCACTAACACTGCATAGCATAATGTATGCTAACAATTAATCGACCCGAATTGTTCGGATTGATTAAACAAATTTGAGAATAGTTCTCAATGCTGAAAAGCTAGCAAATGTCCTTAATTTGCCTATTCCTACAAACGTTGTAGACTAAGCCTCTGAGGAAGAGATTGCTATTTTATGAAATGGCAAGATGATGCAAAGGTGGCTCAATGCATCATGCTCACATCCATAAGTATCGAGTTACAGCGTCAACACGAGAAAATGGATGCACCTACTATATTGCCGCACATTCAATAGTTGCATGATGAGCAAAGTAGGTCAACTAGATATAAGATATCTAAGGAGCTCTTCCGATCTATAATAATCAATGGCACTACAGTAAAAGACGCATGTCCTAAAGATGATCAATTGGATTGATCAATTAGGACAAACATGTTTTGTCAAGGATGGAGAGTTGAGTCAAGATTCGATCTTGCAGTCACTCACTGACTCTAATTCATAATATGTTGTGAACTTCAAACATTAATAAGCTAGATGTCAGTTTAACTGATTTGTTTAAATATGTTGAAGACTGTTGAGAGTCACTTTCCTTCCTAGAAAAACCAAGTCTTACTCGTAGATGAATCTTCTAAGCGGAGGAAGATGGCCAAAGGTATTTCTGAGGAGTCAGAAAGAGTAGAAGGCAAAAGGAAAGGCTAAACAAAAGACATAAATAAAAGTGATCCCGAGGGCAAATGAGTTTGCTTTCATTGCGATAAGCTGGGGCACTGGAAGAACAACTATAAGAGAGTTGTAGTAGTTAAGTAGAAGAAGTTTAATGAAGCTTCAGCTACAGATATAGATTTGTTCACAATAAAATAAAACTTTCTATAAGTAAAGTTTCTACTTAGGTATTAGATACCGGCTGGTGGTCTCACATATGCAAGACGTTGCAGAGACTAAGCAGAAGTAGAAAGCTAAACAAATGATAAGTAATCCTGTGATAGGAAATGAAGCAAAGGTTGCTGCATTAGCCATGAGAACTTATAGTTTAGCACTGCCTACGGGCAAGTCTATTAAGTTAGTAAGTTGTTACTAGGTTCCAGTTCTTAGAAACATTATTTCAGTTCCATGTGATGACAAGGAAGGGTTTTTGACATTATAATAATGAACAATCGTTGTTCTGTTTATAATGATAATGTTTTATTTAGAACTGATTGATTACTTAATAGATTTTGTATACTTGACTTATATGAAAAATATTCCAATTTGAACAAACTAAAATCAAAAAGATGATATGAATCATACCTTCATGCAATACTGTTAACTCGGTCACGTTAATGAAACAAGACTAAACAAGTTGTATAAAGATAGGCTTTTAGAGCTTTTGATTATGAATCAAATACAACTTGTGAATCTTGTATCATGGATAATATGACTAAATCTTCATTTAGTGGACATGGAGAGCGAGTTACAGAGTTGTTAGGGATGGTACACACAGTGGTGTGTGGGACCTATGAGAACAAATGCAAGAGGAGGGTATTCATTCATTACTTTCACTAATGAATCTAGATTTTGATATATGTATTTAATGAAATACAAATCCAAATCGTTTGAAACGTTCAAAGAATTCAAAAGTGAAGTATAGAAACTAAATGCCAAAAGTATTAAAGTTCTTCGATTAGATCGAGAAGGGAATACTTAAAGCTGTAAGTTTTTAGATCATCTCAAGCGAAATGGTATTCTCACAATGGACATGGTGATGATCCATAATGAGTATTACCGATCTTCCAGTATCCTTCTAGGGTTATGCTCTAGAAATGATCGCATATATACTAAATAAGATACCTTCAAATTTTGTCCCTAAGACTTCATATAAGTCATGGATAGGGAGGAAACCAAGTCTTAAGCATGTTAAGATTTGAATTGTTCAGCTTATGTCAAAAAGTTTGACAAAGATAAGCTAGGGACATGATCTAATAAGTGTAAACTTGTGGGATATCCTAAAGAAAGTTTAGGGTATCACTTCTATAATCCGACTAACTAAAAGGTGTTTGTTTGAAACACGCTGCCTTATAGGAAAATGAGTTTTTCCTTAAAGGGTTAGTGGGAGTAAAATAGATCTTGAAGAAGTTCAAGAACCACAAAACACTACAGATAAAATGAAGGAATCTGTACAAGTAGATAAACCTATTGTACCACAACCAAGTCATAAATCTGGTTTAGCACCGAAGATACCTAAATGGTATGGATTCATCATAGTGGATGATGATAAGGTACGCATCATAGTAGATGATGATCCAGATATATACGATGAGGTATGAGTATTAGATACTCAAGAGAAATGACTGATGACCATAAAATCCGAAATGGGTCTTTGGAGAAAGACTAAAGCAGATGGCTAAGTAGAGACCTACAAGACCTAACTAGTGGTAAAAAGATTTCAAGCAAGGTCAATGAGTTGACTAAGATGAAACTTTTCACTAGTGAAAATGCATATATCCATTCGGATTTTACTTGCAGTTGCAGTTTACTATACAAAAGGATTTATCTCCATAGAGATGGAATAAATCAAGTATGAAAGCTACTACGATCCAATTATGGATTGAAGCAAATTTTTCGAAGATGGAACATCCGTTTTGATGAGACAATCAAAAGAGTTTGATTTTATCAAAGACGAGGATGAACCAAGTGTGTACAAAGGTTAGTGGGAGCATTGTGACATTCCTAGTATTATATGTTGATATACTACCGATAAGGAATGACATACCAATGCTACAATCAGTAAATATGTGGTTGTCTAAAAACTTCTCCATTAAGGACTTGGGAGAAGCGTCCTAACATTCTATTTTGGATAAAGGTCTATAGAGATAGATCATAAAGGATGCTCGACTTAACCCAAGTGACGTACATTGATTCGTTGAAATGTACTAGACTTGATATTGCTTATGTATAATAAGCAGATATCAGTTTAATTCTGGAGAAGAACATTAGAAAATAGTTTCTAATGATGGGTCTGATATAAAACTAGAGGGTTTAACAAACTCAAGTTTGTTCAGACTAACCAAGATAACAACATATCCGTTTTAGGTAATATGATTACCATGAACGGTGCTGCAGTGAGTTGGAAAAGTTCCAAACAGCAAAGACTTGCTGATTTAGTGACAAAGACATAGTAAATAATTATAAGTGAAGTTGCAAAAGTGATTGTTTGGTTAAACAAGTTCTTTACAGAACTTATAATGGTTCCTAACATTAAAGGAGTTTAATTCGCCAAGGAACCTAGGTCTCATCTGAAATCCAAACATGTGTTGCGGCACTTTTATATGATTAGATGAATCATTGAAAAGGAGACGACACCATAAAGATGGTAGACTCTTAGAACAGCATTACAGATCCATTAACTAAAGCATTTACTAAGCAATTTGTACGCCACTTAGAGAAGAATGGTACGGGGATACCAAAGGGCGATTGGCTTTAGTGCAAGTGGGAGATTGAAAGTAATATGCCCTCAAGCCAATCACATTTGATGTGATAAGCATATACTTTGTAATCTTGTTCATTTATTAATAAAAGTATCAAGGCATTTCTTTATTCATGATTAATTACTTGAATTAATCAAATGGATAAACCCATAGTTTTCGAGCAATGCTTTTAGAACCATGATGAGGATCATGCTAATGAGATCTAAATTCAAGATAGCTCAAAACTAAAATTGTTCCTAATCGTTGGATCACTAAAAAGGGGATTAGTAGATCCGGATAGATTGGTACATACTATGCTTGCTCTTATGAAGAGGATGATTGATCTCATAATCATTTGTGTAGAGACACTAAAGCAAGTATGTAGGTGCTTATTAGAGAATAAGTTCACTGAACGTGACTCGCTCAAGGAACACCTAATGGAGTTTTACTTGTCTGTCAATAGGAGTTCCTTATGTGATAGTCGTACAAGTGATCCTTAGACTTGAGATCATCTTAGTATCTTGTGTGTACTAAGTTATACTTTGACATATTCCTTAAAGACCTATTGGTATATCAAAGGATATGATTGGGTATAATAAGGTACACATGGAGATAGATGAATGATCAACAAAGGATCTACCACTTCCAGTAAAGGGAGAGAATGTCCTATGCGATTCAATAAGTGACAACTCAGAAATCCCTGGCCAGGGTTGCATGGAATTAGAAAGGAGTTTCTAATTTACATTAACTAGAGTTGTGTATTTGTGAATTGAAATGCATATAATCAAATAAATAAGACTTGACAGAAATTCCGTGTCTTATATTTGATTGGGATATTGTATGGTAGAAGAATTGAATTGTACGGTAACTATTTGCTGAAAGGTTCTTTTACGATTAAATATTGAAATCTATATTATCTGGAAAGTCGACTAATCGCTAAGGGGGCTTACCCTTATTGTGGAATAATTATTTATTCTGAATTAAAGAGTTAATTCGTAATAAATGAATTAGAATTGTTCTAATTTATTTATTATACAACCGGTTTAATATGGAGAACCTAAAGGGTCACACCGCAAAAGAGTAATATTTATTTTAGAAGTGGATGGCATAATCGTAATAATAAATTAAGTATATTTAATTTATACTATGGTGATAGAATAAATTAAATAGCTTAATATTTATAATTTAGTATTTTAGAAATACTAATTATAAATTAATAAGAGAAGTCTTATTATTATTATTATTATTATTACTACTATTATTATTATTACTACTAGTATTATTATTTAGTTCCTAAATGGTTTAGGAATTAATTAATAAGTAGTAATATTATTATTAAATAATTAAGTTCCTAAATAGTTTTGGAATTATAATTATAATAATAATAATTAATTAAGTTACTAAATAGTTTAGTAATTAATTAATAAGAAGTACTCTCATTATTAAATAATTAAGTTCCTAAATGGTTTAGGAATTGTAATTAATTAATTTAGTTCCTAATTAAATTGGGAATTAAATTAAAACCCTAATCCTAAATAGTTTAGGAGGGTTGACTAGATCTATAAATAAGAGGAGTCTTATCATAGATCAAGGTTACACACTCTTTCATTAGATTAGGAGAGAGAGAGTACTCCATAATTCTCTAGATCTAAGAGTTAGAGAGAGAGAGAGAATTAGGGCTAGCCACCCATGGTTTGGAGAAACCATAATCCACTTCTTTAATTCATAGATCTCTTGGTGGATCACCTCTAGAGGCTTCACACTTGGGGAGCTAACATTGATCCGTGGAATCTAATCGGTGAATTTGAAGAAGAACGTGAAGGATTAAAGGGAGATGAACTTGTACCCGTGGAAGCTTGGTTCTACAAAGGTATAAATTCTTTTATCCTTCCTCAATTAATAATAGTCGCATAAGAAAGATCCGGGTTATTGGTTTGTACAAAAATTTTAAAATCTGATTTTATTGCTTCCGTTGCGCTTATATAATTTGATTATATGTATGCCATATTTTTGCAAACCAACAACGGGAATACTAAAAATTCACCCAATATGGTGGTCCACTGAAAATGGCCAAGAAATTGGATGACCAAGGGAGGAGGCACAATAATTGACGAATTAAAAATCCATCCAAGATTGTGGTCGACTCTAAATGGTGGCCAAGCCCTAGTAGAATACACTTGCCAAGAAATTGGACGACCCAAGTGACGAGACCTTCGATTTCAAGTCCTCATAGATTATACTTGCCAAGAAATTGACGACTCAAGTGACGAGACACTAGACCATTTACACTTTATGTTGAAAAGTGGCAAACATTATGCTTTATCCGTTAAAAGCATGATTGAAATTGAAATATCAGATTTTTATTTGAAACGTTATGCTTTTCGTTAAAAGCAAGATGATTATTAATAAAATATTTTAAGCTTTTACTTATGTCTCGACAAATTATTTTAGACAAAGTGATTGTTTTGCAAATGATTAAGAAATATTTATCCATGTTATATTATGCACGTTTTTAAAATACTAATTTAAGTGATTTATGATTCAAGGACCAAATATTGATTCATAAAGATTTAAATTAAGAACGACTCATAACAATGCATAATGAATGAAAAAAGTTTTTTCGACAACTGAAATAAAATACAAAAGTGAGTTCTTTTGAAACAGGAAAAAGAAAACACTACTACAAAAGGCCATGAGTCAAAGGTGACATATTAAACCAAAGTGCGGGCATAACCAAAGTCTCTAAATTAGCAATAGCTGCATCACGACCCCTACCAGTGGCTATCATTATTCCATTAAGATCTTGGATAACAGACTTATATTTTCGGAGCTTGGTCTTAATTTGGCTACGGCTTCCTGAAGCTTTGAACACTCTTCTGCAAAATGGTTGTATTCATGTTGCCCAAAGTGACCTCCGAATGTAACATAGCAGTACGATGATCCTAAATAATGACGTCCAACATAAAGGAGAAAGGAGATAAGTCAAAGCCAATCGCAAAGAGATCGTTGACCTCGCAGCTTAGACTATCTAAGTCTTCTGCTCGCAAAGTATAGAGAGAAAGGCCTTGTATATCGAGAATGAGGCTAGCAAGTCGATCCAACAAGAGAATCAATAAAGAGGTCCTATGAATAGGCAAATGATCTAGAGTTTGTGAATACCGAACTAAAAGAAGCTCGAGAATTTCTTGGCTGGAATGAGTGACCTGAAAATCTCTCCAAGTAATAATTCCTCATGTTGGATTGAAGGGGGCTCTGGTAGGGGCTATCTTCAAAACTACCATGGCATAAGGAATAACGGGGTTCATTGGCTCCGAAACTGCTGGTGGTCTTACTAGATCCAAGTCGTCGGTAGGCAAACCAATGTCATCCAAAAAATGAGGCAGCACAATCAGGGTAAAGAGAATTGAAGGCAACAAGGTCCTCATAAGGCATAGACAGGTCTTTTAGCCGTTTGGCCTAGAAAAAGAAATGAAAGAAAAATAAGAAATTATGCAAAAAATAAATAATAATTAATAAGGTGGATGTATGATAAGAAAATAAAAATACTCACCAACTATCCCATCGAGAGGATGTCATAGGTCGCCCCATCCGTGTGAGTTATCACCTGGGCCCTCCCTATCAAGTGCTTTCTTGGAAGAATCTTTCTTGGGAGGATGAAAATCAACAACAGGGCTAGAAGGATTCTCCCTCTGAGGAATAAGACTCGGCGCTATAACATCCACATCATAACTGTCACCGGTACCCATGAGGTTATTAGGAACTGTGCTATCGATGGCCAAAGTTGAACCCGCATTAGATAAAGAATCATCTGCATTAAGACTGACATGGTGCTCATCTGGAGAAGAAGCCTCCGTTGTAGTCCTGATAGGCTGTTATGGCATGCCAGTGATCGAACTAATCTTATTTCTAGCAGCTTTGTGAAGTGCGATGGGAACATCATCTTCATCATTCTCGTCCTCGATGACCTGAAAAAATAAGTGGGACATAACATGAGAAAAATAGAAGATGAACATGCAACTATTAAAAAGAAATGAACACAAACAATATAAAGTTTACCATAAATTGTCGACGTTTCAAGTTTAGATTATCATGGACTGGTATATTAGGATCTTCCTCCTCATGTGGACATTTAGACAAAGGCTTCAAAATGATCGTAGACCCATTTGTTATCTGCCTGATGACCCTATTACCAGAAGGGTTGGTATTAATTTTTGCAGAAGGCACTGGAGCAAAATAAGGGGTAGTAAGTCCCCTTGCTCTCGAACAAGTAATCCACATCTCCTTGACAATAGAAGGTCCCTAGGGAGGAGCCTGAGGGGGTGCATGAGACGAAGCCCATGGTAAAGGACGATGGGAAGTAGTAGTAACAGGATGTGAAGAAGGCTGAGGCATGGAAGCCTCACGATCAATGAGCCGAGTACTGATGGGCC